>VXBU01011044.1:65025-92711 GCA_013400315.1 Bombycilla garrulus
GATGGGATGGGATGGGATGGGATGGGATCAATGGGATAGGATCAATGGGATGGATGAGAATAGATGGGATCTGCTCCAGCATTCCCCGCCTCCGTCTCTCTTCCCCAATCCCAAAAGCACCGCTCTCCTCCCCAGGACCTCAGGGACAGCAGGCACCGCAAAGTTTCCCACGGAAGAGCCCGGGAAGGGCGGAGCAGCAGCAAAGCCATTAAACCTGATAAGGGAGGCAATTCTGAGATGCATATCCTTGAGCACACAGCCTAATCTCCAGCAGCTGGAACTTCAGGGAGATCACCGAGGGAAGAGAAGGCAGCATTTGCAAAAGCTGCCTGAAGGTCCGCACTGCCAGCAGAACAGATAAAAGCAGTCATTACAACCTGCCAAAATGGGTGATAAAAACAAAGATACGGCCAGAGGATTGGGACACGGCACAGCACAGGAAAAACCTCCAGGAGAGGCTGTGCGAAAGGTGTGGGCATCAGAGAAAGGGAACAGCTTGGAATATCTCCTCCAGAGAATATTTAGGGCATGGAAAACTTTGTGTGAACACGCAGGAAGGTACAGGGTGTCCAGAGCACGCAGCTGCAGAGCTGAGCAACACCGGCTCTGAGGCACTCCTGGCTCTGGTACAAGGCAGAAGAATAGGAATAAATAAATTCAAAAAAAAAGGAGTGGGATAAAGCCTGCACAGCTCCAACCAAGCTCAGCAGAAAGGCAGGAAAGCGTGGAGCTGACAGAGCCAGCTCCAGCAAAACTGCATGGCAAACAGGAAGGCAGGAGAGAAAGAGGGGGAGAGGGAAGCAGGGCTGGGAGATTTGGGACAGGAATCACAGCCAGAACTGCCAAAATAGTGCTGGGGGGTCTCGGGATCACTGGAGTGGGCTGGAATCCTGATGGAACAGCTTGTCCAGAGAAGCTGTGGAAGCGTTCAGGGCCAGAGAAGCTGTGGAAATGCCTGAGGCCAGAGAAGATGTGGAAATGTCTGAGGCCAGAGAAGATGTGGAAGTGTGTGAGGCCAGAGAAGCTGTGGAAGTGTCTGAGGCCAGAGAAGATGTAGAAATGTCTGAGGCCAGAGAAGCTGTAGAAATGTCCAACGCCAGAGAAGCTGTGCAAGTGTCTGAGGCCAGAGAAGATGTAGAAATGTCCGAGGCCAGGTTGGCCCGGGCTTGGAGTGACCTGGGACAGTGGACGGTGTCCCTGCCCATGGCAGGGTGGCAATTCCCTGTGGTCACACACAGGCTCAGACAGCCGGAGAGGCCTGCAGCTCTTCCCAGCTTGGCCTGCGGGGAATTGTAAAGCCTGAGAAAGGGAACTTCTCTCAGACTGTGTTGTGTGAGAAACTTCCTAAGGAATGAAAAACAATTGTCAGCAATGCTTTGCACCTGCAGTTGTACATGATGTTTCACTTCCAAAGGATTGTTTCCTTCTTTCACCAAACAGCCTTTGTTTGTCTTTTAATTGACCAATACAATTGTACCTAACGATGTGTTCTGTAAAAAGAGCACAGCTCTTGCTTTCTGTGGAATACAGAAGAAGTAGTAGATGACATAATATAATAAACTCTCTTCCTTGATGAACAAGCCTGAATTATTGGAGTCATAATTGTGTTGCTTGGAATCTGGGAGCAACAATTCCCTGAGCTCTAAGGTCCCGTGGTGGTAAAGCAGCACAGGTCCCTTCCATCCCAAACCATCTGGGATTCACACGGGCATCCAGCAGGCGCAGAGGATCCACAGACCAGCCCAGGGCTCCCTGCAGCACCCAGCTGAGCTGCAGCAGCCACCGTGACCCCAAAATCCACAAATCCCAGTGCCTGGGAGGATTCCTGCAGCTGCTGAAAGGCAGGGCCCGCCTGGAATGCTGAGTGTCCCAAACCCTCCGTGAGGAGGAGGAATTATTGGCCAGACAAGTTCCACGCCTGTCCCAGCTCTGGCTCTGCCCCAAGCCCTTCTCCCACGGCAGCAAAGGGCACATCCAGTCCCCACCTGACCCCTCCGTGGGCTGGAGCTCCCCTGGATGGGCTCACAGATGTGAAACCAGAGGTCACAGCCCCAGGGAAGCAGCCCTGAGGTCTCCAGCTCCTTCCCTGCCAGGCCTGATCTCAAAATCCACAAGGGGATCGCAAAGCCTTGGGAAGGAACTCTTGGAGCTGCTGGAGGAGGGGGAGGGCAGATGGATCCTCCAAGCAGGTGCTGCAGAGCCTCCTTCAGAGCAAGAAATTGGGATATTGAGCTCAACCCAACCCTCCTGTGGCCGTGGGGGACAGCAGAACAATGGGGAGACCAAGGTTGATCCCACAGCCTGGATGGAGGAGCAGAGCAGCAGCAAGGCCAAGGATAACAGAGCCCGGAGTGCCAGGAGCTCCCAAACTCCAGCAGGGACATCCAGGGTCGGATGGAGGAGAAATTACTGCCCTGTCAATGGAAACACAGCCAGACAGGGCTGAGGTGGCTGCAGAAGACAAAGCAAGGCAGGAAAACCCCCGAGATCCATTCCAGGAGGCCCTGGCTGGGATGTCACCGCTGGCAGCCACAAGCCACCAGCAAAACCAAAGCAGCTGCGTGGAAAACTGGAAATTCCCAGAAATTCCCATCCGCAGGCACAGGAATGAGAGGGGAACAAGCAGGACAAGGCGAGGAAAGGTCCAGTTTTCCATCCTGCTAAGGCGTGGTGGTGTTAGTGGTGAGAAACAGAAGTCACAGGGGATTTATGCAGTGCTTTATTGAGAGTTAGGGGTAAGAAACCCAAATCTAACTCTGAGAGAACCCCAAAGAGACCCCCTTTTATCCCTCACAATTACATGACTTAAAGGTTTAATTATTACATTTACATTGTTCTGTTGATTCTGCCCAACTGTAGATTAAAACATTATTCTTGTTATGGGATATAATCATACACAATCATCCATAAATTTTGGTCACACAGGTAAAATTAACAATCACCCCATTGATCAGAATCATCCAGGTGAGTTTCACCTTGACCCACCAAGCCTAACGATCCCAGGCTTGTTCTGGGCCTGACTCCCCCAAATATTCTGTGATTTTAGGAACTTTTAACCCTTGTTAAAGGGTTAAAGGGACAAGGACAGTTTTCCTGGTGCCCGTCTCTCCAACACCTCTGGGAATGCAGGATGGGGATCAGGGTTTGATCCACAGCACGGCGCATGGGGCTGCGAAGATAAATCTTTCCCCCTGGAAGGATAAATTTTAAAAGGATCCACAAGCACAAAACACCAGTATTTTAAAGAATAGAGAATTAAAGAATTTCCCCACCTCAGGAGAGGTGGCAGCTCTGGATACCAGGCTGAGAAAGTCCCACCAGATCTCCCAGTGATCTCCAACCCGATCCCAGCGAGCTCAAATCAGATTTTTAGGGACACTTTCACCAATTTCACCCAATTCCACCCCCATGGGTAAGCAGCAGCACAGGAACACCCAGGAAAGTCCTCAGGGACGCTGCTCTAAAGGGTCACCAGTGCCTGGGTTCTTTGGGGTTTTTTCTGGGGTGAAATTCCGCTCATATTTTATTTATTTGCGTCAGAAAAAGTTGGTTCTTTTTGTGGAGGTAAGCAGCTAATTACGCTCAGGTTCTTCAGCTAATGAAGAAATAAGCTGAATAATTAATTATTTGAAAATGAATTATTCATGGCTGGTTGTGATTCGGGTGCGGGAGCAAGGAGCTCGGAGTGTTATTTCGTTATTTTCAGCTTAAAAAAGAATAATGCATGTAACCACCCCAGCCTGCCCCTGCAGAGCCCGGCTGGGACCGGGCACGGCTGATCCAGGGGGGAACAGCTCCTTTAGCGATTCCAGGGTGAGGCATTCTCCAAAACGAGCTGTCGGAGCTGTCCGTGGTGCAGCCTCCTTTGAATCCACCCCAGGAATGCCCTGAATCCCTCATTTACACCTCTCAGCTCCTGCTTTTCACACCCGGCTCCACGCCCGGCCTCTCGGGTGTTTAAGAGCTCCTCGAGAGAACAGCCAGCAAGCGGGGATGGATTTTTTTTGGGGGGGATAACGCTGATTGCAGAGGGGATGGGCTCACTCTGGACTCCGGGAAAGGGATCACCCGGGAGCCCCGGTGTCCTCCTTGCCGATGGAGCCATCCGTGGTGCAGCTTCCTTTCAAACCACCCCAGGAATGCCCTGAATCCCTCATTTACACCTCTCAGCTCCTGCTTTTCACACCTGGCCTCCAGCGGGTGCTTTAACAGCTCCTCGATGGATTTTTGGGATAAGGCTGATTGCAGTGGGCTCACCCTGGGCTCTGACCACAGGAAAAGGGATCACCTGGGACCCCAATATCCTCCTCTTTCTGGAGACAGAGACTCCTGTGACTCAGAGGCACTGTTTTAAAGGCTGATCCCTTGCCCTGTGCATGTACACATTAAAAAACCTGGATTTTCCTGCTTCCAGCAGCCTGGAACACCCTCTGTGTGGCCTGGTGGAACAGTGGGATCATTTCACCCCATTGCTGCTGGATTTCCCCCCTCTCACCGTGGTTCCTGCACTTTAGTGTGATTGTCCCTGTCCCTCAGCGAGTTTTTAAATGTCCCTGAACCAAGGGAAGAGCCCGTGGGAGATCCCCATGGGAACAAACACCCACTGACCCCTCTGTTATTAATTAGTGACCCCTCCAGCTAATCAGGACCCTTTTAATTCCCCACGGTGCTCCTGAAGGGTTCAAGAGGCCACATGGAGCCAAGACAAAATTCTTGGAGAAACCTTAAACCCACCCAATCTACCCCTCAGCGACTCCCAGAGGCGTTCCCAGTGCCAGCTCCTTCACCAGTTAAACCCCAAATGGATTTTCCCACCCTCTGCCTTAGGACGACCTCATCACTTCCCTAAAAGTCGTAACAATCTGGGGATCCCTCAGCACCCTGGAATGTCCCAGCTTTTAAAGCTCTGTGCGGAAGAAGAATTTGGGGAACAATTTTACAGCTTCAAGCTGAGGCTGAGAATCCCTGGATGGCCTCCAGCCCCTCCTGGAACTGCAGCAAATAAAAACCTCCTGCCTCCTTTTTTATCCTGGATTTGGAATATCTGCGGAGCATCCCTACTCTGCTGTTTTACAATTTCACCACCTGGCTCTAACAGCAGAGCCATTTCTGACCCAGAAATAAATCCCCTGCTCTCTCTAAGTGCTTTCTTATTGTCTTTGACCCTTCTGGTCATTCATAGTCCATTAATTTCTTTGATTTATCCCAGCTGCTGTTACCTGTATTTTTAGGTAACACATTTCCTTTTTTTAGAGTTTGCCAATACATTTGTTTCTCTGTTTTCTCCCTCCTCCCCACACCTGTGCACTACTGAGGCAGGAAAACAAGGAAAAAAAGCCCAATTTCAGCAGACTTGGAGTGTCAGACACTGCTCACTCACTATGCAACATGCAATATTAGCAGCATAAAATAATCAGCTAGACAAAATCATAATATAAATGTTATATAATTAAAGAAAAATTAAAAATTAGTAAAAAATAAATATATATTATGTGTTAAATATGTTATAAAACTCAATTAAACAAAATATTTATATAAAAATCTCTGTGCTGGCTGCACCAAAGGGCTGGAATCGAATTCTATTTGCTCCTCCTTATGGGAATCAGGAGTTTTGTTTTTGTTAATTTATTTTGGATGTTCCTCTCTCAGCGGGGACGAGGTTTGGGCTGTGCCGTGTGCCAGCCCTGCACGATGAAATCATCATCCCTCATCTCCGCTCTCTTGGGGGCTGTTTGTTCCTCAAGACACAAAGTGTTCCCAAAGTCGCCCCTCTTCCTACCCCTGAATCATCTCCCCGAAGCTCCCAGACAGATGGTTCAGCAATTTCTCCTGTTTGCCATTCAAACCTCGAGCGTTCCAGCAGGATTTTACCCATTCTGTACCAGTTCAGCTCCCCGTGCTCCCGCAAGTGTGCGTGTGCTCCACGCCCCTTCAGTTTCCACCCTCACCAGTCTGGCGCCACAGGAGGGGTTTTAGTCCTGCCTTTAACCCAGGGGACATCACACACCCTGCTTTACCTCAGTCCTCATTTAAACCGAAATTCCCCTCTGCACCCCTGCCCTGCTCAGGTGTGTGCCCATCGCTCCTGTCCAGCAAATCCCACACCCCGTAAATCACCCGAACATCCCCTCGTGTCCCCACAGTCCCACACAGTACTGGCACATGGAGACCCAGGGACTGCCCAGAGCTCTCAGGAATCCTGGGATGGAGCAGAGCAGGCACTGGGCTCCTCCAGGCCCGAGGAATTTCAGCTCTGGCCAATCCCTTCGGGGTCTCCTGGATGTGAAAGCCACCAGTGACCCCTCCAGGACACTCAAGGACTGCTCTTGTCACCTCTGTCCCTCCCTGGCCTGGTGACCGTGCTTAACCAGGAGAAGAAAGTTGGAACTTTTGGTTCTTTTTTTTTGCCTGTCCTTTAAGTGATTGAAGTAGCAGCTGAGAAAGAGGCACTTGAAAGCAACTCGAGTCTGGTTAAAGCTGGTTATCCATCTCAATTTGCATGATGATTATGCAAATTGCGGTTTGCATAATGTGGCTGTGATCTCCAATCACTTCTAGGGTTTTTCTGCAGGCAAAGGCCCCAGAGAAGTCCCTGAGCAGCTCTCCAGCCCCTGAGAGTTCCCCTCTCCCGTGGTTTTGGGTCCTCTGTGGGGCCGAGCCTGCCTTTGGGTGGTTCCAGGCTTCTGAAGGTGCTGCAGGGCTGAACTCTGCACTCTGAGCTCTGCCCCCGGCATCGATTCCTCAGTCAAATCTGAGTTTTGTGGCTGTGCTGAAGCTGAGCCTTTCCACTGTGCCACAGCCCTGCTGGGAGAGCAGCTCAGCTCCCAGGGCAGCTCTCACCAGCCCCAGCTGCAGCAGATGTGAACCAGGAGTTTGTTCAACCTCACCCCGTGGAACCCTCCAGATCCACCACTCTTCCTCTGATGCCTCAAGTTTTAGCTTTTCTATTTTTCAGATTCTGTGCTGGTTCAGTGTGCAGTTCTGGGTTTCATATTCAGGGTTGCTGAGCTCTCTGCACAGAGCAGGGACACAAAACAATTCCTTTCCAGCTGGGACCAAGGACAAATTTGAGGCCCAAGAGTGTAAACAACAGTGAAGGAAGAGAGGGAACAAGGAGGATGGAGCTTCATCAGCTGGAGCTGGAATTGGACAATGAACTCCAATGTGCTGATGAACCCAAACCTATCAAAGTGTGAGCCCTCATGACCGGCGGCCATTTTGTGCCCATTTGTGGGTTTGACTTGGGTGCAGCCCCAAGGGGTTCCTGCACTGCCCGAGCTGGATCCTTTCAATAAATCCCTTTTATCCTTTCATTCCACCCAGTCTCTGTTTCCAGCTCAGCCTTTCCAGGCATCACCCCTACAGCAGCAGGTCCAGACCCTCTCCTGGTGGGAAAGAACTGGATCAACTCCCAAATCCTCCAAACACCATCCATGGGCTCCAGCCCAACCCAGCCCCAAGGACCAACCTCTCCCAGTGTTTCCAGCAGCTCTTCCCACAGCCAGGATGCTGCAGCTGCAAATACCCAACAGCAATCCCCCAGAGAAACCCAGCTGAGGGAATTATCCCCAAGCTGCCCTAAATCAGTCAAGGAAAGTTTAAAAACCCAAACAAACCCGCTCTGAAACCCACAAAAACTTTGCAAATCTTTCCCACCCTGAAGGCCAGGAGCAGATTCACACCACCCAAGACATCCCTGGGCCACTGCCCAGGCTTTTATACACGCCAAAATTTATTTATACTACACCAAGAGCTCTTCCCCAACACCAGTGTCCAAAAAAACCACATTTGAAGGATGAGATGCGGCCTGGATTTATCCAGATCTCTCCTGCAAGTGCTAAGTTTGCTGTTGGGTCAGTCTGTGGGACACTGGTGGTCATCATCGTGGTGATGATGGTCACCTTTGGAGCCACTTGATAGCAGCAAATCCTTGCCCTAGCTCCAGAGTTAGGAGTGGTTTTATCTCCTCATTTTGCATTACAAAAGCTCCAGCAAATACAGGGGGATGGGAGGCAGCATCCTGGAGAGAAAACAAAAAAAAGGCAAAAAAAAAANAAAAAAAAAAAGAGCAGAACCCTCCCTCCAGCTCTTTAGGGCTCGATCCAAACCCACTGGGATGAAAACAAAAGCACAACGAGAATTGGCTCAGCCCGAGCTGGGCCTTCCCAGAAAAGCTGAGCTCCCAGAACATCCAGCAAAGGTTTTGGAGAGATCTTGTGCAGCCCGTGTGGAGGGGAGGCTGACGGGCTGCCCCCTGCTCAGCCTTTCCTGAGGGACACACCCATGGATATAAACAACACGGATCAAAAACAGGAGCAGCCCGGCAGAGCTCCCCAGCCCGGGATTCGATTTGGGTTGAAATCCCAACTCTTCGTGAAAACTTGTCAGTTCAAACTAAGTGGGGCAGCTTCAAAGGAGGCTGTGGGGACCCACCTGTGGCCCCCAGCTGGGGAACCTCCCTCAGCTGCCCTCAAGGTCTGCGCTGGCCTCCCCTCAAGAGTTTCTCTGTGCTTCAATCTCTCCTCTCCTGGCAGATGTCAGAGCAGAGTGATGGATGGAGCTGGGAATGGGACCTTGCTCCCAGCAGAGGATGAATCCCCATCCCTCCCTTCAGGCAGCTGAAGTTTTGATTTTTGAAGTGATTAGAGCTCAGCCAAGCAGACCCAGCTCAGTCCTGGCTGCAGCTCCAGCCCCGGGCTGGCTCCTCTCAGCCGTTTCCGTGCTGGGGTGTCAAACACTGAGTGACACCCTTGGGAGCTGGAAAACAGGATGAAGAGGGAATGCTGTGCTCAGCTGCTGGACCTGCACCTCCTCTGCTCTGCTCCCTCCTGCCTCGGGGCTCTCACCCCACTGGAAATGGCTTTTGGAGGCTGTCCTAGCACAGCGGGGCTTTCCCAGGGTGACAGAAGCGGCTGGCAGAGCATCCCTGACCTCAGCCCTGGCTCACATGGGGGTTTGGGATGTGCACAGCTCCCCTAAACTCTCTTCAGCTGCTCCCACATCCCAGACCTGTCACTGCAGGAGGAGGAGTTTGTGGCTGGAGACAGGAGCCTTCTCCTTCTCCTTCTCCTTCTCCTTCTCCTTCTCCTTCTCCTTCTCCTTCTCCTTCTCCTTCTCCTTCTCCTTCTCCTTCTCCTTCTCCTTCTCCTTCTCCTTCTCCTCCTCCTTCTCCTCCTCCTCCTCCTCTTCCCTTTGTTTCCTTCCCTTCATGGTGTCCTTGCTCCGCTCCGTTTCCCTCTGTCCTGCCGGAGTTTGGCAGTCCCAGAGGGACGCTGGTGACAGCTCTCAGAGTCCGGGCTCAGCCACCCCCAAACCCCTCAGGAATGGGAAATGGGGGTTACGGGGAGGTGTTTTATCCAGATCCCTGCTCCTGCCGCGTTTCTGGGCGCTCTGGCTGGGGACACACCGGGGACAGGATGTGCTGCCCTCTCCATGGCCGGGAGGTGACCGTGGCACCCCATGGTGAGGGGCCACGCTGGGGACCAGGACAAGCGACCTGAGAGCTGCCACTGCAGCTCCCTGCACAAACCTGAGCTGCAGAACGGCTCGATGCCTCCTGAGCCTCCCTCAGGGCCCAGTTCCACCCAGCTCTTGGACACAATCCCATGGATCAATCCCGATCCCTGCTCTTGGAGACAACCCCTTCATTTCCTACATTAAAGTACCAGACTCTGGCTTAAAACCACGTAGGTTGTTTCCTCCTTAATTCCTAAACGTCCTTCAGAGCTCCTAATTTGGAGTTTAAATGTATTACTGCCTAATTTGTGCTGGATTTTCCTCTGCACACACAGTCCTTTAACCTCAGGAGCTCTTTCCTTCCCTGACGTATTCCTTGCCTGTTTTCCCAAGGAATCCATTGCCTCACCAAACGTGTGCTCCAGCAGCACAGACCTCTCCTGCCCTTCCCCGTTTGGGTTTCCCCTCAGGAGAAGCCCAGCAGCATTGCAGATAAATCCCACCAGGAACTCAACCCGTTTTCCTTCTCCCCTGGGACGTGCCTGGCTGTGCTGTCACTGCTGCGTTTCCAACACTGGAGCTGGGGTCAGGTCCCAAATGACCGGGCTGTCCTTGGGATGGATGTCCTGCGAGCCAGACAGTGCCGTGGGCAGCGCTCCGAGCTGTCAGCTCCTCTTCAGTGAGCTCCTCGTGCCCTTCCCGCTCTGCCATTAATCCCTGTCCTCATTAAGGGTTTCCCACCAGGCGCTGGAGCAGGCTCCTCGCTGGAGCGTGGAGAGAAGTCTCTGGCATTTCCTTCACCCAGAGAGGAGCCTGGCACCTCCTGGACTGCATTCCTTGTCCTTTTCTCTGTGTTTTTAAGGACTCTTGCCCTCCAGGTTTGTTCCACAAACTCTGGGGGCTGAATTAATGTTCCCTCAGATCATTTGTGTTTCCATGTCAGGAACACAGAGGGAAATCTGGGCAGAGCTCGGGCCAGGAGGTGTAAAATCTGGGTCCAGGTAATTTTCTGGTTTGTGGGAAGTGCAGGGCTCCCAACATCCTCTCCTGGTCTCCCAGGACCCCAGAAAATTCACTGGAATTTGTTTCTCCTCTTCACTTTTCCCTCTGTCTGCTCAGTCTGTTCTTGGAAACAAGAACAATCCCATTCCCTTCCTCAAAATGTTCCCCCAAATGAACATTTCCTATCTGCTCCCAGCTTTTTGTAATGTATTCCTTTATTTTTTCTTGCTCTCCGTGGGAGAGCTTCTCTATTTGGCTTTATTTTCCACTAAATGGGAATCCCTTTTAATTAAAAGAAGAGGGAAAAGCCCTTCAGTCCCATTCAGCTGGAGGCAAATTGCTGCTTTTCTCTTTGGAGGAGCCTCAAGATGCAGTTTAGGGTTGGATTCATGGAGCGAGCCAAAAAACTTGGAGCAGCAGGATCAGCTCCACGCCACAACTTGTCATTGTCCCTCGGCTCCTGGTCCCCAAACTTTCAAACCTCCCAGGCATAATAAATAAATAAATTTTAAAAAGTAATAATGAAAAAAAAATCCCATTTCTTGAAAATGCTGTAGCGGTGGGGTCAGTGCAAAGGCACCTTAAATCCAGCAGCTCCCACAGCGTGGATCAGGGAATTCCTCCATCCAGGACTTGCCAGGCGAACACGTGGTGGTTCCCAAGGGCTCTCTGAGGAGGTGAAGTGCCACTAATTAATCCTTGGTGCTCCAATAACCAATTAGCAGAGTGACAGGGGTGGCTGATGTGCTGGTTTCAGGGAAATGAGGCCGGGCAGTGGCTGCCCAACACCTGGACAAGATGGTGACAATCCTGCTCCCTCCCCGGCTGCATCCCCAAAAAAATTGGCAAGGAAAAGCCAATTTTGTCCTGGAAGCTGAGCTGGGGCAGAGCTCAGATTGAAACAGATACCATAGGGTTAAAAGTTTCTAAAATGATGGGATACTTGGTGGGGGGGAGTAGGCCTCATAGCAGGCCTTGGTAGGTCAGACTCACCTGAATAATCCTGATAATTTTACTTGTGTCACCATTCTGTACCCATGACGTAGGATTATAACCCATGACAAGAATGATGAGATGGATGGAACAATAATTAAACTTTACTTATGGAATGTGAAGAATAAAAGGGGTCTCTCTGTCGGGGTAAGCTCAGAGTTAGATTTGAGTTTGTTACCCCAAACTCTCTGGGCCCAATAAAAGACTACCTAAAATCACTCTGTGATTATGTGTGTCTCTGTCTCTCAACGCTAACAAAACTGTGGGAGTCCAGTGTTCCCCTGGCTTCCCTGGACACCTCGGAACCTGGGCTCAGGGCTCAGAGGCCTTGGCACGATGCCCAAGAGCCTTGTGCATTTGATTTGAGTCCCTGGAAAAAATGACCATCATTGCAGGAAGAATGACAAGTCACCAAAAATAAGTGGAGTATAAATTAGATTGTTAGAAGGTAGAAAAGTGAATTTGTAGAATAGTTATGATAAGGAACTTGGAGCTAAGATGGAGGATTTTGGGTGTGGTTTGTCTTTTCTTCTTCTTCTTCATGTCATCCATCTTTGAGTCAGGATGGCATTTCTGGATTGGTTTGAGAGAGAACTGGACAGAGGAAAGGAATTGTAAACATTACGTATTGTAAACATAAATACGTAATTTCTAGTATAAAAGAGAAGAGCTGCCCTCTGGGCAGGCAGAGTGCCTCTGACCAGCTTGCCAGACAGACCTCTGCACCTCAGAGAGAAAATTCCTTAGATAAGAAAGAATAAACAACCTTGAAAACCTCAGAGAATGGCTTCTGTGTCTTCTTCAGTGCTTGAGTTGGGAAAAAACACTAACTGGAACCACCTGAATGTCCTGCTGTGAGTGATCTCAGGCTCAAAGAGACCCCACAGACAGCGACACAAAACCACCCGAGGAGAGGTGGGAGCTGAACCCTCAGCCCTGGAATCCCCCAATTTAGGCACTGCCCAGCTTGCCAAGGCCTTTTCCATCTGGGATTTCTCTCCTGGCACACAGTGCGAGCACTGACATGTCAGCGTGGCCTTTTATGATGATCCATTTGTGCCATTAATGGAATATCCTCCTCTCGGATTGCTCAGTTCTGTATCAGCAGCGTAAGAAACCCGGCTTTTCCTTCAGCTCTTCATTGTCTAAATGAGTCCCAGACTGTCCCTGTGACGGGGTTTTGATGGATGGCCAAATTTTTAGCTGTGATCGTGTCTTGATGCTCTGAAATTAGGGATGTGCTTTAAAAATATTAGCCCACGTGCGTTTATCTTATTTTTCTTAATCTCTGTCTCACCAGTTCTCCTTCTGTTTTTATTGTCGGGTCATTAGTGCTTGTTATAAGGCTGATAAATGGGTATGGCACCATTTATTTGTTGTTTGAGCAGCCCAAGGAATGGGAAAATAAAGCATAAATACAGGGAAATGATCACTGGGGGTTTCACTTCCATAACAGAGAACATTCCTAATGAATTGCCTCGCTGGGGCATCGTTCTGTCCAGCCAGGCTTGGAGACGTGGAGAAGATCTGAGGATTCAGGAAAGAGTTACAGGATTGAACCTGGAGAAAAAAATCCTGCGCAGTGCCAGACCAAAGGGATTTGACCTGTTTGATGTCTCAGACACATCAAGAGCTGTGAGTTAAAGTGACAAATACGCTCGGGTTGGGGAGAAATATTAAAGAATTTATTAAATTTCAGAGAAACGGGACTAAACCAAGTCCCATCTGGAAATTTAGTGTGGACGTGGCAGCACGGGGATTTAACAGAGCTCAGACCAAGGACTCATCCACAGCTGGAGATCTGGGCAGATCCAGCAGCTCTGCAGCCCCTGGCAGGAATTTCAGTGTAGAGCCAAGAATTTGGGGTAGAGGGAATTCCCTCCCTGCCAGCCCAGCAGCCCCAGTCCATCCCTGTGCCCCCGTGGGAACACACGGGTGAGTTGGTTTCTGCCAAGGATGAGGTGCGCAACACAAATTATTGGCATTGGGAAAAAAGAAATCTCGATTGTTGGGTCAGCTCTGCACAGAATGGTTCCAGCTGCCCTGGGAAGCGGCTGGAATTCCAAGTGCTCTGCTCCCTGCTGCAAGGGGGTTCACTGCACCGAGTCCCAGCGGTGTTTCCCGCTGGGGTGGAGGAGTTTTTGTCTCCGTGGGGAGCGAGGAGGAGCTGGCCATGGACAGGGATCGCCCTCAACCCCAAATCATGGATCAGAGCAGGTCTGAAGAACCTCAGGGACCATCCTGGTCAGGGCAGGGCCAGCTTCCATAGACCTGCTCCAAGTCCTGTTTGACTTGGCCTCGAACCCTTCCAGGGATGGGACATCCCAAATCCCCAATCCTCATTCCCCATACCCAAAACCCAAATCCCCCATCCCCAACCCCAAATCCCCAATCCCAAATCCCCAATCCTCAATCCCCAATTCTCAATCCCCAATCCTCAATTCCCAATCCTCAATCCCCAATCCCCCATCCTCATTCCCAAGTCCTCAATTCCCAATCCTCAATCCCCAATCCCCAATCTCCAATCCCCCATCCCCAACCCCAAATCCCCAATCCTCAGTCCCCAATCCCAAATCCCTGATCCTCAATCCCCAATTCTCAATCCCCAATCCTCAATCCCCCAATCCCCAATCCCCAAACCCCAATCCTCAATCCCTAATCCCATTCCCCAATCCTCATTCCCCAGTCCTCAATTCCCAATCCTGAATCCCAAATCCCCAGTCTCCAATCCCCAATCCCTTCACCTCCATCCCAGCAGACTCTGGCCCAGCCATGCTGTCCCTAACCGATATTCCCATTTTTTCCCAGCTCTCGCCTTTTCCCGTGGCAAAGAAATGCAGACCAGGGACTCAAAAGCGCTGATTGTGGGGCGGGGATGGATCAGGAGCACGGGGACAACGTGGGGACACCAGGCTGTCCCCTGTCCCCACTCAGCAGCGGGGTGGCAGCGCCTGCTCCACTCTGCTGATGATCGGGAGCTCCTCTCCTCAGGAGATGCGAGGGATGATCCCAATTCTGTCCTCGCAGCCCTGATTTAATGGGATGGTTTATTAATAGCAGCAATCAGGGAGAGCAAACAGCTCGTTCCGTGCACGCCGCTCGCTCTCGGCTTCTGCTCTGCCTTCCCCGCGTTCACCCCCGGTCTTTGGTGCTCCTGGAACGGGGGGGACAGCAGGGGGAGGGACACAACCCACGGAACGGGGCAGTGGCTCATTAGCACCCAATTAACACCACTGGCACGATATTTCCTTCACGGATTATTGGGAGGAAACGGCGAAATGCTGGTTTGTTCCCTTTGCGGGGATCTCCTTAACCCNTTGCTGGTTTGTTCCCTTGGGTGTTAAAAGAGGAAAGATGGGGGGAAAAAATAATCCCCGGGTTTGCTTTGGTGGGTTTAAAGGTGTTTTGCTGCACCTTTGTTGTTTAATGGTGTTTGTTGTTGTGATGGGAGGAATGGAATAAATCCATCGGAGCAGATCACAGCAGGGCTGGGGATCTCCGCTCACGGCAAAACTTTTCCTGATCTGAATTCCCCCATCCAAGTCTATCTTCCCAAAGTTTTGGGGAGAGCTTTGCTGGCTGGAAGTGCATCCCCACCTCTGCACAGGCAGCACAGAACAGGATTTCCCTGCTCAAAACACGCTAAAAAGAAGAATAAATACAACAGAGCGAAGAATCCTCCTTTCTTGTAAATCCAACCTCCTTCCTCCGTCGCTCCTTGGATCCTCCCTCCATCCTGGCCCTGTTTGCTGCTGGATTTGGATGCCTGTTTGCACATTTACTCATTTTCACTCCTATTTACTCACCCTAGGTCTTGTTTTAATAGCCGTGCAAAGGCCGCTGGGCCAGTGGTGATGAGCAGAAGGGACACGAGTGTTATAAGTGCACGTTATGTTATTGGCTTTTTGCAGGTATCAAAATAAATGTGATGTGTACATGTGTAATGTTGGATAAAATGGAAATGGAAAACAAAAAAAGGGACAGGGGATTTTTCTGTTCATGGAGTTAATTCAAGGAGTAGTAAAGGCTAAACAAAAAAATTCCTTTTATTCTTGGAGAAGCACCCGAGCCTCGAGGAAGGGGTTTCGATGGCTCTTTATCAAAACCAATAAAACAAAACTAATAAACATCAAAAGAGTAACTAGAACAAAAAATGCAAAATTTACAAAGAGAAGTAGTTCAGGTGGGGTAGGGGGGACCCAAAAACATATTTTGAATAATACATAAAAATTTATAAATATACAACATGTCTATGCATTTAAAAAAGCGTTTTCTGAGTTAACGTGTGCTCCTTAATATAAGCCCAAGGCACCCAGCCATATGTAACCCTTTACTTTACTTCTATCTCCTATTGTCTTTTTATTAAACCTTTTTAAATTTTACAAGACAATAAACTCTATTTTTCACACGAGCTTTCCTGGGTTTGTTATCCTGCTTTTTGCTCCTGGCTTGAACACAGAATTCAAAGTTCTTTTCAATCAAAAGTGTATAGTGGATAAATGATTTCTTTTCCCCTCAGAGAATCATTAATCAGGCACATCATCCTACATCTCTCCCGTTTTCCCAGTCTCTTCTGGTGAATTCCTGAAATAAAGGATTTTTGGTGGTGGGGAGGAAAAGGGAGGCAAAGATTAACCGGAGCAGGTGTCACATTTATCTTATTTCCAGTGCAAACACAATCAACAAGTGCCAGGCTAAAACCAGACCCTAAACAAAACCTGCAAAATGTTCTCGAAATAAATGATTCTTGGCTCTCCTCTGTTTGTTTTTAATTTCCAGTCATCCTCTCGGTATTCCTGCCAATCCTTCTGCTCGGGGAATGAGCTCATCCGAGCTGATTCCAGGGGCAGGCTCCTGCTGCTGAGCGTCCCTGCAATGCCCCAATTCCATCCCCATCCCGAAACAGCCCAGGATCCCTTCCCAAAACTGCCCCGAGGATGCACAGAGCTGAACTTCAACGCTAAAACCTCTCCTCAGCGCTGGCTCTGCACCACAGGGGAGGGGGAGGCATCTCCAGAGGCAAATCCTTAAATAGATCCTATTTGAGCTTTGATTTTCATTGCTTTAATAGGATTTATTTTAGGATTTGGAGCCTTCTCCCTCTCCATGAGGTGGACTCTGCCCTTTTCAGCGGCTGCTGCACCCCAATCCCAATCCGTGAAGTTCCTCCTCCACTGATCCCACGGATTTTGGGCCACACCTGATAAAGGAGAAGGAATTTGGGTTGGGAGATTAAGAGCGGGGAGATTAACCTGGGACCCACGGGGCTCTGGTGGGATTTCTCCTGGGGGATGCAGGGAATCCTCTGGATGTGGGAGTGAGTGGAAAATCCCTTTAACCAGCAGCTGCAGGGAAACGTGGCTCCTCCAGCATGTGGGTCCGGGCTTGGAAAACACCAGGGAGTTCTCCTGAGGTGAACATCAGCGCCTTTTCCTCCTTAGAAACTCCAGCTGCACCCCAGGAAAAAAAAAAGGGGGAAAAACAAGTTGGTTTTTTTGAATTGGAAATTGTAGATTTTAACAAAGAAAGGCTTTTACAGCAATTTTCCGCTTTCTAAAGAAAAGGATAAAGGGAAAAAAATTATTCAAAACACATTAAGAGGAAAAAGAAGGCTGCAAAAACTCTTCCTTGAGTCAAAAAATTCGACTCAGAGCTACAAATGGAAGGTGCATTTTCTGCATCCTGGAGCACTGCAGTGAAGTGAGAACCACATTTCCCTGCGTGGATCCCTTTCCCAGGCCGGGAATGTCCCTGCCCTGACCCACGGGTCTTTTATCCATCTCTGATCCCTCAGCAGGAACCTCGGGGTTTGAGAAAAGCTTTGTGTCTCCCTCAAACCCCTGCCTTGAGCCCCCGGGGCTCCAGCCCCATTCCAGGGGAGCTCTGGGGTGTCCCTGGGGACTCAGGAATGGCAGCAGCAGCATCCCGGGCCCCCAGCAGCACACGGGGCTGTTCCTGAGCCTGTTCCCCCCCTGCACTCACCCCGGGGTGTTTTGAGGGGCAGTCCCTGCCAAGCTGAGTTTAAAGTGTTCATTTTCCCTCTGTTTTCTGCCAGCACAGCCCCTCGCTGCCTCGCTGCGTTTCTCAGGGGCAGCTCAGCCTGCGGAGGAGCAGGATCTGCCACCCTGCCTGTTCCTGAGCCTCTTCCTGCGGGACGGACACAGCCCAGCCCGAGGGTGGGCACTGTGAAAAACAGAGCTCGCTGTCCCGGTAAAATTTAAAAAGGTTTAATGAAAAGACAACAGGAGACAGAAATAAAGCAAAGGGTTAACACCTGCTGCTTCGGGAACACCCCCTAAATACTTTTTTTTTTTAAATTATTTTTACAGTACATCAACCTGTTGCATATTCATAGCCCTTCATGCATAGTCCAACTTTTTCTGGGGACTGTTTAGCACGGCCACTCCTTGGGTCTGCCTTTTTAGAGCATGCGTGTTTCTTGGCTTGTGCTTTTCATCCTCTTCTTATCACCTTTGAATTTGGGGGGTGCTCCCGGCCTTTTGCCACCCGTGGGTGTTGACAGCAGCAGGGTCCCCATCATCGATTCCCTGGAGGTTATCCTCACTCAGCAGACAGTTCAAACACACTACATGTGAAAAAAAGAGTTCTCTGTCCTGGTAAAACTTAAAAAGGTTTAATAAAAAGACAACAGGAGACAGAAATAAAGCCAAGGGTTACACACGGCCGGGTGCCTTGGGTTCACACCAAGGAGCACACACTGACTCAGAAAACACTTCTTTAATGCACAGACATGTTGGATATTCATAAACCCTCATGCATCATTCAAAACATTCTTTTGGGTCCCCCCTACCCCACCTGCACCACCCTTCCCTTTGTAAATCTTGCATTTCTCATTCCAGTCACTCTCCTGGTGTCCATCAGTCTGGTTTTACTGGTTCTGATAAAGGGCCATCGAAACCCCTTCCTTGAGGCTCGGGTGCTTCTCCTCCAAGAACACAAGGAATCTTTCCATCCAGCCTTCACCACCCCTTGAATTAGCTCCATGAACAGAAAAGTCCCCTGTCTCTTTTTTGTTTTCCATTTCCATTTTATCCAACATTACATATATACACATAGCATTTATTTTGATACTTGTGAAAACCAATAACATAATTGCACTTATAACAGGGAGTGTGGAGGAATCCGGGCTCGGAGCAGCCCAGCATTCCTGGCCAGGCTGGAGGGGCTGTGCTGGCACAGGGCTGGTGGCACACGTGGCACACAGCAGGGCATGGCTCTCTTTGGCTGTGACAGTGCCTCTGCTTTACCAGCACATCTTGGAAACCAGGCTCCGGCTCTGGATGCAATTTTGAGGCACCAAATTGCTCCTGGCTGCTCTGCTGGTGAGAAATAGCCATAAATATCCCGCAGAGGATTGCTCCTGGCTGGGTTGTTTTTCATCAGGTGGAACAGAGCAGGAGGCTGGTGCTGGACTTTCCCCCCTTCCCCATGATCTGCTGCATCCCAAAACAAATCAGCTCCAAGAGGTTTGGATGTGAAGGCAGCGCTGGCTCTGGCCACACAGATTTGGGTTGCAGGGAATTTGGGGCTTTGGAAGAAACCCTGCCCTGAGCCAGAGCTGGAACTGCAGGGGCCCATTTAGAATTGCCCCATCCCATCAAGGAGCCTTTTGTCCTGCAGGAGTGGATCAGTGCAAGGATCCTTTTGTCCTGCAGGAGTGGATCAGTGCAAGGATCCTTTTGTCCTGGCCCAGGAATGGATCAGTGCAAGGATCCTTTTGTCCTGCAGGAATGGATCAGTGTAAGGATCCTTTTGTCCTGCAGCAGGAGTGGAGTGCAAGGATCCTTTTGTTCTGGCTCAGGAGTGGATGAGTGCAAGGATCCTTTTGTCCTGCAGGAATGGATCAGTGCAAGGAGCCTTTTTTCCTGGCCCAGGAGTGGGAATTGCTGTCAGGTTTGTCTCTGGGAACAGCCAGGTGCTGCAGGAGGTGGACGGCCAAGCCTGTGTGCCAGCCCCGGCCCCCTCACACCTGGAGCTGCCAGTCCTGCTCCGTGCCAGAGGTTCCCGGGGTCAGTCCCGTCCTGTTTCCCAGCTGGTGCCTGTCCTGTGTCCCCAAATCACACCGGCAGGGGCCAGGGAGCAGCCAGGGCTCTGTGAGGCGTTCCCAAACCAGGTGGGATTCATCCTCTGCTTCCCCGTGCCCGTCACTTCCCTGGCACACAGGACTGGGATAATCGGTGACAGGGACAACCCAGCCAGGGACAGGAGAGCTGAGATGCCACCTGAATCCCCCAGGTGTGGCCCTGCAGGTTCGGTGGCAGCAGGAGCAGCAGCTGCTCGGTGTTATTGCCGTGCCTTGCTGGGGACGGAGGGCTGGGCCAGGAGCAGGGGAAAATGGACAGGGAAAACCCAGCAGCAGCTCCTGGGCTGTGTTTTCCCGGGATCCTGGGCAGGGCCCCGGGGATTTTAGGCTGCCCTTGCTGGGCCAGGGGTGGCAGCAGGATGTTTCCACAGCCAGGATGTGTTTGGGATGATCACCCAGGGGTGCTCCCCACCTGCTGGGCCCCTGCCAGGGGTGAGGAGCTGAGAATGCACAACACATCCCCCATGAGCCAAGGGGCAGGGAGGGCAAAGGGCCTTCGGTGCCCTTTTGGTGCCCTTATTGATCCTGCTGACACCTCTGAACCCACATCCTGTTTTGCAGCTTCCTTCCCTTTTTCTTTTCTTTCTTTCCATCTTTTTTCTATTTATTAGCACAGGCAAACACGGCCACCCCATCTTGCCTGAGGAGGGAGTTGGAGCCCAACTCCTCTTGACTTTCCCAGGCCTGTAGGGCCTTTGGGAGCAGGGGAAAATTTACCCTAAAATGGTTGAGAACCCTCTCCTGCCTTTCCTCACCCTCCACATGGGCTCAGAGACCCTAAATGCGATTCCTGGCGGGTGATTTGGGGAGTATTGACTGGATCTGGTCAGGAACAACCTCACCAGAGCAGGACATCCCTCCAGGAGCAGGGAAGGACTCAGCTCTGCCGCAGCCTCCAGCCCTCAGCAGAGCTCTCCTGACCAGGGTTTGCTCCCAAAGCCAAAATGTTCCTCGCAGGGGAGGGATGGGGCTTAACAGGAGAAGCTGCAAGAGGAAACAAAATGTTTTTATTGCTCAGGATGTCAATTGCTTGATGTGAAAAACAGAGTTCATTGTCCTGGTAAAATTTAAAAAGGTTTAATAAAAGACAACAGGAGACAGAAATAAAGCAAAGGGTTACACACGGCCGGGTGCCTTGGGTTCACACCAAGGAGCACTCACTGACTCAGAAACACTTCTTTTAATGCACAGACATGTTGGATATTCATAAACCCTCATGCATCATTCAAAACATTCTTTTGGGTCCCCCCTACCCCACCTGCACCACCCTTCCCTTTGTAAATCTTGCATTTCTCATTCCAGTCACTCTCCTGGTGTCCATCAGTCCGGTTTTACTGGTTCTGATAAAGGGCCATTGAAACCCCTTCCTTGAGGCTCGGGTGCTTCTCCTCCAAGAACACAAGGAATCTTTCCATCCAGCCTTCACCACTCCTTGAATTAGCTCCATGAACAGAAAAGTCCCCTGTCCCTTTTTTTGTTTTCCATTTCCGTTTTATCCAACATTACATATATACATCGCATTTATTTTGATACTTGTGAAAAGCCAATAACATAATTGAACTTCTAACACCTGATAACTCTTATTGTGCAGCGTGGCCGGGGAGGAGCTTTGTCCTGGTGCAGACGTGTTTGCTCCCTCACAGTCTGGAGGTGACATCGGGGACAAATCGATCACCTGCACGCCAAAATCCTGCTGCTACCCCTCTGGACCCCTCAGGTAGCAGCTGAGCAGCTCCAATTATCTCTTTTTTTCCCCTCGGAGCTCCGGGGTGGGGATGCCACTCGTGCTACAAATGTGGGATGAGGGGACGACACCAGGAGCTGATGGAGTTCTGGACAGGGGGATGCTGGGGAATAAAGGGAGCTGCGTTTGGCAGGAGGGGGAGGCTGGGATGGAGGCAAAGAAATGGGGCAGGCAGCAGGATGAGGGGTGGAGAAGCACCTTGGGGTGATGGGATGGGATCAGCCCTCCCCAAATCCCTCAGAGGGGCAGGAACGCCTCAGCCTCAGGATGTGGAGCGCCCCAAATTGCTTCCCTGCATCCCAACCCCGTCCAGGAGCTCTTCCCAGCCATTCCTGGGAGATCTCCCAGCCCAGGAACAGCCTGGGGGGCTGAGGGGGGTGTGGGGCGGCGTTCCTGCAGGTGGAAAGAAAAACCCTTCCCTCGGAGCGCCAGCAGCTCCACGCTGGAATTACAGATGGAACTGTGGAGGGTGTGAATGCAACACAATGCAAGAATTATGTAGAAAATAAAGGTAGTTACAGTTGCTTCAAAACATTTTCGCAGCTAGAGCTCAGGGCTTTTAATCAACTCCCTTTTTTTTCTTTTTTTCTCTTTAGTTTTTTTTTTTATTGCAGGTTCTCCTTTCTGCCAAACATTTGCAGAGGGGGAAAGAAGCTGAAGCAGAGAGAGAGAAACAGTTTTAGCTGCCAATCTGTTGCTTGCAAAGCCATGAAAAACACCCTGAGAGAGAGCAGCGTGTATTATGGAAAAGGAAAAGGAGTTCATGCATCCTCTGTGCTGCAGTCTTTTAAGGTCCCTTCCCTCCTGAGACCTCCTGTGTCCCCACCATGCTCCAAGCCACTAAAGAAGGAGGTTTCAGCCCATCTCAGGCTCCCTGAAAAATTGTCTCAGCCACCCTGTCTCTCCTGGAAGTTTATTCTGGTGTTTGGAGGCCCTTCTGTCCCCTGGGGCTGTCCCAAGGAGCTCTGTTCTGATGCCACATCCAGGATTACTCCCAGGGCTACTAAAGCTCAGCAAAATCTTAGTTTTGAGTTCAATATTCCAGGCAGGGAGACTGGGAGAGACGTTAGTAAAATCCGTGTTCCTCCCCATTTACCTCTCCTTTTCTCTCCTGTGAAGGTCGATTTATACTTTTTGCTCTGCATCTCCAGTCTGGAATTCCGGATTTCCCCTCCCACCCAGTGCAGGGAGACCTCCAGAGCCCCAGGACACTCGGAGAAGTGCACTCGGGAAAACCAAGCTGAAAACAGAACCGTGGTGAAGGGAAAGGGGGCAGAAATTTGGGTCTTGTTCATTGTGTGAGGGCTGGGAAGATGAAGCACAGCCTCGACTCAGTTTTGCAAGGTCAGAAAGTCAGGCCTGAGCCTGAGGGTGTGGGAGTGCCCTCCCTAAGGCCACGGGAGCAGAGAAGCACAGATAATATCTAATAATATGTCATAATATATAATAATATATAACAATATATAATCCTATATAATCTCTAAGTGCTGTTCAGGCCAATCGAGAGCCGAGCTGCGCCAGCCTTCCCCTGCTCCGCCGTGCAGGAAAGGAGAATTAGAGGGGCAATGAGGAGAGAAACATCCTCTCCAGCTTGTTTTTAAGACATCCCTTCCACCCTAGGGCTTGTTTTAACGGCCCACACCGCACACCAGAGCCATCCCCTTTTATTTACGATGATTATTACGGGCTGCTGCAGCATCCCCTGGGTCCCAGAGAGGCAGTGCCGGCTGCTATTAAGGCATTTTGTCTTTCTCCACAATCACATAAAGACCTTCCCCGTGCTCCTCCCGCTGGGCAATAAAAAGGGAAAGACAATCCAGGGCTGAGCTGGCTGCTCTGGCTGGCTGGGCAAAGCGCCTCGTTAGGCACAGTAAAGTGCTCTCCTTAACCCCGGGCCAGCGGCCAGGCCGGGGCAGGCAGGCCAAGGGGAAGGAGGAGAGGATGGGGTGGAGAAATGGAACACGCGGGAGGAGCTGAGCTGAGCCGAGCCCAGCCTGGCAGCGCTGATCCTCCTCGGGATGGATCCCTGCATCCCCTCCTGCTCCAAACCTGGGCAGCCTCGGGTGCTGGGTCCCTCCTTGTGAGACCCCCCAGCTCCAGCCCTGGGACCCCCTCAATTCCTGCCCTCGAACCCTCCTCAATTCCAGCCCTGGGTCCCTTCTCATGAGTCCCCCAATTCCAGCCCTGGATCCCTCTCATGAATTCCCCAATTCCATCCCTGTAACCCCCTCATGAATCTCCCAATTCCAGCCCTTGGATTCCTCTCATGAGTCCCCAATTCCATCCCTGGGTCCCCCCTCATGAATTCCCCAATTCCAGCCCTTGGATTCCCCTCATGAATTCCCCAATTCCATCCCTGTAACCNGAACCCTCCTCAATTCCAGCCCTGGGTCCCTTCTCATGAGTCCCCCAATTCCAGCCCTGGATCCCTCTCATGAATTCCCCAATTCCAGCCCTGGGACACTCTTCAATTCCAGCCCTCGAACCCTCCTCAATTCCTGTCCTGGGACGCTCCTCAATTCCAGCCCTGGGACCCTCTTCAATTCCAGCCCTCGAACCCTCCTCAATTCCTGTCCTGGGACGCTCCTCAATTCCAGCCCTGGGACCCTCTTCAATTCCAGCCCTCGAACCCTCCTCAATTCCTGTCCTGGGACGCTCCTCAATTCCAGCCCTGGGACCCTCTTCAATTCCAGCCCTCGAACCCTCCTCAATTCCTGTCCTGGGACGCTCCTCAATTCCAGCCCTGGGACCCTCTTCAATTCCAGCCCTCGAACCCTCCTCAATTCCAGCCCTGGGTCCCTTCTCATGAGTCCCCCAATTCCAGCCCTGGATCCCTCTCATGAATTCCCCAATTCCAGCCCTGTGTCCCCCCTCATGAATCCCCCAATTCCAGCTCTGGGTCCCCCCTCATGAATCCCCCCATTTCCAATCCTGGCCTTGGCTTGTCTCCCCAGGAACTCGAGCACGTCAGAGGCGGCCAACAAAGCATTTCTGAAAATTAATCAGCCCAATTGAAATGTGATTGATTGAGAATTGAGAACCACGATCCAGCAAGTCCTGGAAAATGTAATAGTCTAAAACCCTTATTAATTTTTCATGTTCCTTCTGTTTGGATTGTTTCTTTTCCCCTCATGGAGGTGGCTTCGTGCCAGGATGTTTTTGTGTAAATTCCAGCTCTCTTCCCGCCTGGCTCCGAGGCTCTGGGATTTCCATCCTCCCAAAACCCTGCTTGGAAATTGCACCAACAAAAGAGGAGAACCTCACAGAGCTGAGCTTGCCAGCTTGGGATGAACCAAAATCCGGGAATTTTGCTGCTGCTGTGACAGACACAGTGACACCGAGCACCTCTGGGGTCACTGTCACCTTCTGAGGAGCAGCACCAACATCAGTGTGGCACATCCTTGACTCTCCAAATTAATCACTGCCAATTAATCACTGCTCCCAAATTAGGGTGAAACCTGGCGGGGTGAACCCCGGTGGCACACGAGGAAGGACCCCAAGCCAGGCTCAGCTGCACTTTTGAGTTTTGCTGCAGAGCTCCTGGTGGTTCCGTGCCAGCGGCCTGGCGTGGAATTAGCAATCAATGGGAGACCAGGTTGTAAGTGGTGCTGTTGGGATGAAATTATTTCTGTTTTCAACAGATCTGTTTTGATTTTTGCTTCCAAAGTGAAAATGTCTATTTGTTCAACATTTGGGTTTGGCCTGGATTTTTGCTTGGCTCTTTATTTTTATTTTTATTTTTTAAATTTTTTTTTTTGACACAGTGTCAACATTTCTCAAGTGGGGGAAAAAACCAACCTAATTAGGATTTTTTTTTAAATTTTTTTTTTTAAAGACCAATTTTCTGCCAGCAGCAGCCGTGGAAATGTTTCCACCAGAGTGCTGATGAAGTAATCTGAACATATGCCGTGGGACCCAGGATCTGACCTCCCTTGTTGGATTGCTTCCCTGGGGAATGGAGGCTGTAAAAATCACACCTTTCCCGTGCCTCTTTTTCACCTTTCCACCAGCAAACCCGGCTGTACCTGGGCACATCTCAAGCACAGATGGGCTGAGATCTTGCAGGTAATTGGGTTCTCAAAAATCTCGCTGCAGAATCAGTGATATTTGGATTTCTAACAGCAGAAGAGGTGGAAGGTAGCAGAGGTCTGGCTTTTATTGGATACAAATTAATTTAAAACGTGCAAAACTTCTGAAAATTTCCCATCTGGCAGGAGATTGGAGTTTGCACCTTTCTGGCCTGCAAATCAACCACTTGGAGCAGAAGTGACTCTTTTCTCCTGCCTCACCCAAAGCTCCCTCCTCGCCACATCCACGGAGTCACTCTGCCCGGCCAGCCTGGAAAACTCCCTCCTATGAGGATGAAGCAGGGGATTGATCTCCACCCCAGGGCCAGGACACAGCTCTCTGCTGGGTTTTCAGCTGGATTATTTCCTGTGGGACCCTGAATCTGTGTTTGCCCTGAGAATTTTTGCTCTTCCCAGTGTTTTGGCCACACACCCGGCTGTGGCCTCAAGGCCTTGTACCCCTGTCACTGTGCTGCGCCCTGCTGTTATTATTCCTATTTATTTATGTCCTGCTCTTCCCTGAGAGCCTTTCCTGAGCTCCCTCCGCTGTCTCCAGCAGCTCCTGGGAAACCTGGAAGACAAAGTGCTCGTCCTCTCCCCGAGGGTTTTTTATTTTTAATAAAACTCGCCGGTGTTCCTCCAGAGGGACTTGTTGAAGCTGCGAAAGTCAAAGATAAAATGCTGGAGCTGCTGTTTCCTCGTGGAACACCTGGAAAGGGCAGGGATGGGACCAAGGGCTCCAAGTTCTCCTGGATCCTGGTGGAGCTGGCAGCCAGATCCTTCCCAGCTCTTCCCAAACGGATTCTCAGGGGCCAAACGAAAACTTGAAAAGGAGCGTGGGAGGAAAAGCAAAGCCCATTTTCCTTCTCTGTCCTGAAGAGCTCAGGGCACCCTGGGCCTCATGACGATGTTTGGCCTCCTCAGAGGGAGCAGCTGATGGTGCAGAGCCGTAAAGGGAATTTCTGCATCAAACCAGAGGGAAATTCCCTGAGCCAGCACCTGCCGTGCCATGGGACAGCTCTGGGAATCCCTGCAGCACCTCAGCTCTGGCTTCTTAATCAAGGCTAATTAGCTGGACTAACGAGGCTGCACTCCTGCTGGTCCTGGGGTGAGGAGGACTCTGCAGGAGGAGGGAGATGCTCCCCAACCAGGCCTCCCTCTCAGGCCATTTTGACAGGGAAAAGAAAAAATAAATGCATTTCAACCTCATAAATCCTTGGCAGCAAAAGTCGACTGGATGCCAGCAGGAAAAAAACCACTAATAAATAAAAGGCAGCACTGTTTTTCTTTTAGATGGTTCGGATTGTCAGTGTTTTGTGGACTGGAAATTGAGTTTTTATTATTTTTTTTTTTTAGCTCTCTTCTGGTGCTGGAAATAAGCAAATACCTTAAGTTAAACACCTTCCTTCCAGCATCCTGCAGTGCACCCCGTGGGGAGCAGGTTGATGTTGTTTGGGCATAAAAATCCTCCTCCCCACAGCCCAGGGCAGTGTGGGGACATGTCCCTGTGGCCACTGAGGGCTGTCCCCAAGCTGGCTGTCCCCAAGCCACTCATCCTTGGGGATAAAGACTTATAATTATCAAATAAAAAATCCCATTTTCTGTGAAAAGCAGTACTTACAATCACAACCTTAAACCCAGTTTTCTACCAAAGGGAAAGCTTGGATAAGAACTTTTATCTGCCCCGCTCTGAATTTTACACAGGCCCAGCCCTGAGCTCTGACCCTGCCAGGACTTCCCGCTCTGCTCTGAAAAAAGTTCCTGCTCGCCCCAGCGCAGAGCCTGGGCAGAGAAGTGGCTTCCTTGGCACCCAGATCTCCTTCCTGATTATTATTCTGGTCATTCACCCTCTTTCTCTCTCAATCTTGAGGAAGGAGCAGTGATTTTGTGAGTTGAAATTTGGATGTATTCCCAGCTCCGTTTTTTTTCTCCCCCTCTTGTTAATTAAAACTAATAAATCTGCTCAGCAGAGTTTGCAGAGCGGAGGGACAAGGTACAGTTATCTTGACACGGCAAGGCCATCTCGCTCCTTCCCCCCCACCTTTTATTTATTTAATTTATTCACCTATTTATTCCCTTCTTGAGCCCGTTCCAGATCTGAATTTCTCATCCAGGCTCTTCGCTTTTCTTTCCCAGGGAAGCATTCCCACAGGAGCCTCAAATAATCAACAATTGCCGTGGCGTGCATCCCTGGAAATAATTACAGACAATCCCGAGCACCCTGGGAACAAAGGGATCCGTGTTGAGCGAGGCCTCCTCTGAGTGTTCCCTCACAGGGAGCTGGAACCCCAGGGTTTGGGGGGTTTGGGGGATTTGGGGG
>VXBU01011044.1:100490-145762 GCA_013400315.1 Bombycilla garrulus
GTGTGCACAGGAATTTGGGTGTGCTCAGGATCTGGGTGTTCACAGGATCTGCGTGTGCTCAGGATCTGAGTGTGCTCAGGATTGAGTGTTCTCACTCTCCTCTCTGCTGGAGCAGGAGTAGCGAGGCAGAGCTCCTGAGTGTTTAAACATGCAAACACACAACCCCTCTCCACAATCAGCACGGATGGAAATATTGATGGTTGCATTAAAAGTAAATATATTTTTAATTAAATAATTTTCCCCTTCTCCATTCAAGGGGCGTGAAAGCACTCACAGAATTAAAACTGCTGCTTCAATTTCTCTCTCTCTCTCTCCTCTGACACATGCCAGGACTAAGATTTCTCTCTCTGCCTTCTCACCATCCCTCCCCATCCAGCTTTTGGCTCTTTAACCCCTTCCTGGCAGCTCAGAAAACGCCAAGGCTGGAGCAGAGCAGCTGATTTTTTTCTCCTTCTCTCTCCTCGTTCCCCCCAGGCCCAGCTCTGAGGGGCTCATTAATCAAAAGGCAATTAATTCCCCATCACGGGGGCAAATAACAGACGCAGACGTTCAATAGCCGCCTTTTGCCACGCTCCAGTGTTTCTCTGATTCCTGCAAACCGAAATAAAGAGGAGGCAGAGTGAGAGAAACAGTAAATGATTAAACGCTTCATTAACACCCCGCGGAGGCGGGGAGGCCTCGGCTGATTTGTCTCTGGTGCCAAAGAGGCAAAAAGAGTTCTGGGTGTGGAGATTTTGGGGTTTTTGGGGACCTCCTTGTCCAGGAAGGTCTAGTGGCCATGAAATATCTGCAAAATGGGATGGTTTTGCCTCAAAATGGGGTGAAAAATCCTTTTTTTTTCTTCTTCTCCTCTTGGCTTTGGGACTGGATCCTGCTCACTCCGTCTCCATCTCGCCCTAAAACTAGTGTCCCCCATTTCACCTCTCACCAACAACCCACTACCTTAAAAATTTAATTAATTAACATTTTTCTGATGTGGAAAATAAATAAAAAAACGTGGAAAAGAAGCTGTTGCTCCTTTAAATTGTGTTGGAGTCAAGGGATGAAGGAGAGTTTGATACACAAAACAATAGGTTCGCTCAACCCTGGTGCCCCAATTAATTGGCGGGTGATTGCTGCCCAAAGAAAAATTAAGAGTAAACTATTATATTAGTTATTTAATCAGTGAACTTACCAAAAAAAAAACCCAAAAAACCAAGGCCCATGATTCAAATGCTCTGTTGGTATCATTAATCATAGTTTGGAGCAGAAAATGATTTTATATTATTAAAGCAATTACCATAGAATCATTGACGGTAGCAAAAATTCATTAATCTTTATTCATTACTCAATCAGATTGCATTATTTTAGCCCATTCCATCTCTCCTGCCTGCTCAGAGGGATGCCAAAAAAAAAAGGGGAAAAGTGACAAAAAAGAACTTTTTATGATACCGAAGTGTCAGGCTTGGCAGAAATTACCTTCAAATATAATTAATGTGAAGGCATCATCGGCACAGCACAAACCTCGTCCTTTCCAAAGCATTAATTGCTGTTTTTCTGCACCTCAGGCTGCAATTCCCAAGGGATCAGCGCTCACAACTTGGAGCAGGGGTTTAAATTTTTCCCCTTTTTTTAGTCTTTAAAGTGATTTTGTGTTGGGGGAGAAGAAAAAGTGGGAGCAAAGCTGCTGCTTCCCGTCACACCGGGGCTCCACCAGGTTTGGAAACTCAGGTTTTGGGGTCCCCAGCCAGAATTGAGCTTCTCCCCCAAGAAAAATCAAAGCTGTGGAGGCAGCTGAGCTCTGCCAATCTGGGTCAGGCTCTTATCTGCTGGCAAGCAAAAAGAAATTGGCCTGGCTTTTCTTATTTTATCTTCTGAGATGAGTGAAGCTGCGGCGCTCATTATGATCGTTATTTGACTTTAATAGCTGAAGAGGTTACCGAAGATCTTTTGATTTGATAGCCAGGAATTTATCTTGATTTTTTTTTTCATGGGAAAAAAAATAAAAAAAGAGAGGAAAAAAAAAAAGGAAGAAAAAGCAAAATTCTCCCTGGAGACAGCTCCTTAGCACGTCATTTACAAACACGGAGGCTAAGCCCCTTTTTGGTTGGTGAACAGGTTTTCCACGAGTCCCTTTTCCCCGGGGAAACACAAATTTGTCTTCAAAACATCCCTGCAAAGTAGGGCAGGCCTGGTAATGCTGCTTGGCTGCGGAGAGCCTCAGCAGTTTGCCCAGGGTGCTGGAGGGGGCGTGTGGTGGATGCAGGAGTGAAATTCCTGATTTTGAGTTCATTTTTTCCCTGGGATGCTCTTGTCAGGTGATGGATCCGGGAGTGAAATTCCTGATTTCCACTTCAGCCTTCCCCTGGGATGCTCGGTGATGGATCCAGGAGTGGAGTTCCTGATTTCTGTTCAGCCTTTCCTTGGGCTGCTCTGGGGTCAGTGATGGATCCAGGAGTGAAATTCCTGATTTCGAGTCCATTTTTTCCCTAGGATGCTCTGGTCAGGTCATGGACCCAGGAGTGAAATTCCTGATTTCCACTTTAACTTTTCCCTGGGATGCTCAGCGATTGTTCCAGGAGTGGAATTCCTCATTTCCAGTTCATTTTTACCCTGGGTTGCTCTGGTCAGGTCATGGACCCAGGAGTGAAATTCCTGATTTCGAGTCCATTTTTTCCCTAGGATGCTCTGGTCAGGTCATGGATCCAGGAGTGAAATTCCTGATTTCGAGTCCATTTTTTCCCTAGGATGCTCTGGTCAGGTCATGGATCCAGGAGTGAAATTCCTGATTTCCAGTTCATTTTTTTCCTGGGATGCTCTGGGGTCAGTGATGGATCCAGGAGGGGAGTTCCTGATTTCTGTTCAGCCTTTCCCTGGGACACTCTGGGTCCAGGCTGTCCCTGAGATGAGGGACAGTTCAATGTCCCCCGGAGCCAGGGTTTGGCTCCTGGCTGTCCCCCAGATGGTGCTGGGGCTCCTTTTCCTGCCCCGGAGCTGCTCCTCGTGCCAGGTGGAGGACAGGGAGACATCTCTGTCCAACTCCTCTTCCAAATCTTTGTGCCATAACTCTCCAAAATCCTTCTTTTACCTTTTTTTTGTCCCCAAGAATTGCAGCTCCTGCTTCCTCGCCAGGTTACTCCGGGGTTGTGAAAGCAGTGAGAGAGATTTGTCTTTACAAACAAACTGTGGGTCTGCTGGTAAATAAAACTGGACACTGAGAGGTGAAAGAAACGATGGGAAGAACCAGAAATTCCACAGGAATCCCACCGAGGGACACAAGGGAAAAAGGGTGAGGGGTTAAATATTAGGAGGGGGTCTTTTGGCATTTTGGGCAGTCTGAACCTCTCAAGGACCTCAGCCAGTGGGGAAAGAGAGGGAAATGCAGCAGGGAAATTGGGATAAAAAGGAGGCTGCACCCTCCAAATATTTGAGAGACCCCAGGGGAATGCCCCACGGCCTCTCCCTTTATTCCAATAAAGTTCCAGGACTCCTCTGCCTCCTTTTTGACACGAACCTCTGNTTGGTATTTTGGGCAGTCTGAACCTCTCAAGAACCTCAGCCAGTGGGGAAAGAGAGGGAAATGCAGCAGGGAAATTGGGATAAAAAGGAGGCTGCACCCTCCAAATATTTGAGAGACCCCAGGGGAATGCCCCACGGCCTCTCCCTTTATTCCAATAAAGTTCCAGGACTCCTCTGCCTCCTTTTTGACACGAACCTCTGGAGTTTGTGCATTAATTTTCCTGACAGTTGCGTCGCTGTGGTACGAAATTGGAGCAGGAGATTTATTTCTCTGATCCCAACTTTTTGCTCTCCCCATTTCTGGTCCTGCCCAGCAATGCCAAGAAATCCCAGCCGAGCTCTCCCCAGGATTTGCTGGCGCAGCACCAGGGGCTGAACACGAATTCCCATCGCCCTGAACGCCTCGATCTGAGTGTGAGGAGGCAGAAGCAGCAGCTCTGCTGAACGCAGCCCAGGAACTAATGAAAAAAATATGAATAAAATAAAAAGAGCAATATTGTTTTCCTTCGGAGCGTGTAACAGGTTGTCATGGGGAAGGCGTGTGGGCTTTCCCGCGAAGGGAGCAGCGCTGCCGACCTTTGGAGAGCGTTTGCTCGGAGCCAGCTGAGCTTCCAGCTCGTCCCTGGGCTCTGGGAATCCACAGCCCCGTGCTGGCACTGCTCCTTGTGCCCCGAACCCCAAACGTGCCATCCTATAAAGGAATATAGGAATATATAAAGGAATAACCACTGCAAGGGGGAGTGGCTTTCAATTGAATGGAAAATCAAGATTAGATTTAGGGAAAGCAATTTTTTTTTGGCCCAGAGAAGTGGTGGATGCTCAGTCCCTGAAAATATTCAAGGCCACCTTGGATGGGTGTTTGAAGTGCATATTGTATTGTTGGCTTTTCGCAATTATCAAAATAAATGCTATGTATATATATGTAATTTTAGAATGGTAATGGAAAACAAAACAGGACAAAGGACTTTTTTTTATTTTTTCCATTCATGGAACTGGTTTGGAGAGTGGTGAAGGCTAAGCAGAGGAATTCCTTGTATTCTTGGAGGAGAAGCACCAGAGCCTCAAGGAAGGGGTTTCGATGGCCCTTTATCAGAACCAGTAAAACCGGACTGATGGACACCAGGAGAGTGACTGGAATGAGAAATGCAAGATTTACAAAGGGAGGGGTGCAGGTGGGGTAGGGGGGACCCAAAAGAATGTTTTGAATGATGCATGAGGGTTTATGAATATCCAACATGTCTGTGCATTTAAAGAAGTGTTTTCTGAGTCAGTGTGTGCTCCTTGGTGTGAACCCAAGGCACCCGGCCGTGCGTAACCCTTGGCTTTATTTCTGTCTCCTGTTGTCTTTTTATTAAACCTTTTTAAGTTTTACCAGGACAGTGAACTCTGTTTTTCACGATGGGGCTCTGGTGATCTGATCTTGGTGAAGATGGCCCCGCTCGGTGCTGAGGGTTGGCCTCGAGCACCTTTGGAGATCCTTCCCAACCCCTGCTGCTCTGTGCTGCTCGGATGCTCAAGAGCTTGGCACTGCACAAAACTCACCGAGTCCCTGGGATGGTGTCTAAAAAGCAGCTGGAATTAGCCCCAAATTGGATCTATCACACATTTCCCAAACCCACCTGAGCTGGAGCAGCTGCAGCTGTACCTGGACAGACACAGGATCACAGCTCATGTTTCCTTCCCAGTTTCTGGCAATGATCCATGCAGTAATTCCAGGGATTCAGCTACTCATTCCTTCATTTTCTGGAAAAAGTGCAGAAAGAACGATTTCCACCCGGCCTCCACCCAGAGCTTGGAAGTACCGAAGTGGGATGCGAGGTTTAGAGCTGTGGCCACACCAATTAATTAACCACACCGATTAATTAACCACACCAGTTAACCACACCAACTGAGGGCAGGCAAACCACGACGCCCAGCAATCCCAAAACCAGCTGGGGGAGGAGGACATGGAGCTGTCCTGTCCACCCCATTCCCGGTGCTGCCTGCTGATCTCCAGAGAAGCAGAAATTCCCCAAATTTTTGCTTGGAATGGGAGCCATCCCCGGGCCAGGGGCACCTCGGGAGGGGACAGGGACCCTCCCGGCCCTGGGGCTGGAGGTTCCAGCACGGAACTGCGCTGCCTTTGCAGGCTGAGGCGGGAGGTCTGCCTGCAATCACATTTCCCACCCCCTTTTCAGGCTGTGCCGTGCGCTGGAAGCAGCCTAAAGAGCTTTTGATAGCATTGCTGGAGAAAATGAACCTGTTAATGCTGCTATTTGCCGCGCAAAGGATTCCCGCCCAGAACGCTTTCTCGCAGCAATGATCATTTTTAGCTGTGAGAATGAATTAGCCCTTCCACTGCAAAGCTATTTGCATCGCAGAGAGGTCAGGGAGGAGCAGCAAAGTGATTATTTGGGGGTGAGGCCCTGTCTTAGCCTGGAGGAGATGTGGGTTTCATTCTCATTTTTAACTCTCCGTTTCCAGCCACCTCCCGCACCCTCGAAATCTGTTCATGCAAGGGCTCCACGAGGGCTTGGAGAACACCTGCAGACAACCCGCTGCTCCCAGCCTGCTGATGGAGCCTCGGGGTTTGTTCTGGCTCCTTTAATCACCCTCAGGTTGCTGAGCCATTGAGCCACAGGTCGGGGGAAATCCGTGGAACCGAACCAGGAATTCGCTCCTGGCTGATCCCAGCCAGCCCCAAACCCAGCCCTGCTCCCAGGAAGGGTCTGCCTCCCGGGCTGGGAGTTAATTGCGGGCAACATTTCAATAGCAAAAACCAAAATGATAATTATCCCTCTGGGGCTGCTCGTGAGCGTGCCAAGCAGTGCTTTCCTTGGCAGGGCACTGGGACAGGGGCTGGTTTGGGCTGCGGGGATGGGATCTGAGTGAAAAGGGGATTTACTGTGGTTTGGATCTGTTAATGGTCACAACAATTCTTATCCAGCCCTTTCAAACCCGGGACTGGCCTGAAAAGGGGATTTATTGTGTTTGGTTCCATTATTGGTCATGAAAATTCTTATTCAACCCCTCCAAACCTGGGACCTGCCTGAAAAGGGGATTTATTGTGTTTTGGATCCATTAATGGTCACAACAATTCTTATCCAGCCCTTCCAAATCCAGGACCTGCCCGAAAAGGGCATTTATTGTATTTTGGATCCATTATTGGCCACAACAATTCTTATCCAGCCCTTCCAAAGCCGGGACCTACCTGAAAAGGGGATTTATTGTGTTTTGGATCCATTAATGGTCACAACAATTCTTATCCAGCCCTTCCAAACCCAGGCTCTGCCTGAAAAGGGGATTTATTGTGGTTTGGATGCGTTAAAGATCACAGAGATTCTTACCCAACCCTTCCAAACCCAGGCTGGGCTCTCACAGCTTCTCCAAGGCAGGGAGATTTTTCTAAGGCAAGAGCTGGCCTCTGTTCTCCATGGGACAGGAGTCCAGGACAGATAGTCCCAAATCCTGACCTGGTATCCACAGCCAGCTCCTCCAGGATGAAATTCAGGGCTTCCCTGCCTGGCTCTGCTTTTCCCACTGAGCGGTAAACAAACTCTTCTCACTCACAGCATTTATTCCCCTCTCCACCTTCCCGTGCTCCGAATTATCCCAAGGAGATTGATAAACCCACCGATGCTGCTCTGGTTACAGGTCACTTCCCACCGCAGCGAGGAGTGCAGGAATCGATGGCCAGAAATTGTGGTTGGGAATCCAATTCCCTGAGCAGAACGGGAAGGGAGGAGGAGGAGGAGGAGGAGGAGGAGGAGGGGGTGGTGGTGGTTTCATTCTTTGCCCCGGAGGAGCAGGATAAAGAGCTGAGGGGAGGCAACGTGATCACAGGATTCAGGCACTCATTTATATCTGGGACAATGCTGGAGAAGCTCGCAGGGAAAGAGGAATGCTGAGGACTCTGCGAGTCTTTTGGAGGCAGCTTCACACCACCAGTAGCTGCAGGCAGGATTTTAACACTGCCTGTGCAACCCACAGTGAGAGCTGTGCGTGATTGAAAACCAGGCTGGTGGCAGCCAAGGAGGAACAGGTGGAAGGAGGACAAAAAGGAATAAATTGCGTTTGTTTTTAAAGCAGGAAAGGCTCGGCCCGCGGGGCTGACGCTGGGATGAGCCCCCTGAGGATGGTTTTGGATGCAGAGAAAGGGAAGCTCTGCCCTCACGGGGGTTTGGGATGATGGAGTTGGAGGCACAGGCGTGAGCAGCTCCCATTGCTCAGCTCCAGCAGGAGCGGGAACGGCTGCTGGGGAGGCTGAACAGGGGAAATGACAGTGTCAGTTTTTATTCCTGCCACTGATAAACTATAATTTGCATGTTTAACAACTGCTGCAGGCTTTTGCAAGCTTGCAGAGTGCCAGGCTTGGCTGGATCCAGGTAAGGAGCGGTCTTTTGGGGAGAGGCACGTTGGTCAAACACTTGCACCTGCTCCAAAGCTGGGATAACGGTGTGAAAATTTCCTCAGGGCTCAGACTTTTCTGGGTTTAAAAATCTGTCTCAAATCATCTCCAAAGTGCCTTCTCTTCCCGGAGGAATGAGGTCTAGAAATGCTGTCTGACTCCACATCTCGTCAAGGAGGGGTGGGAAATAAAGGAAATTCTCCTCAGTCCTCTAACCCACCTGGCCTGTGCTTCCAGAGGACCTGAGAGCTGCAGGACTGTGAAATGCCAAATTTCCCTCAGCTCTCTGCTCTGGAGAGGCTGGTGGGCACTCCAAACAGAGGGCAGCTGCCAGCCTGGAACAGAAAATCATCCAACCACTTCCCCACCACACCTCCCCAACCACCCAGACTCCAGCTGGAACGAGGCAGGGTTTCGCCCAGGAAAGAATATTGGAGAAAAAGCCAAGGGAGTTTGGCAGCTTTTGCTTTTCAGAGATTGCCTTTGCCTCCAACATCTGCTCCCACACCTGGCCCAGACTGGACTTGGGCTGTGCTGAAGGGCTCCAGGTTTTCCCGCTCGCTGCTCGGGGCTGGTGCCGCCCTCAGGGGATGCTCTGGCACCAGGCAAGGGCAGGAGGGTTCCTCCACTCTGTGCCTGCTCACACAGGATTTACAGGATATCCAACGGGAATTTATCCCTCACAGCCACAGGAATTTATCCACCACGGCAACAGGAATTTATCCATCACCACAGGAATTTATCCACCACAGCAAAAGGAATTTATCCACCACAGCAAAGGGAATTTATCCCTCACAGCAAAATGCACAGATACACCACGAGCAACGTGGGGAAATGCACCCAAACCACCTCCTGTGCCCCTTGCTCCAGATAAGCAGCTGATTCACTCTGGTCTGGATCCTCTAAATGACTCAGTCTCCCCTTGCTGCTGATTCCCCAGGTCCCAAATCCCTTTTCTTCCCCCAAAATCCCCCTGGTTCTGCCCCCATCTTCCTCGCACACCCGCTCTGCTTGTGGCTGTTTCTGTGGAGCCCCTGTGTGCTTCTCCAGCTCTCAGGGTGTAAATATGGTGTGAGATAAATATTGTCATGGCACATTACTCCAGTCCTTCCTCACCCATACACGCTGCAGACAGAGTTATGCATCTATTTATGTGTGTGTATATATCTAATTATACTGTATAAACTGTATATCCACCTCTCTATTGTGTATGTTTAATAGAAACACCAGCTAATTGCCCTCACTAAATATAAATGGGGATTAACTGTATTGACGTTAAATTTACTGGTAATCTCCTCAAAATAAACACCCCAAATAAAACAAACACATAAAATAAAAGTAGGGGACATCACAGTTTTTATGTTTGGTTGGAGTTTTGCCAAGCGAGAGCGCCGAGGTCTCAAAATCTTTTCCAAAACATCCCCCAGGGAGCTGCAGGCTCCTCTTGGAGGTGTTTGCAGCTGCCAGAGCCTCGTGTGAGGTGGCGGGAGGGCTTTGGTGGCCTCGCTGTGCCCGGGGGTGACAGCTGGGCTGGCAGATTGGCGATGGGCTCGGGTGCATTCCAGCCCGAGGTCACGGCCTCCTGATGGAGTCAATAGGGCCCAGAGTCATTAGTGCCCAGCAGAGTAATTAGGGCTGAGCAGTCATTAGGGCCCGGCAGATGTTTGACAGCTGTGTCAGATGGGCTGGGGGTCCTCGCTGGGCAGGAGGCCACAGGGCAAAGCAGGAGGCCCCGTTAATGCCAAGCGGGCACGGGTGGCACCGAGCCCAGCACGGGGTCTCACAGAAATCCTCTCTGCAGGAGGGCTGTGTGAAAAACAGAGTTCACTGTCCTGGTAAAACATAAAAAGGTTTAATAAAAAGACAACAGGAGGCAGAAATAAAGCCAAGGGTTACACACGGCCGGGTGCCTTGGGTTCACACCAAGGAGCACTCACTGACTCAGAAAACACTTCTTTAATGCACAGACAGGTTGGATGTTCATAAACCCTCATGCATCATTCAAAACATTCTTTTGGGTCCCCCCTACCCCACCTGCACCCTTCCCTTTGTAAATCTTGCATTTCTCATTCCAGTCACTCTCCTGGTGTCCATCAGTCTGATTTTACTGGTTCTGATAAAGGGCCATGGAAACCCCTTCCTTGAGGCTCGGGTGCTTCTCCTCCAAGAATACAAGGAATTCCTCTGCTTAGCCTTCACCACTCCCCAAACCAGGTCCATGAATGGAAAAAAGTCCTTTGTCCCCTTTTTGTTTTACATTTACTTGCAAAAAGCCAATAACACAATAGGCACTTATAACCGGTGCCTCAGCTCTCACGTCTACTTCCAGCCAACAAAGAGGTGCCACTTGAGGATTTATGATTTTTGGGGGCACGTCTCGAGCTCAGGGCCTCCACAAGGGAACTGCTCGGCCCAGGCTGCTGCGGGGACAGGGATGGGTTCAAGTCTCCTTCATCAGGGCAGGAAAGATCCTGCTGGACTGGCATGTGCCAAACTGGTGCCATCCAGCAGATTATGCAGCAGGAGTTCAAATCAGCCACTGGGTTATGTGAACTTCTCCCATCTGATGCTTCAGATCTTGCCCTGCTCTGTTTTGGCTCCAGCAGCAACTCCTGACGACGCTAAAGCTGCTGTTTAACATTTGAACATTTATCAGCCTGTGCAGCCCTCCTGGCTGCTGTGCTGCTAATTATTGGTTTGGGGTGATTTCTGTCCTGCTCCTTCCTGCTGGCAATGGATGTGCAGCCCCTCGGGAGTGAGGGACCCCGCGGAGCTTTCAGCCTGGATCCAGCAAGGGCTGGGAGCCTTTGACCCCTGCCATAAATCCTCAGTTCTGGTGGGCTGGGCTCTTTTAACCAGCCAGATGAGTGCTCCTATCCACCTTCCTCAGATCATTAATTTATTTAATCCCACACCTCGCCGGTTTGCAGCCCTCTGGTTCCCGCGGAGGGAGATGCTGCTCCGAGTGCTGTCCGAGCTGCTCCTCTGCAAGGGGAAACCTCACCCAGCCAGGGCTCTCTGAGCCTCCTGTCGCCCTTTCTTACCCCCTCCTCCCCCACAGGCACGAATCAAGGGAGCTGGGCAGTCGTGACTCCTTTCTCTCCTCCCTTCTCACCACCTCTCCGTGCCAGGTGCCTCTCTCGCTGCAAAGCCCTGAGGGAAACGCTGGCTGGGCTATTTTGAGCCCGTATGTTAAATTCATGTTCTTGCCGCTCTCCTGGATCCCGGGTTAATTGGCAGGAGCAAAAGGAGAGGGAAGAGGCCTCTCCAAACACGCACACGTGGGTGCACACGTGGTCCTGCACACCTGGGTGTCTGCACCTGCCTTGGAGATCTGTCCCTGGCAGTGAAGTGAGGCTCAGAGGTGTCACCTGGCCCAGGTGTGGGGTTTGATGCTCTCTGTGACCACACCTTGTCACCCCCTCGGTTCCCACAGCACCCGGTTACCCTAAAATGGACCCACACTCCTTCTCCTCAGGGAGCTGCAGCACATCTGAGCTGATTTCCCTCACCTGGCAGCCTCTTTCCAAAGGGATTCCCGGGATGCTGCCAGCCCTGTGCCTTGTCCAGGCAGCATCTGGATTATTCCTGCTGTGGGAACAGCTGCTGCTCTCCTTACCCCTGATCTTGTCCTTATCCTGGCTGTCCTTGTGTCACTGCTGTCAGAGTCACCTCCCTCTCTCACAGAGGGCCCCAGATGTGGAGTCTTTGCTGCCACCACGGGGATCTTTTACCAGGAATGTCCTGGGAAAAGTCAGTGCAGGGCCAGGAACAGCAATGAGACCAGCGGGACTCGCTGGCCTCGCTCTGCACGTGTTTATTATTTCTTTATCTCAGTTCAGAGCCTCAGGTGACAACAGGCCCTGCACCCTTCAGTGAATGTGCCAGAAAAACACAAAATGGACGATTCCAAGGGTTTTTATACAGATCCCTCATCCAATTGAGTTTTACAATGTACCTAATGTAGTATGTTTTTATTTTTCTACCAATTCCTAATTATTCTTCAGTCACGGAACATCTGCATTGAGACTTTGTCTGACCAATCCCTGTGCCACCAACACTGCAGANACAACAGCCTCTGTGAATCTGCCACGGAAATGCTCAGGAGAAATCCCGTGTGCTCCCACATGGCACTGCCTCCTCCTGGCTTCCAAAGCAGGCTGCACCACAATGGATCCATCCTTCACGGGAAATCCCTCTCCCTTTGGGCCACACCAACTTGTCTGGCAATGAAAAAAAAACCACCCAGCACCCGTTGGATCTCTTAATTTGACAGGGCTGGGAGCTGGCAGATGAATATCTTAAATAACTAATGGTGACTCAGAGGAGCATTAAACAAAGATAACATTGTCACTTCTTCTCTGTTCCTCTTTTGTTTCTCACTCTTCAGCTTTCCTGCCGGTTTATTATCTCCCTGGTTTTCCTTCTGATGATGTTGTTTCTGTCACAGGGTGTGCATTATCTCTGGCAGCCTCTTCCCAGCGCCTGGCCTGTTGTACCAACACGGGGCACGGATAAACAGGAGGGATGCACGCAGGGGATCCCAGAACCTCGCTGAGGGGCTGTGTGTGGGAGCAGGGCTCTGTTTGCCAGCCCTGGGGGTGCCTGGGCGTGGGAAGCTCCAGCTGGGAGGATTTCTCTCTCCACTCACCTATTTCCAGTTTGGAGAGATGTGAAACTGAGTCTCCAGTCCAGAATCTGGGCTGGCTTTTCAGAAATCTGCTGTGCATTGGAAACACTTCCCAAGGCTCCATCCCACAGCAGCCCAGTTTTCCAGGGCTGGGATGATCCGTGCTGCACCACAGGAGCTCTGCAGCTCCAGGCAGCCCTGGGATGAGCTGACAATCCCAGCAAGCACCAGGAGTGCTCCCATTCCCCGGATTGTTGGCTCATTTGTGACCTGGATGTGCTGATTTCATGGTTCCCATTTCCTGTTGTTATTTGGGGAACCCGGGGCCTGCCAGGCACGGCTGGAGGTCTGCAACCACCATCCTCACAAAGCCAGAACTCAGCAGGGCCATCCCAGCCTCCTCCTCTGATGCCTTAAGTTTTAGCTTTTCTATTTTTTGGATTCTGTGCTGTTTCAGTGTGCAGTTCTGGGTTTCATATTCAGGGTTGGTGAGCGCTCTTCACAGAGTAGGGAGACACAAAACAATTCCTTTCCAGCTGGGGACCAAGGACAAATTTGAGGCCCAAGAGTGCAAATAACAGTGAAGGAAGAGAGGGAACAAGGAGGATGGAGCTTCATCAGCTGGAGCTGGAATTGGACAATAAACTCCAATGTGCTGATGAACCAAACCTATCAAAGTGTGAGCCCTCATGACCGGCGGCCATTTTGTGCCCATTTGTGGGTTTGCCTTGGGTGCAGCCCAAGGGGTTCCTGCACTGCCCAAGCTGGATCCTTTCAATAAATCCCTTTTTATTCTTTTATTCCACCCAATCTCTATTTCCAGGTCAGCGTTCCCAGGCATCACCTCAATAAAATCCATTTCATAACAGGAATCACCTGCTGCAGGAAGGAACCATCTCCCTCACATCCAGGCTTGTGGTTCCCAAGGCCCAGAACTGTTCTGTCCATCCTCAAAGCTGAGAAATATCTGCATAAAAGCCTCTTGGGGTGGTAGGAAATCTTATTAGGAATTATCTTGGGATCAAATAGGATTTCTCAAGTGATTCTGGAAGGCCAGGACAGTCTGAGGGAGAAGTGCTTGATGAGCAGAGCCACCTCGTATTTCTTTGAAGAAAAGCACCACATGAAATTTTGATATCACTAAGTATTTAATAGATCTGATTTACAAAGCACTGTTGCTCCCAATTCCCAGAGTGCTCAAACTCCCGCAACCTATTTCTTTACAAGTACGACTCCACTTCATTCATGGCTTTTAATGCAGCAAGCTGTTTAACAGCTGCAAGGAATGTTTTAGGACAGGAAGCTGGAGCCCTTCGGAAGCACTCCAGGCTCTGCTGTACCTTCACCAGCCAGGAGAGTTCTGGAGCCCTGTGCTGACAGCAGGGAGCAGGGTTTTGTCACTCAGCCTGGAAGCAGCGTCAGCACAAGGTGTGAAAGGATCTTTGCTCGCTCAGGAGTTACCCAGGACAAGCAACCGCTGCTCTGGGAACTTTGAAATGAAGGGAGTGCCCAAAATGTCCCCAAATCCCACCTCTTCATGGATCCCAGAGCGGTGTGTGGGCACTTTTATGGTGTCACCAGCGCTCAGGTGTCTCTTTGGGGGGTGGCTGCTTGTCTGGCTGAGGGATAGAGGGGACTGTGACATGTGTGGGCAGTAGCTGTGACCACTGTGGTGTGGCCAAACCACAGTGCAGCATCCCATGGGACAACTGCTCCCCAGGGGACCTGACACTCCTCAATTAGGGACAGATTCACCTCCTTAATTAGGGACTGATTCACCTCCTCAATTAGGGACAGATTCACCTCCTCAATTATGGACAGATTCACCTCCAGCCAGGTGCTGGCAAATCCCGGGATCTGTCTGCTCCTCAGATCCCTCCCATCCTGGCCGTGCCCAACGTCTCAGCAGGGACGGAGCCTCCCACAGGTGCCACACGAGGTCAGGCCTTGCTCCTTTGTGACACAAGCCCAGAGCTCCGCGCGACAACGGAACGTTCCAGCATCAGCGCGCACAACCCCTGCCAGAATCCCCAAAGCCAGGGTGGATACCAGCCAGCTCCTCGTGGAAGTGTTCTGAGGACATTAATCTCCTGTCAGGACCAAACAGAGAAGTATCCTGGATTTCGGTGAGTCTTGTAAGAACATCAGGTTTTTTAATAAATATTTGAGCAGCTGCTCTGCTCCTGCTGGCTCCAGGGAGGGCAGAGCTGAGAGCAGAGAAGGCTCCATCCAACCAGGTGGCCCTGCACACACATTCCTTGTGGGGAGTTCTCCAGGCTGGAACCACCCTCACTGGAGAGTGGTTCTTAAAAAAAAATTGGGATTTTGAAGACCTTGGGTTTCTTCCAGCCACAGCCTTGCCACAGCACAGCCTGTCCCCCTGTTTCCTCCCTGGAAATTCGTTGAAAATCCAGATGTTTGCTCAGTGAAATCAACTGGAAGCAACTTGCCTTTGACAAATTTCTGACCTGGGAAGGCTGTGAGCCCTCACAAATGGTTTGTACAGATGCCTGCATGAGATACCCAGGTTCTCAGAGGCTTTCTCAGCCAGAGCCTCTGAACATTCCATGACAGAGCCAGTTAAAAGAGGATAATAAGTATCTTAAACAAAAAATAGTAATACAACCCCCCCAAAAGACTCAACTGAAAAACCCAAAAAACACAACTGAAAAAAACCCAAACCAAACCAACCAACCAAACAAGCAAACAAACAAACAAAAACTCCAAAACACAAGAACTTCTCCTTTCATACCAAATACTTAGGAGGAATTAAAAAATGTATTTCTGTGTGTGCTGGAACACAAGAAGATAAAAGTGAACCCCCTGCTCTTCCCACTTGGATTTCATTTTGACCAAAGAAAAATTCTTTCCTCATGATTAATTCTCCCAGTTCCCCCTGTTACTGTAAGCTGGGGAAATGGAGAAGAAGAAACAGGGTAAAAAGTAAGAAATAGAGGGAAAAATCACTGCCTTGGTGTCTGTATCGAGCTTGCTCTTCTTCTGGAGGGTGAAACAAACACCACATGCGGGGAAATAATGGCATAACAACGGTGAGAAAACAGTAGGGAAGTCAGGACACTTTCCCCAGGACTGGCTGCTTCTCTGCTCCCAAGGCAAATTAATTTGTATTTCTCATCCCAGAAGGCAGTGCAGGAGCAGGAGTGAAATATCTCCATCCCTGCAGCTACTGCTGGGCTTTGCCACCTGCCCTGGCCACTGCTGAGCGGCTCCAGGGCGGTGACAGAGACCTGTGGGAGCAAGTCCTGATCCTCTCCAGGAGGCAAGGCCAGAACCAGGCTGCTTGGAACGGTCCCTGCCTCTGTGATTAAGGGAATTCATAAATATTCAATGGTTCTTGGCAGCTGGGAGTGCTTCGCTTGTTCCAAGCATCTCAGGGGGGTGGGGAAGGCAGGATGAGCCTTAGCACTTGTGACACCCCGCAGAGACAATGAGCCGGGGAAGGAGAGCGCTCCTCTCCTCGCAGGGAAACCGTTCACGTCGGGTGATTTGAATAATTCAGCCTTCCACTGGTCTCTGTAAATGTTTGATGCCTGGGAGTGGAGTTTTAAGATGTGACCTCCTGTGAATCTCGGCTCTGGTTGGGTGCTGCAAGCTTTCACTGCTGGTGGTTTAAACAACTTCCCGTGGCGTGGCCGAGTCTCAGAGCACAAATTTCTTCCTTGCGTGAAATCCTGCTGCTCTCACACCAGAAAACATCAACCACCCCGTTCTGGACTGTGCTTGGGAGGGGATAAAAGAGAGCAATACCAAATGAGGAGAAAAACGCTTAATTTCACCCTGCCCCATTAGAGACACCAAGCAAAGCTGCAGGAAAATGGGTGGAGCCAAAGGTGAGCACAGGGACGGGTCCTTGGGTGGGTTTGCAGCAGCCAAACCCCGCGGGAGCTGAGGCCACTGCCCTGTCCCAGAGCTCTGGGGTGGCTCAAGGCACTGGTGTCCCCCAGCCCAATGGCCCTCAGTGTCACTGAATGGTCCTGAACCCATCGAGGGAACATCGCAGTGCGCTGGGAGAAGGTCCAGCCCATGGCAGCACATCCCCTCTGTCTGCCACAGCTGCTTTTTGTGATTTCTGGACAAACCCCAGGATTTTAAGACCTCCTGGTGGAGCTGGGATGTTTGCACCTCCTCTGACTGCTCAGATTTTGGCCACTCTCAGAGACAGAACATGGTACCAAACACTTTGAGTCTGGTTGGGAGATGCCAGCATCCAAGGAACCATTCCTGCTCTCCCAGCCACTGGCAGGAACTCAGTGTCCCACAGCTAGAGTTTGCCATCAGCTTTGTTCAGGAGAGACCCTTCACTTCCACGTGAGATCCTGATCTTGCAAGCCCTTATCCTAAATTATCCATGAAATGTGTGGCCATGAGTTATGCATGAGATGAATTATCCATGAGCCGGCTTGGTCGCCTTCTCTCTTTGTCAACTCTGGAGGTTCCAGCCAGGTATCAAAGCACGGAGTAGGTTGGGATTTTTTTCCCCCCTCCCAAGAATCTGCGTTTTACAAATGTACAAAACCCAGGAAAGAGCTGAAATATTCAGTGGGTCGTGATGGAAGAACACAGAAGGCTGGCTGGGAGTGCACAGGGTCGGCCAGCCCCCAAAGAGGCAGTTTCAGATCCTAAATCCATTCAGCAGTTACTCATTCCCCCTGGGAACTCCAGAAAGGATGGAGACAAACCTGTCTGCCTCTGACAGCACCCTCCCACGCCCAGGCTGGCGTGGAGGGTGAACCAGAGCTTGGGAAGCGAATTTTTGGTGGATATCTCCTGATATTGCTGTGAAAGTTTATGGCGGAGTCGTGTTGCTGTTCTAAACTTGGTCAGTTCAGAGAAGGGAGGGGGAGAGACGATTCTGGAAATCTGGCATTTTTCCAAGGGAAAAGACAGGAGGGTTTATTGATAATTCTCCCAGAGCCGCCTCACCTCCCACCCCGCTAATCCTGTGATTTATCCCCCTCAAGACCAGCACCCATGTCGGCACCAGCTTTCCAGTGCGAAGCCCGCAGCCTGTCCCGGCCGGAACGCGCCCCGCACCGCACCTCCAGGGACATCCGCTACATCTTCCTGGAGAGCTGCAGGAACATCCCCGCGGCCCAGGCTCTGCGCGGCCCGGGCGGCAGCAGCGTCCCGCACGGCCCCGCGTCCCGCGCCACCAGCGCCCGGCGCCACCTCGGCACGGACGGACCCTGCGAGCCCTCCGTCCCTCGGCACCTCCCGGCCGCCCTCGCCTCCCCCCGGCGCGGGGGGGGGGGAGGCCGGGGTGNTTCCGCCGGCTCTGCGGAGAGGCCGTGGAGGAGATGAAGAAGTTTCCGGACGCCCAAGCGGCGCCGGGCAGCGCCAAAGGCTGGAGGATCGCGCTGGCGGCAGCGTGCCCGACCTGCGACAAGGCGTGAACTGACTCCGGGATAATGTCTGCAAAAAAAATAGAATGTTGACGGTGTCCTTCCGTGACGCGGGCGTCGCTGGAGGTGTGGTGCGAGCTCAGAGGCGCTGGCACGCGAGGGGTGGGGAGTGGGAGGAGGGGATGGGGGTGTTGGCTCCCTGGGGTGTCCCTCCCGCGCTCGGGGTGCTGTGGCACATTGCCGGCCACATCAGGTTCTGCATCCAGCTCTGTCCCTCTCGCTCAGCGCCCCCAGCACGCCAGGAATAAAGGAAAACTTCCTCCTCCACATCCTGGGCTGCCACCCACAGCCCCTTCCCCGAGCATCCTCTGCAGCTGCTGAGCTGGAGGAAAACGTGTTGGAGCAAGCATCGAGTGCAAGTGGGGAAATAAAAAACGTGGAAGGGAGGAGAAAGCAAACAGGAGATCTCACGTGAGAATGCCTGGAAGGGAATTTGGGAGATTTTCCACTGCTTAAATCTGGAAAAATAGTGACAATGAGAAGAAATGCCCCACAGATCAATCAGGAATAAACAGGATTCCGGGTGGTTGGCATCTGTGTCGTTCTTAGATGTGTTCCTGGAAGGAAGTGTTTGCACCCAAAGATCCCAGCCCCAGGCTGGCAGGATCTTCTGCATGGGAGTGTGACACCAGCTCAGCAGAGAAGAGGGAGGCACAGCGGAGAGAGCAATGGTTGGAAGCCAAAGAGGGACAGGATGCTGCTCAAGGAAAATGGGATGATCAGAAAACAGATGGAAAAGCAGCTGAGGGGGGAAAAGCAGTCCTGCAGAAGCTTGGGAACAGCAGGGATCAGTGAGGGGGGGCTTGGAGGGAGAAATGCTGAGCCTGCTGCACGTTTGGGACCAAAGAGCAGGCGGCTGTGGGGTCTGCAGGGAAAAACAGAGGAAAAAAGAAAAATTGAAGCTAAAAGCTGTTGATGGTGCTTTAGCTTGGGACAATAACAGCAGCAAATCCCTCAGGAACTGATTGCAGGCACCAGCCCGGGGATTCCAGGGGAGGCCTGAGTGATTGTCAGGGCTGCTCCCACCATCCAACAGGCTCATCAAGGCCTGATGCCACGAGAAAGGTTTGAGGATGCCGAGCTATTTCCAGAGAGCAAATTCCCCCCTGGTTAGGTTGGGGTGTTGAAGGCTGACAAATCTCAGGAGAGCTCTGGGAGAAGCAGAGGGGCCTGGAGATATCACAGCATCATCATCCCTGCCTCCACACACAGGGGCTGGCATCAGATGATTGGAATCAGACGCTGGCAAGGATAGACCAGAAGGTTAAGCTGGCAAAAATAAAAGTTGTCTGGGGAGAGAACTCTGCAAGGAGTTTGTAGGTCGTGCTGGAGCCTGAGTTTAGATCTCCCCAATCAGACTGGGACTGAGTCATCGTGGAGGCTTTAATTTTTGAGGCACAGATTGCAGAGCAAATGTTGCTTATTGCAGGCAGCACTTATTCCTGAGCACGATAATAAACAGACTTTGTCTCCAAATGGTTACTGATCCAGGACGACACGAGGCTATTTTAGTAGGATTTCAGGGAATGTGAAGACTTTACAGAAGGGGTTGACCTAGAAAATAGACATGGGGCCGGCGATCAGAAGGTGATGGCACTGCAGTGAAATGGAAGGAGAGATTAAAGCAGGTCAGTAGCTGGGGCTGTTTGGGATGAATTAGCACATGAAATGGAATTACCAAGGTGGCAATGAGGGCTTTTCCTGCCTCCAACAAACTGGGAGTGGGACCATATGCCTGGAGTTTAGCAAACACAGCTCCCACACTCGGGGAAACGGGGCAGAGCAGTCGTGACAGCCTTTCCTTTCTTCTGACCTCAGGAGTTCGCTTCCATTTCCAGCCACCTTTGGAGGAGAGCACAGAACAGAGTCTAAAATAATAAACTTTTCTAAAGGATGGGTCATGGGCTGTTCAGACACATCCCCCAGTGGCCACAAGGCCACACTCTGCAGCCAAAAATGAGAGAGGGCCTGAAGGAACTGCCAAATTTCCCCCCCCTGAAAACTCAAAAGCAAAACCACCTTGGGAGAACTGGTGACAGGAACTCGGGGCTGCTGCTCCTGGGGTGGAAACGAGATTTCTCTGGTAGATCTTGCACTCACCAGTGCAAACCTGGTGACACTGACTGGCACCCTGCTTGGAAATGAGATTCCTCTGGTAGATCTTGAGCTCATCAGTGCAAGCCTGGTGACACTGACTGAGATTCCTCTGGTAGATCGTGAACTCACCAGTGCAAGCCTGGTGACACTGACTGGCACCTGCTTGGAAAAGGGGAGCAGCTCTTTCAGGCATGAAAACCTGGGCCAGCTAATCCGTGTGGGCACTGCAGTGCAGGAGATGGATCCAGCAGAGCACGTGGAGCTCCTCAAACAGTGGCCCAGGCACTCTTTGGCATCTCCGTTGATGGATTTGGCACGGAGAGACCCATTGGCTGTAGGAAGATTGCTGATTCCCCAAAGCTGAGGGAATCTATTTCTCCTGTGGGAGAAATGGGGTGACCTTGAGGAACAGCAGTTGCAGAGAATCTCCTGTGAAAGGAGGCACTGGAAACAAGGAAAGGAAAGGCAGGGACGAACCTGCCTCTCATAAATCTCTGATGTAGTGCGGCTCTGGAAAAGGCAGATTCCAGAGCAGAAGGTGTCAGGGGAAATGTTCTCTTTAGAGAAAAGCTGTGCTTGGAGTCCTGAACCAACCACACTCAACAGTGACTGAAACCAGCACAGGCGGGACAGGGGTGGGGGAAGATCCTCCCTGAGGAGAGTTTGGGAAAAATGGAGAGCGGAGGGAAGGGATGGAGCTCTGCTGGAGCAGGGAGCTGAGAGAGGAACCTTGGGGAAACTGGAAAGGAGTTATTTGAGGCTGGCAGTTGAAGAGATGGAGATAAAAAGCCCAAGGACGCCCTTCAGCTGGAATGAGAGGATCCTTCACCAGGAAAAGAGCAAATCTGTGGGACACACTGCAGTTCTGAGGAGCAGGGGATGAGGAGCTGAGTAAGAAATCAGATGTGTTCAGGAAGGGGAGGATGGTTTGTGTCACTGAGGGAATTGATGACCAGGAGACCCTGAGCAATCTCTCCAGCCCAGAAACAACCAGCTGCAAGGTGCCTTCTTATGGCAATGCTGCCATTTGGGGTGGATATTTGGGGTGGATATTTGGGGTGTGCCTCCCTCTGTGCTCTCTGACTGCCTTGAAATCTGCTCAGGATTCTGGATTTGCTCTTCCCAAAAGGCAGATCTGCTACCGAGCTCTTGCAAACTGCAAAAGGCATTTTCTTTCTTGCCCGAGATCAAAACTGGACGCCCATTACTCCACCAGCAGGCCGGCCCAGCTTTCCCTCTGCCAAAATCCTTCAGAACCCAGCAGAGAGAGAGAGAGTTTCATCCTCTCAGCTTTTCAGCCTCTGCTTTTGCTGCCTTCCCAGCGATCTGCATGCAAACCCTTCTCCCTCCCGCCGTTCCCCAAAGACCTCCCACCCCGGAGAGGTCTCTGCGGTGCGAGTGAGGAGCAATCAGCGCCTCACCTCCCGTAATTGGAGCCGAGCCTCCCGAGCCGCCAGATGGATTTGATCTCTGCCGTTCTGCATGGCAGGGATGAGGCGGGGGGCTGAACTCTGCCGGGAGCAGCGTGCTGGGGAGTCGGGGAGGTTTTCCAGCCCGCAGATCAGGGCAGCCTCTCAGGGATGCTGTAGGACACGGCACACGCCTCTCCCTGCCTCCCGCTCTGCTCCTGCCCTCCGAGGGGAAAAGTCTGCGCAGCTCCTTGTAAATTAAATCACTGATTGTCCAAAAGCTCTTTAATTCCTCTGGCCTGTGGCCCCGGTGGGAGTGCAGGGAGGCGCAGGTGGTTTAACCCTTCCATCGCCGCTCCAGGGCACACACACAGGGAGGCAGGACCCGAGAGACAGCGAATTTCAGCAATGAACAGAGCAAGGGGAGGGGAGGCACCTTCAGATTCCGCCCCGCAGGTCTGCAGCTGAAAGCACCTCTCAGGGAGCATTTAGAGGCCAAACCACAGTCCCACATGAAAGGAATTTAAAACATGAGAGATCTCTCATGAGAGAGATTTGTCTTTACAAACAAACTGTGGGTCTGCTGGTAAATAAAGTTAGATGCTGAGAGGTGAAAGAAACGATGGGAAGAACCAGAAATTCCATGGGTGACACAAGGGAAAAAAAGGGTGAGGGGTTAAATATTAGAAGGGGGTCTTTTGGTATTTTGGGCAGTCTGAACCTCTCAAGGACCTCAGCCAAGGGGGAAAGAGAGGGAAATGGGGATGTCCAGGCAGAGCTCATGGCCAAATTGAAGAGCCCAGCCTGAAAATGAGAACAGGGAGGCCCAAGACTGAAAGAAAATCACGGGAAGGCTGCTGGAAAGGCAGAGGGAGAAGAAATGAGAGCTGAAATGAGAGAGTGGGAGAAAAAAAAATTTAACAGCTTTTTTTATTCCTTTTCATTTATAGACAATATTATAGTTCTGCACTGAAGGACTAATTTAGGCCTCTGCACAGCCCCAGTGACCCTTCCTAATAGAAACCATTTAAATCTTTAAACAATTTACATGAAAATGTAACTTTGCTGTGAATATATTTCTTCCCCCTCCTGCTCCCATCACGAGTGCAATCCTTCAAACCTCTGACAGCTTCCATTATCTCTTAATGAAGTGAGAGCATCTTTCTTAGGAGCCGAGCAGGCCCCGAGGTTAATCGGAGAAACGAGGTCCACAAATAAAAATCGGAGAGGGGGGGACAAGAAAAAGGGAAAGTAAACACTTCAAAGGGCTCGAGGAGGCAGCTCCACCACCCAGAGACTGAATTCCAGGAGGGCACATCCTCCTTGAGAGCCTGGAACTCCATCCTTCCATCCCAGAGGAAACTTCTCTTGTTCCCAGTCTCTGTGGGTGGGGTAGGGGAGGCAGCGCCTCACCCAGAGATGCCACTGAAAATAAATGTAAAGGGCTGGGGATAAGGAAAGAAAGGTTGAAAAACAATCGAGCTGCCAGGGGTATGGAAAAGGGGATCAAAAGTCAGGAATGTCTCAGGGGAGAGACTCACAAGAATTCAGATTCACAAGAAGGGGGACTGCTGACTTGAGCAGGAAAGGGATGAAAGCAGAAAGCAACAGCAGAGAAAAATAAATAGTTATTCCCAGAAAAACAATGAACTTCTGGGCCAGGAGGGAAAAAAGAAGCCCACCAAGAGTTTACAGTTGTGGTTGTTGAAACTGCTTAAGTGAAGCAAACAGAAAGGGAAGTACAAAGCCCAAAAATAAGGAGCTGAGGGATGCAGGGAGCTCTTCTTTCAGCTCCAGTTTGTTTTTTGTGCTGTTCCCCGCCAGGCTGGTGTGGGATGGGGGCATCAAACCACAGCTGAGCATCTCTGAACTAGAATCACTCCAAGTTCAGCACAGGAGCTGATACCCAGCTAATTGCCTGCAGGATCCATGAGCCCTTGGGCAGATTTGGAGAGTGCTTCGGTCCTATCCAAACCTAAAACCACTCTGCTGCAGTGAAACAACCCCAAATTTGAAAATACTTGTGCGGAATTCTGTCATCCTTTGGGGAAGGAGAATGTCTCTGAAGAGAAACAACAGAAGTTTTTATCTGTCCTACATCACCGTGCTGGTTTTTCCTCTTCCACTTTCTTCCTCCCCACTGCCCCGTGAGTGCCAGAGCCCTGTGCCAGCTCCAGATGGGGTTTTTAGCCCTTCCCCTCACCCCAGAGTTCACCCCATACCCTTTGATCAACGGTTTGTGTGCACAAAGGATTGCTGGGGCTTGTTCTCCTCACACCACAGCTCCCGTGACACCATTAACTCCCCGAGCTGAGCCAGGAATAAAGGGGGACCAGAAAAATGCATCACACAGCAATTACTGAGAAGCAGGAAGGGGCACTTCCAGCCCCGGGAGCTCTGGGGAAAGCAGGGACCTGCTGATGGGGGTTCCTCACGCTCTGCTCGTGGATTTAAACTCCATTTCCCTGCTGAGTTTGGATTCCCATCCCAGGGAGGGAATGAGCTGTGGGAAATCTTCCCCCTCCACAACCAGACGAGTCCAGAGACCCCACAGGATGCATGACCCGCACCCAGGAACCTGGCCAGTTTTGGAGACCTCTCTTTTTGGAGAGGATTTTGGGACATTTCTCCTTTTGTTTTAAGAACTTCAAGGATTTTGTGCATGTGGGAGAGGGATCCTTCAGCCTGGTGGGTGCAGGAGGACGTGGGAGTCACAGGGACAGAGGGAAAGTGTCGAAGTCACCGACGGTGTCCCCTGAGCCGGGGATCACCTGGGAAGGTGTCAGGGTGTTGTGCCACGCTCAGAAATTAAACAGACGGGACTTGCTGGTGTTTTCTTCTTCTGGAAGTTTATTAATTTATCAGTTCAGAGCTCTGGATGACAATGGGTTTTCAGCACCTCGAGGCCGTGTGGCAGCAAGACCTCAAAATGCTCCAAGGCCTTATGTACAAGATCTGCTATCCAGTTAACTACAACAACGTACCTAGCATGTACTTTATTATTCTTTTTCCATCTATTCCTAACTTTCCATCTATTCTCGTAGTATCTGCATTGCAGGCACTCCTGTCCAGTGAAATTGTGCTCCCCACACTGCACAAAATGGAGTAGGTGGAAGAAGGAAGAAGGAGAAAGAAAGAGGCAGAAACAACACCCCAAATCCTCCATCTAGGTCTCTCACCTGCATCAATGCTAGATCAAACCCAAAATCTGAATTTTTCACCCTGTGACAAACTACAGCTGCATCATTGCCTATTTACACACTACTTGATTCAAGCTCATCCCGAAGCTCTGGAAGCTTTCTCCATGGAGAGAGGTTAAAAGCAGTGTTTTCCTGGGGATCAGAACTTCTCAGGACAGGCAGAGAAACATTCCCTGTGTCCAGGATTCCCACAGGAAAGCAGCAAGATCGGATCTTGGTGATACAAGACAGAACTGCAGGCGTGGAGACAGCCTCAATCCAGGTGAATTATCGACAGCACATGGAACAACCTCACCAGGAGGAACTGAAGGGCTCTGCCTGCAGCAGGAGCAGCTTTTCAGCTGGGGTTTCACCCAGCAGAAGGGAGGGGTCGGAGCTGGGCTGAGTGAGGGTGGGCAGGCAGCTCCAGCCATGGGTGCCGGGATTCTGGATCCACTGGGACACAGGACTCTGCATTCCTTCTGGTCTGAGCCAGAAATGTCACCCCACATGTGATATTCCCTGCAAAAATATCTTCATTTTAGTCGCTTTTAAAGGCTGGGGGGAAAAAAAACAACATGATCAGAAAATCACCAGCCAGCAGCAGCTCATGGTGCTCACCTTCGGGCTGAGGTGAGGAGAGGTGTGGGTGGTAGGGGTGACACGGACAGCGCAGGGACAGGTTCAGAGCTGGAGGAGGAGACGTGATTGGAGAAAATATTTTTTTTTCTGGCAGCATTTGTGAGAAGGAGCCACCTTGGCCAAAGCAGGCAGGGCAAGCACTCAGTGCCTGAGAAGGATTTGAGGCTGCACAGGGTATCCCAGTGCTCAGCTGCAGCTCCTGGGCTGGAGCCAGCCCTCCCTGGGCTGGCAAAACCCAGCCAGCAACAGGAGCTCCAGGGTGGGGCTGTGCCATCCTGCCCTGGCTGCAGGAGCAGCTCAAGGGATGGAGCTGCTCTGTGAAGGGAGGGAGCTGCTCCCCAGGGGTTGAAGCCGCTCTGTGCAGGGATGGAGCTGTTCTCCAGTGGGATGGAGCTGCTCTCCAGAGGGATGGAGCTGCTCTCCAGAGAGATGGAGCCGCTCTGTGCAGGGATGGAGCTGCTCTCCAGAGGGATGGAGCTGCTCTGTGCAGGGATGGAGCTGCTCTGTGCAGGGATGGAGCTGCTCTCCAGGGGTTGAAGCCGCTCTCCAGAGGGATGGAGCTGCTCTCCAGAGGGATGGAGCTGCTCTCCAGGGGATGGAGTTGCTCTCCAGGGGTTGGAGCCGCTCTCCATGGAGGAAAGCTCATCCTCCCGGCTCCAGGAGCGGCCGGGAAGTGGGCTGCTACTGACACCCAGTGGCTCCCCGCATCCTGCAGACCGGGACTGCACCCCGGGCTGGGGCAGGGGACGTGGGACTGTCCCTGCTCCGGGGACTCCTCTGTGCACGGAGCGCTCGGAGCGCTGCTGTGCTGGTGGCACGGCCAGCAGCGACATCCCCGCAGCGCTCGGGTGGGAAATGGGACACAGGGGACAAGCAGGGATGTTCCGGAGGCTGCTGGATCCATGTTTAGGTCAACAGGGTTTGCCTTGTGTGGGGAGACATGGTGGGAGGCGTTGTCACCCCTGGCACAGCACAGCCACCTCTGCAAACATCATTTGGTTCTACAGCTAATCAGCAAATGGCATGAAAGGCTGCAGCAGGACAGAGACCGGGCTCAGTGTCCTCTGAGATGTCCCGGTGGCCCAGATGTCCCTGGTCAGCTCTGACCACCGCAGGGATGGAGGCTGGAATTTTGGGGTGGAGCTGCCCTGTGGTACCTCCCCTCACAAACGGTCTGACCCCAGGCCGAGCAGCCTGCCAGGATAGAGCTGGAAGTGGATTTAGCTAAATCAGGAAAGCCCATTCACATTCCAGAAGCAGCCCATCTACACAGGGAATTATTTAAGAGCAGCAACAGAGCTTTTCCATCCCCTCTGCATGTCATTTCAGCTCCAAAATCAGGCAAGGCAAGCAAACAGCGTGGAAAAATAACAACAAACTGCCTGCATTTGGCATCCCACAGTGCAGAGCCAGAGAGGAGGCAGCCCCTGACCCGAGGAACAGAGAAGATGGACACGGACCAGAATAAAAAAGGGTTCAGGAGCAACAGTTAACAGCTGAGAAAAACACATTTTCCTGTGGGCCTCCACACTGACGAGCTCTTGTTTTTGCTACAGAGAGCACCCAGAGGCTGCTGAAACAGAAATGCATTTTTAATTATTTGTTGTTATCAATCGCTTTGCAGATAGAAGCTGCTGAGAACAGAAACCCGAGGAGCAGGAGGAGCTCTTTGGGCCACGTGTGAGCACCAGGACTGCAGAAAGGCAGAACTTAGCTGAGAAAGGTCAGCCCAGAGTGTCGGAGTGGAGCAGCCATCCCTGCAGGATCAGAGGGAGCAGGGCTGCTTCCCCAGCAAGAGCCTGAATCAAATCGGGGGTGGGGACAGAGAAGCAGAAGCACGGAATGGAAATCACGGTGGCCAAGGCACACGGTGCACAGATTTTGTTTGTATTCCTCCCTCCTGCTTGCAGGATCAGGAAATGCTGCTTGGAGCACCAAATCTGGCTACAAATAAAACAAAATCTGGGAGTCCATCTCTCCATCCTTTTCCCTTCGCTGTCTCCTCTAACCACGGGAGCTGGGGACAGGGGACGCTCCGGGCTGTCCAAAGAGTGCAAGGGAATGCAGAGGCTGAATTAAAACTCCATTTCTCAGCCCAAATGAGCCTCGTTGGCACCCCCTCACACGCACAGGCGTCCAGCTCTGGATGCAAATGGACTGATTAGCATCGAGCCGTGGGCAGGGCCGGCTGATCGATGGCTGCTCGATAAGGACAGTCAGGTGTCAGCACCGCGGGGGAGCCTCCTGTCCCCTGCCCAGGGCCCTGTGTGCAGTGCCTTGCTGCTGGACCACAGCGGAGAACAAAAGGAAAGTTCTGCTTTTATCCCCAAAATGTGGTGACTGCTTGAGTGGCAGCAGCAGGGACCTGAGCTGAGCAGGGCAGGAAAGGAAACTGTCCCCTTTGGTGTCCCTTTTCCTGTCCCTTGGCACCCGAGGAGGTGCCTGTGCCACCCTCAGCGATGCCAGACTGTCCTCTGGGAGAGGAGAAATCCTCTCTGCTCCCAGCTGGCATCCCATGCACGCTTCCCTCTCCTGCTCAAGGAACTTCTTTCACCCGCAGGATCAGACACAGATGCTGAGCTGCCCTCCCAGCTGGGCCTGTCTCTGTTCTCCAGCTCTGTGCTCTATCAGCTCTGCCCCCTCTTCCCACTCTTCCCAAGCTGACACTTCCTCAAAAGCCTTTTCTTCCCCCCGTGTGTTTTGTTCCCTGCCAGCTCCACGGAGCTCCCTGCTCCCGTTTCTCCTGCACAAATTGTTTTTCCCTTGCACATTGTCTGGAGAGCGCCGAAGGAGGAGCGGGAGAATCACAGCCCCCTTCTCGTCTCAGATCACATATTTTGCCTCTTTCCAGGCACGCATTGAGAGCTGGGAACAAAACAGCCAGAGGTGGCTGCTTCCCGGCGTGCCTGAGGCTCCTTCGGAGGATGGGGCGTGCAAGGGCTCTCTTGCCTCGGAGATGAGAAGTCCTGTGGAGCTGAGGGAGAGGCAGCGATGAATAAACAGGTGGTGCTGAGCAGGAGAGCTGAGTTCCCAGTTTGCTGCTCCCACCTCCCTGCCTGCTGGCACTGATGAGTGTCTGGGGGCAGAGCGTGGAGCTCACAAAAGAGCAGCGGCAGCAGGATCGGAGTGAAGATCCTGGAGATCCTGCGCGGCTCTGACGCCTTTTCCTTGGTCCTAAAATTGAGAGCCAGACGTGGTTAAGGGATAAAGGGTTTTTACCTCTGATGCCTTCAGTTTTAGCTTTTATATTCTCAGATTCTGGGCTGGCTTAGTGTGTAGTTCTGGGCTTCATAGGAAGGGCTGGGAAGATTGAGACAAAGATTTCCCTCACCTTCCAGGCAGGAATTTACCTGCTTCCCACTGCCACCAAATCCGTCCTGGATGTTTCAGTGGAGACTTGATGTGGTTTCAGAGGGCACTGACACCTTTGATGCCTCAAGTTTTAGCTTTTCTATTTTCAGATTCTGTGCTGGTTCAGTGTGCAGTTCTGGATTTCATATTCAGGGTTGGTGAGCTCTCCTCACAGAGCAGGGACACAAAACAATTCCTTTCCAGCTGGGGCCAAGGACAAATTTGAGGCCCAAGAGTGGAAACAGCAGTGAAGGAAGAGAGGGAACAAGGAGGATGGAGCTTCATCAGCTGGAGCTGGAATTGGACAATGAACTCCAATGTGCTGATGAACCCAAACCTATCAAAGTGTGAGCCCTCATGACCGGCGGCCATTTTGTGCCCATTTGTGGGTTTGACTTGGGTGCAGCCCAAGGGGTTCCTGCACTGCCCAAGCTGGATCCTTTCAGTAAATCCCTTTTTATTCTTTTATTCTTTTATTCTGCCCAGTGTCTGTTTCCAGGTCAGCGTTCCCAGGCATCCCCTCCGTGTTTAATAAGGATCTTTATGGTGCACCACTTTGCCAAGGTAGAATGTGCTGCAATGCACACACATGATAGATCATGTATACAATTTATAGACTTTCCTAATTAGCATATCTAACAAGAATACCCCAATGAGAGGCCTGAATGAATTTATAGACCTTACAAATTACCATATCTAACCAGGATACCCCAATGAGAGGCCTGAATGAATGGTGTGATATCCTCCCATCCCGAAGTATTCCTTCCAGGATGGGGCCAATCCCAGTTCACAGGATGTATTTTAGAGGGGACCTTGGTTTCACAAGATAGTGTGGGGTTTTCCAGCCTCCAGCTGTGAGGCTTTTAGGATGTTTGGTCTCCTGGCCTAACAGAATACCAGAACTGCATTGTCAGACTTAAGGAATCACAAGTATGGAATTACAAGCCTAAGGGCACTGAGGATATATAAAAGGAATATAAAAGAATAGGCAAAAAATCGTCACTGCATCAGCTGCAGTGGCTACAAATCAGAGGACAAAGTCTTTGTGCATCCACACGTGGCTCCTGAGCTCTCTTTATGGGAAAACACAAGATCAGCTTCACAACCAAAACCTCCACGCTGCTCTCAGTGATTACAAACCCTCGATTTTCTTCCTTTGGCCCCGCTCCCATCCCGCCCGGGGGCTGTCCCCACATGGCACACACAGGAGGTGCCCTGGGCTGTCCTGTGCGGATTTGGACACCTGAAGGGCAGGAGCAGCTCTGGCGCAGCGTGGGGCTGCTGGGGCACAGCCAGGCAGGGCTGCAGTCTGGCCAAGGGCTGATGAAGTCATGAATAACTTCAGCCAGGTCGTTGTCTGCCAGGATGAGGCAGAATCTCCTCGCCAGTTCGGGCTCACAGAGGACACCATTCACTGTGAGAGGAATCCAGAAGCGCAGCGCAAACCAGGCCGGCTTTTGTAGACGTGAACTCCTGACCCAGAAGAGGCTTTTCTCAGGGGAAGCTGCAAGCTCTCAGAAATGCTCTTTTCCCTGCGTTGTGCAGCTCCAGCTCCTCTGCTGCCCTGCCTGGCTCCGTGGAGCTGTCACCCATCCAGGAGGGGGGTTCCTGCCTGCCTGGGAGCCCTGCTGCCTTCACATCCCCAGAACGCCGAGGCTGGGCCGGGCCTGGGGGCTCCAGGGGGAGTGCCCAGCTGTGGGGTGGGATTGGGAACGTTCGTGTCCCCACAGAGAGTGGGCCCTGCCCAGTGTGCTGCTCTGGCCTCACTCCCAGCTGAGGCAGCACCATCCTGCCCGCTCCAGAAAGATCCAGGGAGTGCCTGTGGCCTCCTGCCAGAGGGAGAGGAGCTGTCTGTTGTGGGAATCCAGGACACAGGAACATCTCCTGGGCCTGCCCTGAGAGGTTTTATTCCCCAGGAGAGCACAGCTTTTAGTCTTTGGCCATGGAAAAAGCTTCCAGGACTTTGTGAGAAGTTGAGTTTTTGTTAATGTCTATAGTAGATGATATTGTAGTTTATCAGAGGGTGAAAAAGTAGATTTTGGGTTTTAGTATGGAAGGGAAATGAAAGACAAGATGGAGGATTTTGGGTGCTGACTCAGTTTCTTCCTTCTGCTTCATCTGCTCCATTTTCTGCAATGTTGGTGGCACAGGGATTGGTCAGACAAAGTCACGGTGCAGATGTTACATCACTGAAGAATAATTAGGAATTGGTAGAAAAATAAAAACATACTACGTGTTAGGTACATTGTAAAACTCAATTGGATGAGGGATCTGTATGAAAAGCCTTGGAATCGTCCATTTTGTGTTTTTCTGGCACACTCACTGAAGGGTGCAGGGCCTGTTGTCACCTGAGGCTCTGAACTGAGATAAAGAAATAATAAACACGTGCAGAGCGAGGCCAGCGAGTCCCGCTGGTCTCATTGCTGTTCCTGACCCTGCAGTGACTTTTCCCAGGACATTCCCGGTAAAGGATCCCTGTGGTGGCAGCAAAGACTCCACACCTGGGGCCCTCTGTGAGAGAGGGAGGTGACTGTGACACCTGGTGCTCCTGTGTGAGGACAGCATGGAGTGTTTGTGGAGCCAGAGAGCCCCGTGTCGTGCTGGAGATGACTCCGACAATCTGCGGCACTCAGCTTCACTCGTGCTGTGGGCTGCATCCAGCAGCCAAGAGGGCTGAGAGACTGCAGCCAGGTGAGGTTGGAGCTGCCCTCTGAATGACATTTGAGGCCCTGGTTTCCAGCCTCTGCACGATTCATGGCTTCCCAAATAAACACGAGATGCGTCGCGGCCCTGCACGAGCTGTGCGCCTGTAAATCGCCAGCACCGCCCCCAGAAAGCTGGAAAAGCCAGGAGGGTGTCAGGATCCACTCCTCAACTCTGGGGCACAGGGGTGATGGGGATCTGCCTGTTCTGGGAGCTGCAGGAGGGGGGTGGAATCACTGGGCTGCTGAGCACCAGGGATTTCTGAAGGAAGAGAGGCTGAGCACGGGGCCTGCCCCACTCTCCGGATGGGATGTGGCCTGTTCTGAGCCTGGCGAGCTGACAGGACTCCTCACACTGCACACTTTGCACCTCTGCTGTCCCCAAAGCCCTGGGAAAATTCTCTGTGCTGTGCTGGCACAAGAGGAACTATTGGTGATTGAGAGAGACGGGAACCCCGATTCATTGACCAGAATTCCATTTTACTGAGGTTTCCAGAAGCTTATATACTATTCCATAAGGTTAATAGTCTCTTGTTACAATCATCGTGTTAAACATTACAAAAGACAAAACTCATGCATTTGACAAACATTCCTTGCTTACAGAGGGTTGATTCAATCTCCCTCTTCCCGGCACCTGAGCAGTAATCCACTCAGATTGTAATCTTTAAATTTCTGTTTGCATCTGCCACGGGTCTTGGTTATGCTGGGTATGCTAATTAAACTCATTAAACTCAAATTCTCTGACTAGTGATTTCCCACAGGAAGAGCCTCCCTTGGAGAGGGAATAACCCCCAGGAGCGATCAGGCAGCACAGGGCACTGTGTCTCTCTGTGAGACTGAAAACAGCAAAGGAAATGTGGGAGCCTCTACAGACATCCCAGGAGCCAGATATCTGAGCTAGCACGAGCAGCTGTGCAGCAAAGGCAGAAAAAAAACCTCGTGTGTAAACATGACTGAGACAAAATTCCCCCTTGAGGTTCCCTGGCTGGGAGCATCTCCTGGCTGAGCTTCCGTCGCAGAGCAGAGCCTGCTCTGCTCCCTGTTGCGCCATCAGTGCCCTCAGCGTCCCCCGGTGAGGCAGCAGCCACCCCCAATCTGCCTCTGCCACTTCATCTGCCACGGCGAGCGCCTTTAATGAACGAATTAATTTTGTTCTCAACCGGGTGCGACGCGCGTTCAAAAGGCAGAAAATAAACGTTTCCCTTCCCTAATTTCTCGCGTCCTTTTTGATTTGTCATACACACGGACAGCCTCTCCATGATTCCCCCACCAACTGGGCCCTGGAATTTCCAGCAGCCCCGAGATAAACAAGCAGGAGCTGAGCTCGGGCCCCGTGTTTGCCTCCCTCCACCGTGGTGCCACTCAGGAGCCCAGAACTCAGATTGCATCTCCCTCCCGGGTCATCACGACCCAAGGCAGCCGCCTCCCTTCCTCTGCCAGCAAAACCAGCAGCTAAATTGCCATCTGAAATGGATTCCTGCCTCTTTCCCCCCATGCCAATTTTCCATGTAAGCGTCTGCTCGGAGCGCGCAGGGGGAGCGATCCTGTGCCCACTCAACTTCTGTTTTGCTGAGCTTAATAAGCCAAGAGGCTCCGCTGCAAAACAAGCTCCTTGCTCCTCAGGCCAGCCTTTTCTTTTTTTTCCCTGCTCTTCTAGTTTTTGGATGGATGCCACAAAAATAATGATGGTGTTGTGAAAACCTTTAACGAAGTGACCACACCAGCACCAAAGCTTTTCGCTTTTCCAGGAGTGAGGAGGAGCTGTGACTCTACCCCAAATTCCGATAGAATTGGGGAGGGAGGTGTTTTCCTGAGGTGTGGGGATCATTAGGATCAAATCTGAGATCTCAACCGTGTCATCACTGCTTCAAAAATCATTTGCAGCTACAGGTGTTTTCTTCAGAAAGCAGAGCAGCAGTGGTTAAGTGTGAGAATTCATTTCCTCAAGCCATTGACAATTCCTGGAGGTCTAAGCAGACTTCCAGCCCCAGAATTAGCATTTGCAATCCCTCTCATAATGAGAGGCCACAGGCAGCCGGGAACAATCTCTCACCAAACTGTCCCGAGCACAAAGCTGCTCTGAGAAGCCAGAAGCTCTTTAAGAAGAACTAATTGTAAAGATTTGCAAAATCCATTTTTTCCCATCATCCCTGAAAATCCATTTTAGAATTGGTAAATTTGTTCTAGGATTAGATTAATAGGTTTCATGATTTATAAACCTTTTCTTCTCTCTCGCCCTCCCCTTGACTTTTAAAAAGCAGTCGCAGGCTTTGGCTCAGCCCAGATTTTAGAAGTCATTTCTCAACCACCGCTGTTGAGATGTCCTGACAGGGTGTGGTGGATTATAAAGGGGAATTTCCCACCTGCAATGCCACAAAATCCCAGTTCCAAACCTTCCTTACAAACAGGATGCTTGAGGGTGGGCTGTGTTAGCACCTGGGAAGCATCCTTGCCACCAAAAACAAACAAAACCCAAAAAAACCAAACAAAAACCCAAAGCAAACAAAACCCAAAACCCAGCAAAATAATTGAAGGCCTTGCTTTGAATCACCTGAAAACACCACAACAGCACCACCTGCCCAGAGCAGCTGTGTTCAAACGTGGAAAACACGCCAGAAAAGCAGAAAATTGTGCTGTTATCCGGAATACCTCACAAACTCCAACACTTTGCTGGGGACAGTTTGCTCAGGGGCTTTCCCTGTCAGTGCTGGTGAGTTTTTATTCTTTGGTCCTTGAGGGATTTGTTCTCTGTGCCCTCCTTTCCTCTCACACACAGCCCGGGCTGCCCAAGCATCCCTCAGACATCCCGGTGGGATCCAACAAGCCACTGACACATGAGAGCCACAGCAAATCTCAGCTCCCCGTGGGACCTGTGCAGAGCAGCCTTGTGGAAGAAAATCATTTATCAGACTCGACAAAAGGTCCCACTGAGCAGCGCCAAAGCCACTGTCACAGCTCCACTCTGCTCCGTGGCCACATCACTCCCAGCTTGGGCTGATGGATTCTTAATTAGCATCTTAATGTGAGGAGCATATGCAATGAAGCATGAAAAGAAAATCCCCATCATTTAAATTCATTAACAGTCATCGAAAGTCTTCAGTACAGAGGTGGAATTAGCTCTGAACTCCTTGGGAGAGCCCAGCTGTGCTCACTAAACTGTGCTGGATGTTGCTTATTTCTGGAGCTGCCTCCGGGAGGGTTTGGCCCCCTGGATTTGCCCTCCTGGATTATTTGGGATTGCAATCCCCTCTGGACTTTTAGGGATTGGATCTCCTGGGTGGCTGTGCAAGGGCACAGAGAGGTGGAACCACAAGCACCAAGCCAAATCTGGATTCAGGTTGGTCATGGAAGCGCCAGTGCACCCCTGCTGGTGTTTGGTCGTGTTTAGCACGTGGATTTGTGTCTCCTCCTGATCCCAGTGCACCCCTGCTGGTGTTTGGTCGTGTTCAGCACGTGGATTTGTGTCTCCTCCTGATCCCAGTGCACCCCTGCTGGTGTTTGGTCATGTTTAGCACGTGGATTTGTGTCTCCTCCTGATCCCACGGGATTCCTGCAGCTCTCTGGTCTGTGTCCCCTGGCTGTGAGCAAACACGCCCCGTGTCCCGGCAGAGCTCTGCCTTTGGGATGGGGATGCGGCTGCCCAGATGTGCCCAGGTGTTTTTGGGGGCACAGATGTGCCCCGTCCACACCTTGTGCTCAGCGCACAGAACAAGGCTGGGATGTGCCTGACATCCCCCAGGGCTGCTGGGGGTGAGGAGCTGTGAGAACCCAGCCCCTGAAAGGAAATACAAGGTGAATTTTAACAAGGCAGGACTTTGCCATCTGCTGGAATTAAAAGAACTCATTTTCCAGCCCTGCTTTCCCAGAACTCATTTTCCTGCTCCCTCACCCATCGGCCATCACCCCAGCACGGATGGTGCTGCTGAAGTCACCAGGCTCCCTCAGAGAGTCCCCAAAACCCCGTTCCAAGAGCCAGCCCTGGACTGGGGACTCGGGCAACGCCGGGCTGGGTTAGAATTCCCACAGAGTGCTGCTGCCACTGCTGAGGAGCTGGGCAGATGGAGGAGGGGAGGAACAGCTTGTGCCAGCAAGGCTTGTCCTCCTCAGTGTCCCCTGCAGTGTCCCCTGGGCTTTGTCTGTCCTCAGTGTTTTGCTGAAGACAAATTACCAAAGCCAAAGAGGCGAAGAAATCAGAATAAGCTGCTCCAGAGCAATTACAGTGAAGGCCTCATTTGCAGAGAAAACCTGATTTAATGCAAAACAGGCTTAGAGGCTGCTGCAAACTACTCTGGTTTAGGGTGTTTGTAGCTTCTTGAATTTCTTTCACTCAATTAGGGATTGGTTTTATAAGCCAACCCCAAATTTACCATTAAACAGAATTAGACACCCTCACGGAAGTTTGAGCAAGTGCAAATAAACAGGATCCAGATCCCATTTGCATTCAGCCCGCGCTGCCCCCCAGGCTCCTGAGGTGGAACTATCTCTGGGAGGGGACAGCAACCAGAAATAAATCCAGAAATCCCCTGGAAACGTTGAATTGGCCGCAGGTGTAATATCCTGGGAGGTCTGGGGGTTCCAGTCTGTGCTGGGTGTGGGTTTGCATTCCCAGAACTTTCCAGCTCCTCCTTATCTGGATCCACAAGATTTTCCTCGTGTTTTCTCAGCTCTCCAGTGGAGGAGGGCAGGGCTAGAGCAGCTCTGGGCCCAGCCAGGGTCAGCCCACCTCCCACCCCCATCATCTTCCAGAGCCAGAGCTGCAGGAGAGGGACTGCAGCGTTTGAAGAATGCAGCGATCTCAGATTCTTTCAGGCATCTTTAATAAATGATAGAAAAGGCGCCTTTTTTTTTCTCCCCCTCTATGCCAGGAGATTTTCACATCGGGTTTCAAAGAGATCTTTTATTCCCAGAATGGGGAAATAAAACCATTTCCATTCAAAACACTGCTCGAAGATCACATTTGCCTCAACCTAATTTTTAAAATACTTTCAAAAGAGAGGAAAATGAGTGCAAAGCAAACAGGAATCTGGTTTATTTTGGATTATATTGACTCTTCCATTTCATCTCAGAGGCTTTGAGAAAGTGGAGAGGGCTAACACAAGAATTCCTTTACAGCAAGAAAAAAAATGCCGGAAAACTTTCTATTTTGAGCAGCTCTGCGAAAGAAATCTCATTCTGGGGTGGGTTTTTTTTTTCTCCTGGTTAGGCAGGAAAATGAAAAAGCAATTATTCATGCAGCTCTCATTAACCATGCATTTACAAGTTGTTTGGAGGTGATTAGTCAGTCTGAGGCGCTGGCCCAGACAGCAGCAGCGGGTGTTTATTAACGCGGCGGGGGACGGTGCTGGAGGTGCCGCGGAGCCGGGGCTGCGGGAATCAGCCAAAGCCTCAGCTATTGATTAGCGATTTCGGCAGCCCGCATTCATCACCATCGCCCTTCCCGCCGTGCTAACGAGCGCTTTAAGGCCACACCTGCAATCTAAAGCTGGGTTTTGAGCGGCGGCGACACCAGCCCGGAGCTCCCGGTGGGTTTTTGCTGGATTATCCTGGAGCTCCTGGTGGGTTTTTGCTGGGTCATCTCAGAGCTCCCAATGGGTTTTTGCGGCACCATCCCAGAGTTCTTGGTGGGTTTTTGTGGGACCGGCCGGGAGCTCCTGGTGGGTTTTTGCTGGACCATCACAGAGCTCCTGGTGGGTTTTTACAGGACCGGCCAGGAGCTCCTGATGGGTTTTTCTGGACCATCCCGGAGCAACCGGTGGGTTTTTGCTGAACCATCCCGTAGCTCCTGGTGGATTTTTGTGGCACCATCCCAGAGCTCCTGATGTTTTTTGCTGAACAATCCCAGAGCTCCTGGTCTGTTTTTGCTGGACCAGCCCGGAGATCCTGGTGGGTTTTTGTGGGACCATCCCAGAGTTCCTGGTGGGTTTTTACAGGACCATCCCAGAGTTCCTGGTGGGTTTTTACAGGACCAGCTCGGATCTCCTGATGGGTTTTTATGGGACCATTCTGGAGCTCCCGGTGAGGTTTTGTGGCACCATCCCGGAGCTCCTGGTGGGTTTTTACAGGACCATCCCATGCCAGAGGCTGCTCTGCAGATCAGGAAATTTGTCCTGAGGCCTCCTTGGAGAAAGCTGGGAGCATTTTTCATCCCGGACAGGATCCTGCTGCCAGTGGCTCTGTCCCATGGAGGTGACTTTGGGAAATGACCTGGCAGCTCCTGCAATGGCCCTGACCTGGACTGAGGGTGGGGAAGGCCCAAATTCAGGTGCTGCTCCTAAAAATGGGAGCATTTACTCCGGCAAATAATTCATAATTCAGCCCAGCCACCGTGTTCTTCTCCCTCCGACTCTCCTGCCCTCCTTCCTTCCCTTTCCTAATGAAATAACCAAGTGACAAGGACTGAATTCTGCAGTGAGGAATTTTTCAGCCTAGGCCTCCTCCCAGGATAATCTATTACCTTCACAAATTACTGCAGACAGTTCTTTATTGTTTAAAACCTTTTATCCAAATAAATGCACAAACCTTTCGGAAGGGAAAGGGGAGGGGGGAGAGGAAGGGAACCGGCATTTGAAATGAAACTCTCCTTCCCTCATTGACTGTTGTATGCTTAAAAAAGAGAAGAAAATAAGCCCGGAAAAAAAGAAAAATGACTGAAAGAAGAGGAAAGAAATGAGCCCAGGGGAACAGAAATTGGTGATCTGCAATGGATTTCATTAAAGTCTTCCCCCTTTAAATATTACAAATGTTTGTTGTCTGCAGCCTGATAAATATCTGGCTGTGCTGAGATTGAAAATTGATAAGCCATGCAACATCAGTGCCTTTCAGGCCTGCGGCCTCCCTGCAAACTCATCACTTTGGGAGGGCCCCCCTTTAATTAGCGGGGTAATGCCACTAATGTTGGGCAGCCTGGAAGCGTTTCCAGGGTTCTGCTGCATTAGGCCCCTTTGGGAAGACATTTCTCACACATCCAAACACCAACGGGAGCAGAGAGGCCAAGTGAAGGAGCTGCCTCTGTCGCTCCCTGCCTGGCACACTCCAGTATCCCGCTCTCGGCATTCTGGCGCTGCTGGGGGCAGCAGGGATGCTCAGGGAGGGGTGTCTTGGTTTTGAAAGACAGGTGCCTGCCAAGGAGAGCAGGAGTTTCTCTTGGAATGGAAAATGTAAACCCCCTCCCTCCAAAATATTATAATTTCTAAAATTAAAGGGGCTCTCAGGCAAAGATATTAGGACAGGAATAACAGTTCTTTAATGAGTATAAACAAAATAAAGTAAAACAAAAAAAACCAAAGTAAAACTTAATAGGAAAATTAGACCAAGATGCAGTATTAAACTAAAACAAACCCTGACAGTTAGAATACAACCTGACACCCTGTCAGTCAGGGTGTTGGTAGCAGTCCAGTCCGAACGGTGGCTCCAGTAGTGCTCCTGGAGTGATAGATGGGAATGAACCAATACCCAATCAATAACTGATCAATAACTGATCCATACCCACCCAGTTGGAATGGTGGCTCCAGTAGTGCTCCTGGAGTAACAGATGGTTCTGCTGAAGCAGAGATCCTGTAGAAAGGCAAAGTTTTCCTCCAGTGGTCCAGTGGTGATGTTGAAGGGTCTGGTCCTTCCTCTGGGAATCCAGTGGGAGAGAAGGCTGCTCCTCTGGGAATCCAGTAGAAGGCAGATGCCTGTTTTGTCCAAATGCCCAGATTATATCCTGGTGGGAATGCTTGGATCCTTGTTCTATCCCAAACCCCAGATTATATCCATGTGGGAATGCTTGGCTCCTCCCCCTGGGCAGAGCATCTCACAATGGGCTGATGTCATTCTATGAATCATGTGGTGGGTCCTTAATTGCTCATTAAACAGGAAATGGCTCCTGGAGGGAGTTATCTGTGACTCATGGGGCAGGGTGTTAATGGCCCATTAACAGGAGATAGTCCGGGGGAGGAGGAAAGGAAAACACTGCCCCTCCTGACCAATGAATGAACCAATCAATCAATGAACCAATCAATCAATGAACCAATCATGGGGCAGGCATTGATGGCCCAATAACAGGAGATAGTCCAGGGGAGGAGGCAAGGAAAACACTGCCCCTCCTGGTTTAACAGCTCATGAAGATGCAGATAGAATACAGACCTTCTGGAATATTTTACACTGTAACCTAGGACAAGGGTTTTGGGAAGTGGAAGGGCCAGGAAATGACTCTCAGACCAGAGGGAGGTACCCGGTTTGGGGTGCCATGACCAGGACGTGCCGTGTTTTTGCAACACCTGCAAACTTCCTGGCTCTGAGGGCACAGTGAGGAGCTGCCACCCCACCTGCCTGCCCGGTTCAGACCACATTTCTGCATCAAGCCAGACTCAAACGTGAGCTTCAAGGTTTTCCTCTCCCTCCAGTGAGCCTCAATTTCCGCCCCACTGTCCCCCAGACGCTGTCCCATGATGGAATTCTCCTCAGACCCGGTGTTAGGAGCCCTCAGAGATTCTGTCACCGTTTGGGTTTTGTCCTGCAAATCCCAATGGCATAAAATAAGCAGGATGGGCACCTCGGGTGGTGTTGGAAACAAAAAGGTATATTAACTGTGAAAATAACAAACTCTCTATAGAGAAAAAGCCATGCCAGAGACAAGAGGTCCTTCTCTATGCTAAAACACCCCTAAAATGCCACGAGGCTCCTTTGTGCAGTGCTTTTATCACTGATGGCCCAGGCGGGGCTCTGGAACTCATCCAACCGGGTAACTCCAGGAGTGATGTGAAGTGAAGTGAAGTCCGCGGTCCTGTGAGGTGTCCTGGTTCAGAACACTTCCAAACTGGGAAAGAAAGTTTTGGCTTCTTCACCTTTTATGGGGAACAAAGAGAACTCAAATCCCTTCCCAATCTGGGCACCCTGTCCTGGGGGGTGCACTGCTGCAGCCCTGTTGTCCCATTGTCCCCTTGTCCCCTTGTCCCCTTGTCCCCTTGTCCCCTTGTCCCCTTGTCCCCTTGTCCCCTTGTCCCCTTGTCCCCTTGTCCCCTTGTCCCCTTGTCCCCTTGTCCCCTTGTCCCCTTGTCCCCTTGTCCCCTTGTCCCCTTGTCCCCTTGTCCCCTTGTCCCCTTGTCCCCTTGTCCCCTTGTCCCCTTGTCCCCTTGTCCCCATTGTCCTGTTGTCCCATTGTCCCCATTGTGTCATTATCCCCACTGTCCCATTGTCCCCATTGTCCCGTTGTCCCACTGTTCCCATTGTCCCCTTGTCCCCTTGTCCCATTGTCCCCATTGTCCTGTTGTCCCATTGTCCCCTTGTCCCCTTGTCCCATTGTCCCCATTGTCCTGTTGTCCCATTGTCCCCTTGTCCCCTTGTCCCATTGTCCCCATTGTCCTGTTGTCCCATTGTCCCCTTGTCCCCTTGTCCCATTGTCCCCATTGTCCTGTTGTCCCATTGTCCCCTTGTCCCCTTGTCCCATTGTCCCCATTGTCCTGTTGTCCCATTGTCCCCTTGTCCCCTTGTCCCATTGTCCCCATTGTCCTGTTGTCCCATTGTCCCCTTGTCCCCTTGTCCCCAGCGCAGGGTGGGGCACTCCCTGGCCGAGGGTCTCTGGGTGCAGGGAGATGTCTCAGCCCAGCTCAGACCCAGCTGCTCCTTTTTGGGGAACTCTCTGGAGCCACCCAGCAGGAGCTGATCTTCCCGCGCCCCTCGGAGCCTGTCCTGGACACGATCATTGAAAAGGAACCCGCGGGCTGTTGGCAAACCCTGCTGAGCTCTCGGCTGGACTGGTGGAGCCTCTGGCATCACCTCTGAGCACCAGCCCTGCCCGGTTTGCCCATCCCAGCTTTCTCAGGGCACCCAATTTCTCCTCTGCTTCCTCCTCCTCCTCTCCTCACAGACCTGTAGCCCGTTCCCAGTGTTGGGCAGCTCTCCCTGTGCCACAGCCGGGTGGGAATGGGGCCATCCCGGATCCACCCACACTCAGGGAAGCTCTGGAGAGGCAGGAAATGACTCGGAGCCGAACACGATGAAGATGTTGCCCGGGAGAGCAACTCCTCTTGTGGGCCCCGGCGACTCTTTATCAGGAAAGGCTCGTTCACTCTAACAAAGCTCAACTAATGTGCTGTTTATTACCTTGGCTGCGGCATTTGGACTGTCAGGAGATGAAGAAATATCCCCGGAATTAACAGCAACATAACAGAGGAAGAAGAGCCAGGGGAGAGGTTAAGGCAAGTGCTGTTATCTAAGAAACGGGCTCGTAAAGTCTCTCCACTGAGAAAGGTTTGTGCTCTGAACCTGCCAGGGGGACGGGGCAGCAGAGCCTGGGCACCAGGACACAGCCAGACCTCTCCCTCAGACCCCTGGGCCTGCAGGGATGGCAGGAAAATTAATCCACAAACCCCAGAGGTTTGTGTCCAAAAAGGAGCCAGAGGAGTCCTGTAACTTTATTGGAATAAAGGGAGAGGCCATGGGGATTTCCCTCAGAGTCTCTCAAATATTTGGAGGGCGCAGGTTCCTTTTTATCCCAATTTCCCTGCTGCATTTCCCTCTCTCTTTCCCCACTGGCTGAGGTCCTTGAGAGGTTCAGACTGCCCAAATCACCTCATACAGACCCCTTCAAATGTGCACCCCCTCTCTTTTTTATTTTCCTTGTGTCTCTGTCCTTTTAGTCTAAATCCAGTCATTTATCACAGTCTTGGGTGAGCAACAACCCGTGTCCCTCAGTGGAATTCCTCTGGAATTCATGGTTCCCCCATTGCTTGTTTCACCTCTCAGGATCTGGTTTATCCACCAGCAGCCCCACAGTTTGTGGGGACAGCTCCTCTCATTCCTTCCATGGACGCTGCTGCCCATGGAAAGGTGTCCAGCGCCAGGAAGAGCATTCCCAGAGGGAGTTAACACCCACTGCTCCAAGGATCAGCACCCCGAGGGTCCTGGATAGTGATTGCAGGTGGGCTGGGCACCGGGATAACAGGGAATTGGGTGGAGCAGGGAACTGGAGAGAACAGGGAATTCGGGAGAACAGGGAACTGGGGAGAACATGGAACTGGGGAGATCAGGGAATTTGGGAGAACATGAAACTGGGGAGATCAGGGAACTGGGGAGATCAGGGAACTGGGGAGAACAGGGAATTGGGGAGAACAGGGAACTGGGGAGAACAGGGAACTGGAGAGAACAGGGAACTGGAGAGAACAGGGAATTGGGGAGAACAGGGAATTGGGGGGAACAGGGAATTCAGGAGAACAGGGAATTCAGGAGAATAGGGAACTGGGGAGCACCATGAGCCGGGCTGGAATCTCTTCAGGAGAGATTAGAGTGAGCAGGAGGGAGGGAGGCTCAAGGCTGGTGGTATGAGCTGGAGCAGCGCCACCCAGCCCAGGGGACAGCTGAGGGACAGCAGGAAGGACACAAATGACGACAGATTTTGAAGGATGGTCCCCTGGGTCACCACCAGCAGGGTGCTGCCCACATCCCTGACACAGCCCATCCCTGTGGCTGGATCCAGGAGGAGAGATTCATCCTGGCGCTGGGATGGAACACCCTGGGAATGGCACCCCGCGGGGAGGGAGGGCTGCCCCGTCACAACAATGCAATTAGCCGCTTAATTCCTGATGTTAATTAACCCGCGCCTGCTCCCGCACCTTTGTCGAGGTGTCTGTGCTCTCCGGGGTGCTCTTGGGAAAGCAATTATATGCTGCTTACTTGGCAATTAATTACAGCTTTAAGAGGGCCGGGGGAGGGCACCTCTTCTCATTTGATCTTGTAAATGCTTCATTAAAAGTCCAACAAGGAATTGGATATTTTTGACGTTTTGCTCACCTGGGCGACCCCATCCTCCTTCCCTTCGAGGTGGGAATTCTGCTTTGTTTTAGGAAAGAGGAAGGACTGGACTTGGTGGGGTTAATTTGGCACAGACACCACTCAGCAGCTCTGCGGCTCCCAAATGAACGCTCAGGGTCCTGAATTGACAGGGGAGGACAGGTGACACTCCCCTGATGAAACAGCTTTTGCGGGAGGAAGGCTGCAAATGAAACCGAGCTTCACACGCTGTCTGCAAACCCGGGAAATGAATTTGTGGTCCAGAGCCTGGCAAGAATTTTGAGGGCGATCTCTGAGGTCAAACTCTGACCATGTTCAGTTCCCCTGATAAAAGCTCTTAAACCAAGAAATGGAAACTTTGGGGTTTACCACTGATAAGAGTTTAATAAAAGACACCAAGGTTTTGATTTTTTTTTTTTTCCTAATTAAGCCATGGGGAAAAATCCTCCTGTTGGAATTTTCTCAGGGCAAGTGCCATTTCCAGAGTCTGTTCTGCTGAAGACACACAGCTCAATTAGACAATAACTCCTTTGTTTTGTGTGTTCTCACCCAGTTTCACAGTGAATTGAGCAACAGCCGCCGAAGAATGTGTTAAATGAATAATTGGGTGCAGCGAGGAGCAGAATCCAAGCTCTTCCACAGGGGATAACCCCTGAGCAAGGCCCCAGGATGAAACACAGGAGGTTGTTGCCTACAAACAAAAGGAAGAAATCTTGCAACAGCGTCAAAATGGGAAGATAAAAGCAAGTCTTTAATGAAAGCTTTCAGGTGCACAAATACGGCTCAGTGCATGTGAGAAGGGATTTCTGTAAATTAATGAAGTAAATTAATGAGTGTATCCAGCAGGTACATCCAATAGGAAATCAGTTATCCCGGTAACTCACCCTTGGGGTTGGTCCAGGGCGTTCTCTGCCCTGTTTTCTTAAGTTCTGGTGGAAAACAAGAGGTTCTCATCAGAAATTCACTTCTTAAGAATAAGACTTAACAGAATTCCGAGAATGTGTTAGAAAGGGTCAGTTTATTATGAGAAAGGGCAGGGAAAGGACACAACTACATATTTAAAACCTACAAGGCTACAAATAAATGAAAAATGTATAAAAAGCTGCAAGGGCGTCGGGGTGAAGAGGAGCTGCTGTGTGCAGGAATCAGTTTGAAGGTATCAGACACAGCCTGAAGCATCCCAAAGCATGGGGTGGTGACCTTTGCCTAAAACGCTGGTTTTGGTTTTTGTCCTGGCGCCACCACATCCTTGAGTCCAGCTGGGCCACCTCAAAGACTGGGCCAGTTTGGGCAACCCCTGTGCCCAGGTGGCTGCTGTCCCCTGCTCGCTGTCCCCTGCTCATTGTCCCCTGCTCGCTGTCCCCTGCTCGCTTTGGGACAGGAGTGTCACTGGCACTGGGGCTCCCAGCAGCTCTGCCTTCCCTCAAGCATCCTCTCGGGGGGCCGGGAGCATGGCAGCTCCATCGCTGCTGGCTCGGATTGTTCTGGATGTTTCAGATTGTTCTGGATGTCCTGGATTGTTCTGGATGTCCCGGATTGTTCTGGATGTCCTGGAAGCCGCCGGAGCGAGGCGGAGGTGCCGGGGATGGAGCGAGGCAGGGGCAGAGGGGAGAGCAGACGAGGAGGGAAGAAAAGGCTCTGTATTTATTTACTGCGGTCTCTCAGCTTATCTGCCGGATGCCGCCACGCTCAGCCTTTGTTATGCTAATGCCGCTCTCGTCAGCACGAACCGCGGGGCTCTGCCCAGCCGCCTTCTCGCTCCAGTGGAAGCACCAAGTCAGCAGAACATTCGGGGCCGGCGCTCCGCGCTCCGCCTGCCGCTGCCGGGCTTTGTCTGGCTCTGCGGCCGCCCGTTTTCTCCTTCTCGCTTTGAGCTGCTGCGAGGAGAAATGAAAGGAGCGGGGAGGGCGGCGCAGAGCGGCTGGGAAGGAGGACGGGAGCTGAGGGGATGCTCGGAGCCACGGGCAGCACGGAAGGGACAGCACTGACCCCGTCACTGATATCATCCCGGGGTGCAGGGGCTGTCCCGGGGCTGGGAGGGATCACACTGACCCCATCATCCCGGGCTGGGAGGGATCACACTGACCCCATCATCCCGGGATGGGAGGGATCACACTGACCCCATCAGCCCGGGCTGGGAGGGATCACACTGACCCCATCATCCCCGGATGGGAGGGATCAC
>VXBU01011044.1:145776-184983 GCA_013400315.1 Bombycilla garrulus
CATCCCGGACTGGGAGGGATCACACTGACCCCAACATCCCGGACTGGGAGGGATCACACTGACCCCATCATCCCGGGATGGGAGGGATCACACTGACCCCATCACCCCGGGATGGGAGGGATCATAGTGACCCCATCACCCCGGGGTGCGGGTTGTGTCCTGGGGCTGGGAGCTCCACGCTGACCCCATCATCCCGGGCTGGGAGGGATCACACTGACCCCAACATTCCAGGGTGGGAGCTCCACACTGACCCCATCATCCCGGGGTGCGGGTCTGTCCGGGATGGGAGGGACCGCACTGTCCCCATCATCCCGGGGTGGGAGGAATCACACTGACCCCATCATCCTGGAATGGGAGGGATCACACTGACTCCAACATCCCAGGCTGGGAGCTCCACACTGACCCCATCATCCCGGACTGTGGGGTGTGTCCAGGCTGGGAGGAACAGCACTGTCCCCATCATTCTGGGGTGGGAAGGATCACACTGGCCCCATCACTGATCATCATCCCGGGGTGAGGGTCTGTCCGGGATGGGAGGAATCACACTGACCCCATCATCCTGGAATGGGAGGGACAGCACTGACCCCATCACTGATCATCATCCCGGTCCGGGAACTCCACACTGACCCCCTCATCCCGGGGTGAGGCTCTGTCCGCGCTGGGAGCTCCGCAGGGAGGAGGAATCCCATCCCAAAGGAACGAAGTCCGACGTTTCACACAGAACCCCTCCCCAAAAGCACAACAAGCGCCTGGCTGCGAGTCCGTGCAGCTCTGCCCGCCTCCCTCCTGCTCTGCCGGAGGTGCGGCCGCTCGCGGCCCTCATTAGCAGCCTCGTTAATTGGCACGGCGTCTCCGCTCTGCCGGGGCCGCGCCGAGCCCGGGGCCGGTGGCGGGAGGAGATCCGGGGCTGCGCTGGGTAACGCGGCCCGACGGCGAGCAGACAGCAGAACGAGCAGAGCAGCCTGGCAGTGCCACCGCCGCCTCCTTGGCACGCTGCCCCTTCCCGGAGCTCCCTCCCCGTCACGCCTGTCTGTGCCGGGGAATCCTGCACGCTTGATGGGAGGATAAATGGGAGCCGTCACTCAGCCGGGCTATCAATCTGCCAAGCTGCATCAAAGCTGCCATAAAAGATGTTTAAAAAGAAAATTGACATTTTGGTTTATAGCGCTGGGATTTAACGAAGGGGGAAGGAAGGAGGGTGGAGGACTCGTGCTGCCTCACACGGCTGCTCTGATGGGCTCTGTGGGATCTGTGCTGTTCCCGGATCCCAGTGATGTGCTCCAAGTTTTTGATTGCTGCCCATCAGGACTCCAGGGGTGAAGGTCACACTTTGGGACGAGCACAAGCTCAGCTGCAGCTCAGAGACAGAGCTGAGCCCCCTCTCTGCTGATGAGCAGCAGCTCTGGGCCTGTCCCTTCCCAAAATCAGTGTGCCTGGGGCTGGGCACGGGACATCCCACAGCAGTTCCTGCGTGAGCAGTGACACCAGTGAGGGGATTTTCCCACTGTTCCACCACTTTGGGCAACCCAGTGTCTGGTTCCCAGGGGGATTCTCCGGTGTCTAACGAGGGCTGAGCACACCTGTCCCTCAGGAGCACCACCTCCACCTCCTTGCATCACCTGGAAATGCAGGTGGCTGAGTGGGAGGGGACTGCAGGCAAACAGAGACTCCTTGAAAAAACAGAAAACCTCTCCCTTCTTCCCCTCCTGGCTCCATCCCCCTGGCCACGTTCTCGGGCTCACCCTGCTGCACGACACCATTTCTGCAGAGGGGGAGTCCCTAAGTGGCGTGTCCCCATAAACAACAATCCATCATAAAACCCGGGATTTATGGGGTGCCTTTCCCTGTGACACTGCCGTGTGTTTTACAGTGGTGGATGGAGCCGGGCAGTCCCACAAAACACCGAGAAGAGAGGAAGGCAGCAATTCCACCCATGGAACAGCCAGGAGCACCCACGTCCTCCTCCGAGCCCCTGTGTTGAGCTGCTGCCAGCAGCATGTGGGTGACACATTTGATGGGCCAAACGTGCAGCTGTTTGTCTCTGCCTTGTGGTACTCAGTGCCCTCTGGCACTCCCACTGCAGGAATTTCCTCCAGGAGATCCTTCCACACCTCATCTCAAGCCTTGGATGTTATTCCTGGTCTCCCGCCCTTCGCTTCCCTCTCCTCTGTCCATTAATTAATTCTACAAAGCACGCTGGGATCCATTTATTATGAAGGGCACGGCAGCAGATCATCTCTCCAGTTGTGCTGTGTGGCTGCAGCAGGGCCCTGCTGACTGATGGCTTTAATTTGAGCAGGAGGGTGACCAGCAGCCCTTCACCCCTCTCTGACGGGGGTGTCGAGCACCTCCAAGAGCCACAGAGCTCCAGTGGAAATCTGGGAACCATCCAGGGCAGCTGCAATGGCCAATTTGCCGTTTTCAGGCTCTTTTTAGGCTCTGAGTGTTGGAGTCCAGGCTGTTCCCCTGGCTTCCCTGCACACCTCAGAACCCAGGCTTGAGGCTCGGAGCCCTTGGCACGATGTCCAGAACCCTTGTGGGTTTGATTTGAGTCCCTGGAAAAAATGACCATCATTGCAGGAAGAATGACAAGTCACAGAAAATAAGTAGAGTATAAATTAGATTGGTAGAAGGTAGAAAAGTGAATTTGTAGAATAGTTATGATAAGGAACTTGGAGCTAAGATGGAGGATTTTGGGTGTGGTTTGTCTTTTCTTCTTTTTCTTCTTCATGTCATCCATCTTTGAGTCAGGACGGCATTTCTGGATTGGTTTGAGAGAAAACTGGACAGTGCAATGTAAGGGTCATGGATTGGAAAGGAATTGTAAACATAAATACGTAATTTCTAGTATAAAAGAGAAGAGCTGCCCTCTGGGCAGGCAGAGTGCCTCTGACCAGCTTGCCAGACAGACCTCTGCACCTCAGAGAGAAAATTCCTTAGAGAAGAAAGAATAAACAACCTTGGAAACCTCAGAGAACGGTCGAGCTGGGGAAAAACACGAACTGGAACCACCTGAATGTCCTGCTGTGAGTGATCTCAGGCTCAAGGAGACCCCACAGACAGCGACACTGAGGCTCCCGGGAACGGGGTTGTTGCACAGAGGATGTTGGACACGCGAGGCACTGCCGGCTGAACCCACAGGGTTAATTTCACCCCTCTGCAATGCACATTTTGGGGAGGAAAAGCTGAAACCCTGCACAGCTGAAGAGGGAGGATTTCTCTTGTTTGCAGGAATCAAATCCAACGTGGGATGAGCAGGAGCAGAACAAGGGCGGCTGAGACAGCTCTGTCTGTGATTAAAATAGCAGAGCTGGGAAAGGTGGCTCCGGTTCCTTCCTGGTTGCTTTCCCTCAGCCTCCACAAATTCTCACTGTTGAACAGCTCCGAGACTGGCAGCAAAATGACAGCAAACAAAGGCTTTGCCAAAAATCTCCAGGGGTTCAGACAGGACTCGGAGCTGCAAAGCCCTGCCAGTGCTGGACCTGTCCTCGGTGAGCTCAGAGATGGAAATGGTGGTGCCTGAAACACTTCAGCACTGAAAATTCGATTTCAGGTGGCTCCAGGGTTAAACAAGAGGGATTTATGAGCTTTAAATTGTGATTTTTTTTTTACCATCTAAAATGGAAATCAAGTGACTGTCCTCCAGCAGATCCAATCCAGCATCCTGCCCCTCAGCTACTGAACAAATATTCCTCCACACGCACACAGAGAGGGCAGACAAAGCTGAGGGGCTCTGACACGAATTTTCCAGGCCCTCGTGGGGATGAAGACACCACATCAGGACAGATCAAGACGAGAAGCAGGAGTGGCCCCAAGACTCAAATAAAAACTCCATCAGCATGGAAAAGGACGAAGCCAAATCCTCACGATCTCGGTGGCAAATCCAATTAGACCTGTTGCTGCTGAGCTTCCCTTTATTTCCTGCAGCACTTTTTTCAGGCAGAGGGACAGATGTCAGGACTGGCCTCTTAAAAATCATTCTGAAAGCACGCGTGGATATCGGGGAGCAAAAACTGTTTATGTTCCCGTGATTAAATGGCATAAAACAATTCTCTTTACAGCAACTATTAGCTGGCTAATGGCATCCCATCATTCCTCATATCACTTAAGTGACAGATGGAGCTGACGGCGTAATTAAGCCGCTAAGAGTCTCATAAATTACAAAAGTACCAGCGAAGCAGCAGCTGAGGCGAAGGAAAACCTTTGGAATGTGATGGTGAGGAGTGCGAGGGGAGCGCCTTCATTAAGGGACTGAAAGGAAACCATTTAGAGGTTTCGGAAGGGACTGAAAAGAAAGTGTCTGGGGGCTTTGGAAGGAACTGAAAGGAAAGTGTCTGGGGGCTTTGGAACGGACTGAAAGGAAAGTGTCTGGGGGCTTTGGAAGGAACTGAAAGGAAAGTGTCTGGGGGCTTTGCAAGGACCCCGGAGTCGGTGACACCACAGATTCGCCAGGCAGGAGGGGACGGCCCTGCCTCTCCAAGGAATGCTGCAAATCCCATTTCCTGGTGCTGCACCGCTGGAATGGTCCCTGAAAATGTGCCCTGAGTGGCAAAACTGAATCTTTTCCACCTCATCTCCCTGTCCTGTGTGTCTCTCACCTGGGTTTATTGATTTGCTCGGTGCTAAGGGTGGGGAGTCCAGAGCTGCTCCATGGAAGCTGCAGCAGATTTTCCACCTCCTGTTGGTTTATTTTTTGGGGCTCCTTTACTGGATGAACAGGTTTGGGAGGAGTGGAACCCTTTTTGACAGAGGTGACAATTCTAGCTTGCAACAGAGCTCAGCCTTCTCCTCAGTCTTTCCTTTTCATTCTCTCTTTAACAGGTAAAATGAAATACTGAAGAAAATTATCTCGGATAATTCTGCCAGAGGTTTCCGCTGTTTCTGAGAGATGGGGAAATTTGGAACAACAACTTCTCACCCTCACTTCTGGGAAAAACCAAGTTGTGCTTTCCTGAAAGGTACTGATGAGCAAATCTCTGTTTTGGAGATGGGATGTGGATCTTTTATCTCTCCTCTTTTCACCTCACGGCCACAGTGAAGGGAACTGGGAGCAGGGATTCCCACTGCTGGATTTCCTTCAGCTCCCCAGAGCACCAGGCTAAAGAACAAAGCCTCAAGGGAAAAGGGAATCCGGATGCTCAGACATCAGCACTGGATCGAACAAATCCACTCAGATCATCTTCTGGATGCCACATTCCAGGATACGTGCACACCTCCCTTGGTTTTCCAGAGATTGGATATTTCTCCAGTTCCTCAGGCAGCTCTCTCCACCACAGTGGGAGTTTCTGGGAGAAGAAAGCCCTGTAAATGCTAAGATATGAACAGGCTTTTATTTTACAGTTCAGCACCATGACCTGCAATGATACAGCGGATCGTTTTAGCAGGATATTTCCCCTTTGAATTTGAAATTGATTTAATTTACAAGTCTAAGGATAGAGGAAGAGGTCTATACATGGAGATATTATTTCATCAGAAATTTAAAAAAAAAGTCCCAGAGAAACGGGGAGCTCAGACAAATAGAGGCACATTAAGGGCGACACTGAATGATGTGAATTTACCGGGGAATTATAGAGAGAGGGTAAGGAAGTGGCAGAATTTACATTCCCTGCCTGTGTTTATTGCTTACAGCTGAGCATTATAAATAATAAACTGGGTTCTTACTGCTGTGCTTTTCCCCTTCCTCCCCCTCCTCAGATCTTGTGGATCCTGTGACACGCAGGGAGAGGCTTGGAGAGGGAGGCAAAGGAAATGATTTTCTGGATGGCAGGAAAAGGGGGAGACGGGGGAAGGAGAGACTCACACAACAGCCCGGAGAGGAGGAAAGCCCATATTTCTCCAAAGTGGATGTTACCACGAGGGCTGTCCTGAAGCTGTGCTTCAGGAGATGTGTTTCATCAAGCTTTCAAAGCTTCCTGGGCCAGGCCTGCAAAATATCCAGGTTTTTAGTGGCCTCAGGGGCTCTGTGCTGGCTCACAGGGACATTCCAGCCTCAGGAGTTCTTCCCCTCTGCCCATGGCCCGAGCCCTCTGACTTATTTTCCCTCTTCTCTGTGGCAAGAAGGAAGAAGGAAATTTGATCCCGATTTATTTCCAGTTATTTTCTGCTCCTCCAGCAGCGATTTGGGAAGTTTAATCACCAGGCAGCTCATTCTGCATTGTGCTCCTTCCCCACCGCAGCCTTCGTGGAGGGACCTTTGAAAATCATTTTCCTTGGCCACTTTTCTTCTTGAATGTTTAAAGCACTTTTTCTTTGTGAGTGCCTGGCTGTCCTCCCTCACAACGCTGCATTTTTTGTGATCTGCCTTGACCCTGCATGGTGCAGGCTCAAATTCAGTGGAATTAGCTGACAGATCTTTTAAGTCACAGCAAGTTCTGGGTCAGCCCCCCAGAGAAAGCAGGAGCTCAGAGCAGCTCAGTCCTGCCAGCACTGAATTCCTTCACCCCAGAATGGGTTTAGAAAAGGAAATAAATAAGGCAGAATAACAAAGAACTGCTTGGGTACTTAATAATCAGCACCACGGAGAGAAACTGCTCTGAGAGGAGCAAACAGTCCCTGCTTATGCTGCTGCACTGGTGACTCCTGCACATCCCAAATGCAAAATCCCAGTAAAAGTGTGTCCACATGGCACAGATCTGGGATTCCAGGTAGCTCCAGGTGGATCCTGCACATCCCAAATCAAAATCCCAGTAAAAGTGTGTCCACGTGGCACAGATCTGGGATTCCTGGCAGCTCCAGGTGATTCCTGCACATCCTAAATGCAAAATCCCATCCAAAGTGTGTCCATGTGGCACAGATCTGGGGATTCCTGCACATCCCAAATGCAACATCCCAGTAAAAGTGTGTCCACGTGGCACAGATCTGGGATTCCTGGCAGCTCCAGGTGATTCCTGCACATCCTAAATGCAAAATCCCATCCAAAGTGTGTCCATGTGGCACAGATCTGGGGATTCCTGCACATCCCAAATGCAACATCCCAGTAAAAGTGTGTCCACGTGGCACAGATCTGGGATTCCTGGCAGCTCCAGGTGATTCCTGCACATCCTAAATGCAAAATCCCATCCAAAGTGTGTCCATGTGGCACAGATCTGGGGATTCCTGCACATCCCAAATGCAACATCCCAGTAAAAGTGTGTCCACGTGGCACAGATCTGGGATTCCTGGCAGCTCCAGGTGATTCCTGCACATCCTAAATGCAAAATCCCATCCAAAGTGTGTCCACATGGCACAGATCTGGGATTCCTGGCAGCTCCAGGTTCGTTCCATGAGTGGTTTTACCCGAGGACAGCTCCTCCCAGGGGAGGCAGCCCTGCCCCGGGCTCTCCCGAGCTCTGGCTGCAGCAGGACTGTAAATCCTGCTGGATTGGAGCGGCTGGGCCTGGCACACAGCCTGCACATGTGTGTGTGATGATGTATTCAGCCAGTGTACACCCAATTATGTCCTCTGCACGCTGCTGATCCTCCTGAGGTGCTGGAGATCATTTAATTAATTACACTGAACCATTTCATCTGCATTCATTTCAACAGTCCTGCCTGTGAAAACACCGTCCTCTTTTCCACCGAGGCAGGAACAAAGGTGCCCAGGTGAGAAGCCTTTTTTAAAAAGCTTCCTTTAATTTATCTCTCTTTTTTTTTGTTTGGCTCCAGCAGCGCTGAGTGGATGCAGCGTGGTTCATTTCAGGGACAAAACAGGAGGAGCTGTCAAGGATGGAGCTGTGCAAACACCAGGCATGAGAACGAACTGGAAGAGCTCAGGAGGGTGTCCTGCCTCCAAAAAGGAGGTTTGGAGATGGTGCTGAGGCAGGGCAGAGCTGTGCTGTCAGTGAGAGAGTGAAAAAAAAACCCTTTGGGTATTAAATCTTTGGATCAAGGATCGTTGACTCAAATGTTTGTCCCCACCTGAGCTGAGTGACACTGGCAGGAAGGCTGGGCTCAAAAAAACCCTCAGATTTATCTGCATTGGCAATATTCAGCTGGAAAAGCCAAAGCAGAAAGCAACATTCCCCTCCACCCCCAGCGTGAAACCCTTCAGTGTGACATTTTTCACAGGAGCCACTCCAGTTCCTCAGCTCACAGGGCTCACTCTGCCTCACACTGACTCCCATTACAGCTGCCCATACTCCAAAGGGTACAAACCTCCCACTCCTCATTTGATGTGCAACAAAGCACTTCCTTCAGTCCCAAATGAAATCATTGCTGATTTCTCCATCCACTAAAAATTCAAAACTACAAAAGAAAATCGCCCACTCCGGCTTGGGCTGAAATGAATTCATTTCCCCAGCTTGTTTGGGAACGGCAGGTGTTGGAGTCAGATTGCAAAGCAGGTAGGAAATGAGCTCATCAGACTTTAGTGAGCAAAAATTCCACTCTGCACTGAATGGACCCAGCCTCGCCTCCTTCTGTAGCCAGCCAAGAGCAGGGCAGCCCTGAGAGGAGCAGCTCTGTGCGGGGAGCCTTGGCTGCTGCCTGGAACACTGGAAATTGAGATTTCTTGTTGCTCCAGAAATCCCCGGTGGCAGGAAATACTCCCACGCCAAGATTTTTGGAGGAGGGGATGGAGTCCAGCACAGAGGAACGGCAAATCCTCTCGGTATGGCAGGAACACGCAGATTTCTGCTCAACTCCTCGTTGATGAGGGACACAAGTGGCGTTTTCCAAGTGCCTCGTGCCCCAAACAGCTCCTGGGCTTTAGCACTTCCAGCTTCCCCCAAAAGGAGGGGAATAAACAGAAGGCTCCGCTCACAGGTGCACTTCTCTGAGCTTAGCAAGTCAACAGGGCCTCGGTCTTCTGGCTAATGAGGCAAATACTTAATTAGGGCTGGCTCAGGAGAGGCTCATAAGTGCCAGGTGTGGGAAGTGTCACCGGCCAGGGGAAGGCCCCCAGGATGGGAGAGGCGGTGTCAGGGGATGTGTGGTGCAGCTGGGGGAAGGAGAAAGGAAAGCAAGGAGACACAAAGCTGAATTTGGGGCTGTTTCTGCCTCAGCCACTACCCAGACAAACCCTGTGTCTGTCCTTTAAGGCCAAAATCACCTCTCCACCCCAAATCCACAATCCTCGACCCCTTCTGCAGTTAAGCAGAGGTGCTGGCAGTGGACATTTGCTGTGGGCATTTGTGAGGGGTGACAAAACCTCTGGAGAAGGTGATTCCATCTCTGCAAGGCCTGGAGAGAGAGCCCAGGGGGCTGACTGGGATTTGAGATTTGTGTGGTTAAAGTACAGACATTTCCAGCAGCCTCAAGCACGAAAATCCCTTTTAAGAACCTGTCTCTCTCTCCATCCTGCCCCAGTGGCACTGGGACAAACCCCCCCAGAGCTGCAGGAAAACGTCCAATAACTCAAACACTGAAGGAGAAGCTTTTGCTGGGCCATGAGACATCTCTAAACAATCCCATCCTCAGGGGATCACTTTCCCCCATCCCAGCCTGGATTCCCCCACAGGGCCTGGATTTGGGAAGCTCAGGCTGCCCCTCCCCTGTAACAGGGTGCCTTGAAGTCAAAGAGCTGGGCTACAATAAAAATGCCTTCACTGATGCAGTTAAAATGGCAAAGTCCATTTATTCTGTTGTGCACTTGCTTAAATCTGATAGAACAGTTCACATATTTCTGTGAAGAATTTACCTAATTGGTCACAGCTGTCTAAGCTGTCTGTAAAACATTCCACAATTGGTACAATTACAAAAATTACAATTACAAAAACAGAGATTAGACTGGTTTTACCTGTGTCACAGCTTCAGGCCTTTCCAGACCCCTGCAGGCCCCTGTTAGGTCACAGCTAGATTAATTAGGTGAAACCTAAATTGTTCAAATTCTTGGTTAATAAATGTCCTGCTACACTTCCCAGGCAGGATCTGCCATCCCAATAGGAGTGGGCAGGGAAATATTTGTGGCTCAGACCCCGTGACCTCAGTGTCACCAGCCAGGTCTGCCACTCGTGTCTCCGTTCCTTCTGAAAAAGCACCCTGGAATTTGTACCTGCTGCAATTTATTTGCCTTTTCTCACAACTCCACGCCCCTTTCCTCCTCCCTCGCTCTCTCCTTTCCTGAGATAATATTGACACCGATATCCATAAAAGAGAATATTAAAATAACCTTTTCCATTACATCCTAATTTAACTGCTTCCCCGCGTTCCACAACACACCTGGCTGTCTTTGTCTGTTTGTAATGTGCTCCTTCATTCCTTTCTTGAGAGCCCCTCTATTCCATCAAATTCCTCCTCCTTGCACACTAAGCTGCAGATTACTTTTTCATAAGATGCAATTTCACCCAGATCTCATTACTTACTCTCTTAATGTATTTTCTGTATTTGTTTCATCTACAATTTCTCCTGTGCTCTGTTCTGCTGATAAAATAGTCAGTGGAGGTGCCGTGGAAGCCTCTTCTGCAGTGCATTAACTAAAACTCCTTTTATTCTTGATTTGAGATGCACCCTCTGCGCCTTCAGCCAGCTACACCCACGTGGGCACAAGGCAGCGAGGACCCCAAAACATTCTCCTCTTGATTTATGACATCTCCCTGACAGGGGCATTGAAGGAATGGGAAGAAGAATTGTGGGGTTTCAGGCCAGTCTCAAGGTGCTGACGTTTCCTGAGGATGCTGGAATGCTCCAGGAGAGGTGGAGCTCACTGTGGACATCCTCCCTTGGGATTACCACAGGTTCCCTCCTCCTCAGGAGCCAGGAATAGCAGGTGCAATGTCCTGGAGATGGGAGTGGATGTGGGAGCCCCTGGAGCAAAGAGGAAAATCAGCTGTTCCAAACTACAGGTGAGCCCACCTGGACAGGAACTGATCCACTTTATCCACTCTGGACTGCACATCTCCCACTTTCCATCTGCTCTGGGAGAAAAGTGAAAGCAACTTTTCAGTGGAGAGATAGCAATGGTCAAGAAATTAACTATTTTCTAGGGAAAAAATCACCAGAAGTTTCAGGACAACCATCCTCATCCTCTGGGAACTGCAGAGGAGGAACAACTCCTGGTTGGAGTCACAGCTGTGACATCCCACCCTCACACTGCCATACAACTCTCCCTGGGGGGGTGAGAAAAGCTGATAAAGAGAGGAAAAGGATCGGGGAAAAGAGGAATCAGGGAGATAAAAGCTGAGGAGATCCTTTGGAGCTCCAGCTGAGAGCCTGTGGCTGGTGAGGGACCTGACTGATCTCTACTCCATGTGGGATCCCTGAGGGACCTGGATCAGTCCAGCGCCGTTGGGATTGTGTGGGAGTCACCACTGAGCTCCAGATATTTATCCAGGCTGCTTTCCCTCTTCCCTGAACATTCCAGGCCCACAGGCAGCAGCGAGGCTGGGGACAGTGGGCAGGACGTGGTGGCTCTGGAGGAGCACAGTCTGTTCTCAGAAAAGAGGTATTTGCCATAAGAGGCTTAAAGAGCAAGTTTGGGGTCTGGCCTGAACTCAAGCCAAAAAGCACAAAAAAAACGAGAAAACCCTGCAATTACAGGCAATATTTTTACTCCCCAGCAGATTAACAGGTCAGGAGAAGAATTTAAGTCTCCTTCTTCCTCGAATTCCAATTTAATAGCGAATAATCCTGCCCCTGAATGCAAAGAAACGATATTACCCTGGAGAATTCCGGTGAAGTTCAAAGGAGGTCAGACAACAAAAAGGTCAAAAATTAAACAGATGGCGTTGGCTGATGGTGTACACAAAAAAAAAAATTAAAAAAAAAAAGTGATGAGATGTGCTTTCCTTTCCTTCCCTGCTCTCCTTCCCTCCCAGACCCCAGACCCCCCAGACTTCGAGGGCCTGTTTGCTCTGCGGCTGCTCCCGGAGTCTGGAGTTGCCAACGCTCCCTATCCTGATGCTCAGGCAAGCGCCCCATTTTTAATGTGTCTGGAGGGAGGAATTTATTAAAGAGGCACTGCATTAAAAATATGCAAATGTTCCCAGTAACTACACGGGCCCATGAGGAAGCTGGATGAAATGTCATCCTTTCCTTCTCCCTTCCCCGTTTTTATGCACTGAGGTGGTTTATGGCTCCTCCTGTTTTATACCGGGACCAGGAGCGTGGCAGATATTTAATCTGTTTGGAAATAATTGCAGCAATAATGATTATTTTATTGGGTTTAACTACGTGCTGAAAAAATGCTGCAGCAAGGATGCACTGGGAGAGGGAGAGAAGATGCTTTGGGGGGGAGATGAGGTTTTAAACCCTCTGGATGTGGGCAGGAGGGAGCCCCTGGACACAGGCTGAGCATGAAATGGACTTACTTGTGCCCAGTGAGGAGCCAAGCTGCCTGGGACCTCCAGCCTGGCCCACATCTCAAATTAATTGCTCACCCTGAGCTCTTGCCAAGTCAGAATGCAGCAGGATGCACGGGGAGAAGCCCCATTAATTCCTCTCGCTCTCCTCTTTGAAGCTGCCGTGTTACACGGCCTCAAGGCAGCTCTAAAATCCACACTGAGATGGACTCTGTGGTCTTAATCCCGGAGAAAACGCTTCCCTCAAGTCACTTTTAATACCTCCCCAACCTTCCCAAATCCCTCCCCAACGCCAGGCTCCTGAGAGCTTTCCCACTCACATTCCCCCGATTTCTCCTTTTGCCCCCTCCCTCAGCTGCCCTGAAGGAGGGCAGGGATTGCTGAGCAGGATTCCAGCATAACTCTGGAAAAGGAGGGGAAGTTTTCCCTCACGGCTCTTGGAACGGGAGTGAAGTTTTGTGTCATGCAGCACCCAGAGGCTCTAAGCTTTCAGCAGGAGGAGACACCTGGCTCAGTGCGAGCCCTCACAAACCAGGCTTTGGAAAGTGTCTTTTCTCAGCAGAGCAGCTCCAGTTCCCCTTGATGAAAAAAACATTCAGTTTTCAACAGTTCCCACCCATTTGTTGCCCGTGAAAGTGTCCTGAGCTCCGGGTCATACCTCTCCCTGAGAGTGAAAAACCCCAGGCACTCCCACAGCCTCTATTTATCTCTCCCAGGCTGCACGGTTAAACCTCCATAAATATGTTTTCTGCCAGCAACTGGTGCTTAATTATAATATAATAACTGCCTTAATAAATGGAAATGCCTTATCTGAAGCATTTCTTTTAACAGATGAGGCACGACCTTCCCTCCCATAAATCCTGGAGCAGATCGAAATGTCACAGGGGCTGGGAGCTGCTGGGGGAGGTGAAGTCAAATCCTTGTTTACAGGGAATGGGAACATCTCCACAAGGGCTCCTCAGACCCACGTGTTTGAGTTTATGACAGGGTTTGGAGCTCACCAAGCCAAAATAATTCCTCCGATTTACATTCACACTGCGTAGGTGAAGCTGTGTCATTATCAACACAGGGAAAAGGAAATTGGGGAAGAAAAATGAGGAAACTCAATCTGAGCAATCCCCTACCCCAAAAGCAGAGCACAACGTGACACAGGGTAGTGAAGAAGATGTCAGAGGTTTTCCATGGCCGCTGCAAACACTGCAATACTTCCCTGGGCATCACCAACACGAATCAAGCAGAACTCCTTGCTTGACGTTGTCTCCTTTCATCTCAATTAACTTCCCTCCTTTTTTTTCTCCCTCCTGACTGCTCACTGAAAAGTGTGACCAAAAGTTAATTACTCTAATCCAATTTAACCGCAATTCCAGCGGGGGGACAGAGGAGGGAGGGGCTGGAGAAGGGAGCCAAGGCAGAAAGGCTGTGGGACAGAGAGAGAAGTCTCTCCAGGCTGAGAAGTGAGGAGTTGTGAGCTCGGCTCTGAGCACAAGGAGACACCAGCACAGCTCGCTCAGGCCTGGCTCTCAGAGCCGGGGAAGCCGGGAAAGGTGTGATCCCAAGTGTGCTGCCACGGCAGGAGCAGCAGATCCACAACGGGAGAGGAGAGCAGGGAAATGATGACAGACACAGGCATGGCGGGCACAGCAAACAGGGAAAGGCAGAGTGAAAGGTGAAGCCCAGCTCTGCCTCCCCTGAAGGGGCGTCCAAACGCATCGTGCTAATTAACTTCCTTCTCCCAACACCCTGCCAGGCCTGCAGACTAATTAGAGCCCGCTCTCCTGCGCTGGGGAGCTCTCCTGACCCGGGCACTGTCCCCGGATTGGGGACATATGGCAGCAGAAGGTGCCAGCCCGGTGTGCCGGGGAGTGTGGGCAGCTGGGAGCGAGCATTCCAGCCTCTCCAGCCCGCTTCCCTCGCTGCCTGCGAACAAAAGGGCCGGCAGTGCAAACCACAGGCGCTCCCTGGCAGCGGGGCTGGGCCACCTTCAGTCAGAGGTGGAAATCAGGACAGCAGGCTCACAGAGCCGGGGAAGAAAACAAACACCAAACGTGTCATCAGCACGCTCACCTCTCTGCTCAGCCCCGGCCACAAGCAGGGGGGAACAGGCTGAGCAATATTCTCATGGAACAGCCCCTGACAATCACAATTTCTCCTGCTGAGAAGCGCCCATTTCTTCCCATTCTCTCCAGCAGCATTAATCCATCACAGGGATTTTAACTTGCACCCCCTGGTCACCATTATGCCTTGATAGCTCTCTGTCAGGGTCTTTATCAAAAAAGGGCTTTTGAAATTCAAAAGGAGTGTGTGTATATATACTCCCTCATTCCCTTTTATCCACTGGTCTCTTAACTCATCCAAAGGATTTAAGCGGGTCAGAGAAACATAATTTCCTCCAGCAGAACCCATGCTGCCTGTCCCTTATCCTATGGAAAAGCCTAAATATAGACTCTAAAAGTCCTCGCAGCTGGGAATGTGAAGGCAGCCATCCAGCTTTGAAGCTGCCTGAGACTCGTGCAGTTCCCAGATGAAGAGCTGGCTGGCTCTGTCAAAGGAAGGGAAAGTCTTTCAAAGATGCTTGGAGATAGCAGGAAAGATGTCAGTGGCCCACAGATTCTCTTTTTTCCTTCTATTTTACTCAGATTTGCTTTATCCTCTTCAGCTCCTTGCGCTGAGGAGCAGCCAGGCAGCTCTGCGGGCTGCACCCACCTGGGAAAGAATCAGGGAAAGGACCTGGTATCCAACGGGAACCAGCTAAAATAGGGACGTGAGGGTCCTGGGGACACGGCCACCAGCACGGGGCTGTGCTGGGACCTGGGGGTCCAAAGGTGCAGTTTTTACCCTGTTTAGTCTTGAAGAGAGAAAAATCCCTGACTCAGTGCTGCTCCCCGGGATGGTTCAGAGGGATGAGCCACCCTCTCTGAGATCACCCACCAGTCCTGCAGCTCCCTGGCACCCTCCTTAAAGAGTTTGGCTAATTCAGCTGTCCACAGCCTGCGTGTGCTGCCTGTCAGGGATCCCTCAGCCGTGCTGCTGTGTGGCAGCCTGGCCTGAGCTGCTGTGGATTAACTTGTGGGCTCCTTCTCTGCTCCTGCCTGTTCCAGCTTCGCCGTGTTTGCTTCCACTGCTGATAAGGGCGGGTTATCAGGAGCTGCTGAGCCTCCAGGGCACGGCTGAGGGAGATGGTTATTATTGCATCCTCCCTCCAGACAGTGACACATGGGCCAGGACAGTGTCCCTGGATGAAACCTGCTCCACCCAGAGCTCAGATGTCTCCTGGACCTGCCATCCATTTCCTTAATGCAGCTGCCTGGCAGTGAAATCCACGCCCGTGTGGATTAGGGAAATGCAGAAATGCTCTGTTCTGAGCACCAGGAACCCAGGCAGATTTACCCTGGTACATCTATTTGATGGATTCACTTCAACCCCAACCCCCACTCCCCAAAAGTTACCACTGGAGCTGTCAGGTGTGAGGAATGACAACATTTGGGACTGAAGGAGAGCAAAACACGAGGGAGGAAGGCAGTGCTGGCTGCTTTGGGCACTGGAAAACAGCATTTGTGCATCAAATGTGGGGAAAGCCTCGAGCTGAGCTGCACACACGGCTCTGCAAGCACTTTGGAGACGCTCACTAATGGAGAGCATCGCCCTGAGGGGAAATGGGAGGCAGGGAAGGCAACAGCTCCGGTTTGCAGCCGGGTGGAAGGCACTGGAACGGTCCCAGCCCGGCTCAGGGTGGAAGGCACTGGAACGGTCCCAGCCCGGCTCTGGGTGGAAGGCACTGGAACGATCCCAGCCCGGCTCTGGGTGGAAGGCACTGGAACAATCCCAGCCCAGCTCTGAGTGGAAGGCACTGGAACAATCCCAGCCCGGCTCTGGGTGGAAGGCACTGGAACAATCCCAGCCTGGCTCTGGGTGGAAGGCACTGGAACAATCCCAGCCCGGCTCTGGGTGGAAGGCACTGGAACGGTCCCAGCTCGGCTCTGGGTGGAAGGCACTGGAATGGTCCCAGCCTGGCTCTGGGTGGAAGGCACTGGAACGGTCCCAGCCCGGCTCTGGGTGGAAGGCACTGGAACGGTCCCAGCTCGGCTCTGGGTGAGCCAGACCACCCCCCCAGCCCCAGGGACATCAGCTCTGTGCCCCTGCCCCAGAGAATCCAGCAACTCATTCCTTCAGCCCAGCCTGTGATCCTGCTTCCTCACTGCCCCCAGCAGCGCACAGACCCTGGAAGGGCTCCAGGAAAGGGATGGAGCAGCCAGTCTGGGCTCTGAGCTGCTCTCCAGGGAAGTCTTGCTGCCTGGGAGCAGTCAGGTGTTGGCTGCTGCCGTTTCTTGCTGCAGGACAGGGTGAGAGGGAGTGAGGAGCCCTCCCAGAGCTCTCCTGCGTGCCCACAGCCCCGGGGAAGAGACAGGGACGTCTGTATGGCCTTGAGTTGGGAGCATCCACATAATGCCTTGGAGAGAACGGATTCTAGGAACCGTCTCTGGGCTCTGCTGACAACAGTTTCTCCTATTTCAGAGCACAAATGAACATCCCAGATCGTCACCAAATTGTAGCACTGTTGGCAGATGGGTGACATTCCCCTGGGCGCTGCTTGGGATGGGCCAAGACGCAGCGATTTCCACACAAGTCACACAGCCTTGTCTTACGTGGCCTCCCTCCCACTCCGAGCTGCTACCAGGGCTGGGATTTTTGTTGTTCCTTTCTTTTTTTCCTCCCTCCTCCTCTTCTCTTAACCTTTCTTTGAGCTCTCACTTGCTTCCTCAGCACCTCCGTGTAATTGCTTGCAGTCTCCGCGGATCCTGGGGAGGATTTATGTAACACACCAGGCAGCAATTTGAAAGGCTGCTTTCGGATAGAAGAACTTAATGCTACACCAGCCTTGGGGAAAATGAGCTGCGAGCCTTGGCAGGGCTGTGCCGTGGCTGCCAAAGGCTCTGGGGCAGCACAGGCGCCTCTCAGCCTCCCTGATCCCTGCGAGGACAGGAGGCAGAGCAGTCTTCGGACAAGTGGCTCGCTCCTTCTGCGTGGTTTTATCCAGAGGGGCAGTCAGAGGCAGGCAGCAAATCCTCCGCATTGTGAGGAGTTTGGGGAGAGCAGAGATGTGGTTGTTTCTCTGGCAGACTCCTGGTTAATTTTTCTGGGACACTCCTGGTTATTTTTCCAGCAGGCTCCTGGTTAATTTTCTGGGAGACTCCTGGTTAATTTTCTGGCAGACTCCTGGTTAATTTTCTGGGAGACTCCTGGTTATNTTTCTGGCAGATCCCTGGTTATTTTTCTGGCAGTCTCTTGGTTATTTTTCTGGCTGACTCCTGGTTAATTTTTCTGGCAGACTCCTGGTTATTTTTCTGGCAGACAGCGTGGTGTGGCTGGGATTTCTTTCTCTCTGCTGCAATTCTGGGTGCAGGAGGGCAAAACAGGTTTCTTGGGGTAACTCTGTTGCTTTCAACAGCACAAGGAAAGGTTTTGGTGTTATTGATTCGAAATCAGTCCGGGCAGGGATGGGAGCAGCTGTGATGCTTCCAGGAGGAAAAGGATTTCTCGTGAGGCTCTTGGAGCACGGTGCCTCCAGAGCAGCACTCGAGTGCCGTGGTTTGAGGGCTGTGTTCTGCGGGTTTCACAGCACAGGCTGGGCCTGGCAGGGGTGGGAGGAACAGCTCTGTGCACCAGAGAGCCACAGAGAACCCCTCAAGCCAGCCTACCTGCACCTGCTCTTCTGTGAGTCCCAACAGAGACGGGTTCTGGCCCCTGGAAGAAAAATGTGTTTTCAGGAGACCTGAATTTTCTCACTCCTGTTTTCCTTTAACTCAATTTTATCCCTTTTCCCCCTCTTTAAAAAAAAACATTTGGCTTAATAAAAAAATTTGGCTTAATTTTTCCATTCAGGTTGCTTCTGGAAATAAAACGGGAGCAATCAGACTGAGTGTGGCACTCTGTCTGTCCGTCAGTCTGCCTTCCCTCGCTCCCTCCGAGCTTTTGAGCTGATTTCAAGTGCTTTCAACACAGAATTAGAGACCTTAGAGCTCAGAGGTGCCAATGAGTGAGATGGAGAGATTCAGCTGAGCAGAGAAGAGCCATCACCCTGATCAAGTCATTAGAGAAGCAGCATGAGGTGGAGGCGTCGGAAACCGGGGACATCATTCGAGGCGACAATTTCTTCGCTTCAGACTTGATGGTGACTTTTTTTCATGAGGAAAAGGAAGAGAAAAGACTTAAAAAGTTGTGCAACTTTTAAACTGAACCAAGCCTGGCGCTGCTGGATGCTCAGCCCTGCTCTGGTCGGCTGGGGAGGCCCTCACTGTCCTCACAGCTGGAACCTGGCCCAGCTTTTCCAGGAGGATTCCTTCTCCAGAAAGGTGCTCAGGCTCTGGCACAGGGAGTGGAGTGTCTATCCCTGGGGGGATTGAACAGACACGTGGATGTGGCACTTGGGGACGTGGCTCAGTGGTGGCTTTGGGGAATGGTTTGATCTGCAGGTCTTGGAGTGCTTTTCCAGCCTAAACAACGCAAAGATTCAATGATTCTGTGCCAAAAAGCTGTGCTGGCAGTTGTGGGATTCACCTCCCACCCCAGGGGTTCCCTTCCCAGGAATACCCTGGGAAAAGTCAGTGCAGGGTCAGGAACAGCAATGAGACCAGCGGGACTCGCTGGCCTCGCTCTGCACGTGTTTATTATTTCTTTATCTCAGTTCAGAGCCTCAGGTGACAACAGGCCCTGCACCCTTCAGTGAATGTGCCAGAAAAACACAAAATGGACGATTCCAAGGGTTTTTATACAGATCCCTCATCCAATTGAGTTTTACAATGTACCTAACATGTAGTATGTTTTTATTTTTCTACCAATTCCTAATTATTCTTCAGTCACGGAACATCTGCGTTGTGACTTTGTCTGACCAATCCCTGTGCCACCAACACTGCAGAAAATGGAGCAGATGAAGAAGAAGGAAGAAACTGAGTCAGCACCCAAAATCCTCCATCTTGTTCCAACTACTACCATGCTAAAAACCCCAAAATCTACTTTTTCACCCTGTGTTAAACTATAATATTATCTACTATATACACTTACAAAAACTCAACTTCTCACAAAGTCCTGGAAGCTTTTTCCACAGCCAAAGATTAAAAGCTGTGCTCTCCTGGGGAATAAAACCTCTCAGGACAGGCCCAGGAGATGTTCCTGTGTGCTGGATTCCCACAGCAGTGGGGATCACCCCAGGCTTTCTCTGAGAGCAGAACGAGCTCAGCCTGCCTGGTCCTGCGAGTCAATTTCCAGTGCTGCTTCCCTGACACAGTTCCAGCAACACCAAACCTTCCTCAGCCATCCTGGCCTTGTCATTCCGACAGCTCCAGGCCTCCTTTTCCTCTTCCAAGCCACAGCCTTGAAATTCCCACCTCCCCTCCAGCAACAGCCACATCCTGTGTGGAATCACCAGCGCTAATCCATCACTTCCAGCATTTTGCTTTCTTGTCCTTCTTGCATCCATAAAAAATCAGGGCAGGGAACGACTCACAACAACAACAACAACAACCCAAAAAATCCTGGAGTAAATTAACACTGCAGCTGAGGTTTTACACGCACGAAAGTCAGGAAGTTCCAAGTTATGGTTCCCCCTGCAGCTGTAATTCTGGCACACTGCACATATATATTAAGACATTAAAGTTAGCCCCATAAACAGTCCTACAAAATACTACAGGCTCGCAGGGGGGCCAATCTACGATGGCCAGGGGAGCCATAATTCCTGCTGCCCTGACTCCTGTGCGTGAGTTTCTCCCTCAAAAAAGGAATAAGTCAGCTCTCATTCACTTGTAATTCACACTCAGGATGCTGATAGGGAAGAGGAAAGAGGGATTGTTCCTTCTGCTTCTGCTTCATTTTTTTTTTCTTTTTTTTTCTTTTTTTTTTTTATTGCCCGGGCTGTTGTCTGGCTGCCTGCGATCAATGCTCTCCCTTTGTCTGACTTTGATATATCGGGAGGGATCTCAGATTTCTATTCCCAGCCTCTCCCTCTCCGTAGCTGATCCAGCTCCCCAGCAAGGCACAGGCAGGCGATAGATAAGGGATAGCCTTTGATTGAATTTACCTAATTTATACGGCTGATGGGACGCAGGAGGAATATTAAAGTACAAATTAGCAGCTTTCCATTTCCCACGCATTGAAATCTCCCCAGCAGATAATGAGCTGCTGGAAGCTTATCTGCCAAGGGTCTCTCCCCAGCCACACCTATTCCCTTTCTCCCGAGATCCTGGCTGAAATACCAGGAAAGTTGATAACTGGAGAGTTCCACTTAGAGTCCTTAAAGTGCCAATAACTCAGGCCAGCAGTTTTAAACAGCTCTGACTCTCTGGGGAAGCTGTCTCTGCCCGTTCAGCTGGCCCAGTCTCCCACTCCACATATCCAAGTGGAAATGAAGCTCTGTTATCCATAGGAGCATCCTCTGGCAGGCCCAGTCCTCTAACTGGATCATCATTTTGGGTGGGATATTTCATTCTGCTTGTCCCACAGATAAATCAGAGGTTTCTGATTTATTTATTTCTTCAGAAGTCCCAGGTGGAAGGGTGGAGAAGCAGCAGAAGAAAAGGAGCAGCCACGGTGCAGGGATGGGACAGGTTTTCCTGCGGGGCATAGTTAGAGATGCAGGGATACCAGCAGAGGAACCCTAGAGAAGCTCCTGCAATGCTGCATTTTCTTGCAATGGAGATTGTTAATTGGATCTGAACAAGAAATGTGCCAGCAGGTGAAGTGCTCAGTAGGAAATGCCTCCAGGTAAATTAAACCAACAAATAAAGTCAGCCTGGAGGTCAAACTGACCGTGATGTCGAAGTTAAGAAACCCTTCCCAGACCAGGGTCTTTAACTCAAGCAGAAGTGAAGAAACATTCTTGGATGGGATTCTCAGGAAGGAAGGTGGATTTTGAAGCTGGGGCAATGAGCACCGGAATTCTGAGCACCCAGAGCAGCTGCTCCTGCTCCAGAGGCTCCTGGGACAATTCTCTTCCTTTGCCAGAAGGCATGGGGAGCAGGAGAAACTGCACAGCACCGGAGATCAGGCTCAGCTGGAGCTGGCTGGGTGCTGAAGGAGGGAAAGGTGATATTCCCCACAAGTAATGGATGCCGGAGAGCCGGGAGGATCCCTCCCTCACTCTCCAGCTCCTCCCCATGCCAGCATTGGAACTAAGCACAGTTCTGCAGGAATATTCTGTTTTCCTTGGATTTTCACCGGAGAGCTGAAAAGCCGAGATGTGATTGGGACAAAGATTTCCCTCGCCTTCCAGGCAGGAATTTACCTGCTTCCCACTGCCACCAAATCCATCCTGGATGTTTCAGTGGAGACTTGATGTGGTTTCAGACACCTCTGATGCCTCAAGTTTTAGCTTTTCTATTTTCAGATTCTGTGCTGGTTCAGTGTGCAGTTCTGGGTTTCATATTCAGGGTTGCTGTGCTCTCTGCACAGAGCAGGGACACAAAACAATTCCTTTCCAGCTGGGAACAAGGACAAATTTGAGGCCCAAGAGTGTAAACAGCAGTGAAGGAAGAGAGGGAACAAGGAGGATGGAGCTTCATCAGCTGGAGCTGGAATTGGACAATGAACTCCAATGTGCTGATGAACCAAACCTATCAAAGTGTGAGCCCTCATGACCGGCGGCCATTTTGTGCCCATTTGTGGGTTTGACTTGGGTGTAGCCCAAGGGGTTCCTGCACTGCCCGAGCTGGATCCTTTCAATAAATCCCTTTTATCCTTTTATTCCACCCAGTCTCTGTTTCCAGGCCGGCCTTTCCAGGCATCACCTTTAATCCTGGTTTGGAGCAGAAGGATCTGGCTTTGCCCAACCCTGCTTGGCACAGGTGTGACTTTCAACCAACCTCCCAACTTTGACGAGCACACTCCTTTCCCAGTGCCACAAAATAACTATTTCTCCATTAAAGAGCAGTCTGATCCTCTGACTTTTTTTCCCATTAGAATGTAAAATGACCCAGGGAGTGACAAAATTACGCTGTCAGAAACAAGATAGTCACTTTGAAAATCAATAATCCCCCAAGGTGTTATTGTGACTTAACAGCTTTCTCAGGCCCAAAGCACAGAGCTGGCATTAATGCTGTTCTTGCCACCTTCCCCACCAACATCCCTGCCACTGCTGCTCCTCGAGAAACTCTCTGACATGGAATTCCACTTAAAGCAGTGCAAAGGATGAATTTTTCAGTTCGGTGACCAAATGAAAAATTGTCGAGAGAGATGAGAAAAAGAGAGAAAAGAAATGTGCTACAGGCCATCCTACATGCTTTATGCAAGGTGAACCCAAAATACAATCTTTTTCGTTTGGCATGATATGACAGTTACTGACTCCCACTCCTTTCTTTCCACCCTGCTCAGATCCCATTTCTCAGGCTCTTCACGCTGGTACCAGTGCATGTGCTGTGCCTGCTGCAGAAAATCAGCTCTTCCTGCTCCCTGGACTACATTAAACAGCGATAGAACAAGAGGACACAGCCTCAGGTTGTACCAAGGGAAATTTAGATTGGATGGCAGGAAAAATGTCCTCGCTAAAAGGGTTGTCAAGCCCTGGCACAGCTGCCCAGGGCAGTGGTGGAGTCGCCATCCCTGGAGGGATTGAGCAGGTGTGTGGATGGGTTCACTTGAGGGTTCAGTGCTGGGGAACGGTTGGGCTCAGTGATCCTAAAGGTCTTCTCCACCCCAAAGGATTCGATGATAGTTTTGTCAGCAGCAGCACTGGAGGAAAGGTGTTACCCCAGAACACAAACCAGGTTTTGCCATGCTGCCAGAAGCTGTTGAAGCCTCTGCTTCATTTTCCCGTCCCTGCCTGCCCCTCAGACAAAATTATTGCACTCACTGAGCTGAACCCAAACTGGGCCAGTCCATCCCCCAGCTCTGAAAATGCCCTTCCCAGCAGGTTTGAGAATAAAACCCAAAGGTGATTAACACCCAGCTAATGAGCGGTTTAAAGAGGGAAACCCAAAAGTGATTAACACCCAGCTAATGGGCGGTTTAAAGAGGGAAACCCAAAAGTGATTAATACCCAGCTAATGGGCGGTTTAAAGAGGGAAACCCAAAGGTGATTAACACCCAGCTAATGGGCAGTTTATAGAGGGACAAAACATCTGGGAAGAGTGGTGAACTCCAGATATGTCCCTGTATTTTCAGCAGTTGTGGAAACGCAGCAGCTGGCGAGGGCAGGTTGGGAATGAAACAGCTCCGAGCTGCCTGGAATCCCCCTTGCATTTTTCCATGGCTCAAACCCCAGCACACGCAGCTGGTGTCACTGCAGGGGACTGCAGGTGACACAGGAGGTGGCACATGGCGCTGGGAACATTAACCCCCACTCCTGGGAACGGGCTTTTACAGCAGTGGGGTTTCTCCTGACGAGCCCTGAGCTGGGACAGAGGGGCAGGACTGGCCCAGGGCTCCTGTGAGGTTTTCTTCACGTGCAGCACAAACCCAAGGTCCTGCTGCCAGCGAAACTCCTGATTTTTACAGAGCTGCCATCCTGTCCAAATCCTGGGCTGGGATAATTAGCTGCAGCCTAAATCCCTCTTCAGAGATGTATCAGACACGTTTTGCTCCAGGATATCCACACCAGCCCTCATCTTCCTGCACGGATATTCCTGGCACGGGAAGCACAGCGGGAAAACGAGCAAGGTAAAAAAATGCACGGGATTGTATTTCCTCAGTCACCACCAGGCAGCTGGGCAGGCAAACCCCAAAATTAATGTTCCCTGCCCTTTTCCACACCCCAGCCTGGCCTTCACCGGGAAAATACCCAGGGATGAGAGATGGGGAGCCAAAGTTTCTGCGCCAGCTGCACAGATCTGTGATACTGCAACATCCCAGACTGCAGCAAGGTCTGGGTGAAATTACATATTAGTCTCATTTTCTTCCCTGTCTTGAGCAAAAAAAATTGTCCAAAAGGGTCTTTCCTCCTCCCCCTGTGACCAAGGCAACAACCAGAGAACGTCTCCTGCCTTGGACTCCTTATTAGTTTAATTAGATGATTTTCTGCATGATTTATCCGGAACGCTGCAATTGCACAATCAAATCACAGATCAGTTGACAACTTCATTTAAAAAATTAGTGTTTAGCAGCTTTGTGGGCTCTAAAAGCTCTGAGGACATCTGTCAGCAGTGACCCCCTTCTGATAGTGACAAATAGCGCCAGGTTGTGTCCCCACCTCCTGTCCTGCCTGCAAGCTGGCATGCTGGGGAAACCCTGGAGAGCAGGAAAAAAATAATAAAAACCCCCAAAAAACCAAAAAAAAAAAAAAAAACAAAAAACCAAAACCCACAGGCCTGGGGTTTTTTTTGGCATCAGCCAAGGCTGCCCGTGCTTTGCCTCCCACTGAGATGTCAGCCCCCAGATGTGAGTGAGGGAACAGATCCCGCTGCTCCCGGGGGATCCCTGTTCCCCGTGGATTTGCAGCAGTGTTCCCCCCGTGTTTTTGGAATTGTGGGGGAGTTGGTGCCCGCTGGGAGCTGCCACCTCTGCTCAGAGTGTCCCTGAAACTGGAGCTCCCCCTTGGAGCTGTGCCCGTCCCGGGCACGAGGATGGGGATGAGGGAGGGAAGGAGGGAGAGGTGCTGCTGATGAACCCGAGCACTCAGGAGCGCTCAGGGGTGGATTTCCCAAATGCCAGGCCTCCTGCCGGAGGCGCTGGTCCGAGGGCAGGGTTTGGATCAGCTCAGCATGGTGAGTCTGGTGTTTCCTGGAGTTTCCTGGTGCTTGGCAGGCTGGCAGGAATCACGGCCAGAACTGGGCAGGGCAGCAGTGCCCGCTGATGGGGACAGTGGTGCCACCAGAGCTGCCTGGGCAGGTCCTGCAGGGGCTGGAGGGAGGAGATGAGAGATCCACCCATCATTTCCTGCAGGTTTGGGGAGGAGGAAACATCCTGTGCCTTCTGAGCAGGGAATGCACAAACTGTGCCTTTGCTCTGAAGAAACAGAAGCTAGAGGCAGCCTCTCCTGCTGGCTCTCCTGTGGTTACCCAGGCTCTCCGGGGTGTGGGGATGGGTGGATATCTGACCCCTCAGGCGTCTGAAAGCCAAGAGGATTCCTCCAAATCCTCCTTGTTCAGGCTGGGGCAGTGCCACCCCTCCTGAGGGATCCTTTCCAGGTGATGGGCACGAAGCTTCCTCTGCCCTCAGAGATCTCCAGAAATCCCACTGGCACCGCCCGAGTTCAGACCTTGCGTAGGCACCCAGGAATCAGCCTCCATCGCACATCTTCACAGCCTGAGACAACTGATTATACTGAGCTGTGCTAATTAGACTGTTTTAATTCAAAGGCCAGCAGGCTAGGAGAGATGTGAACCAAGGGAACCTTTGGGAGGCGGCTGCTGGGATTCCCAGCCGGTGTAATTCCTCCAAGTTGCCCGCTGGTGAGTCCTTTAGCAAATGCCTCCTGTCCCCCCTCTGTCCCCAGAATGAGACCTTGGCCAGGAAGGGTGAGGAAGGACAGAACCCCCATTCCTCCATTCCCCTCAGCCCCTCTGGGCCATGGAGTGACAGCTGTTTCCAGTCAAATGAGCCTCCTTCTCTCGCTCCCTCTTCCGACGTTTGCTTCAGCTGTTATTCAATTGCACAGATGAAAGAAACAACTCAGGAAGGAGCTAATTAGAGGAAGACAATGCAGCAGATGAACTGAGGTGGAACCGGGGGAAGGAGGTGGTGGATGGTAGAGAAAGGAATGGAAATCCTGAGAGCAGCAGCAAATACATGGAGCCAGTCCAAAGGGAGCATTAAAAAAAAAGCACTTTAATGTCAGGGCACCTCCCAGAATTGCTAAAAACTGAAGAAACAGCAGGACTTGCCACCCATCTCCTGGCTGTGCCAGCCTTTCGAGCCCTGGGGGCTCCAGGAGAAACTGCTGATCCCCTTTGGGCCCGAGTTCCCCTTTTTGTAAAAATCCAGATTCATTCCTGGATGTGTTCAGGAATCATCAGTGAAGGACTTAGAAACATCTTGAGATGTGCAGACCAAAGGGACTTGAGAGGAGCACGTCAGACAGAAGAACACTTCAGCAGAACAGAGCTCCTTGGAAAGTTGCTGTTTGGAGCCTTGGGAAGGTGTGCAGGAGAACAGGCAGCTGGGACAAGGATGAGGAATCCGAGAGATCCTTTAGGAGATGTTTTGTCCAAACCACCATCCCTGGAACCCCAGTGATTGAATCCAGCCCTAACTTGGCTCTCTAGAAACCCAAATCTAGAATTCCCAGCTGGGGAAAAGCAGGTACCGGCCTGTCACTCCAGCTCCTTCCTCTCCGTGGCACCAAATCCTGTGTCCCACACTTCATTTTATTACCAAAATCCCCCGAAGACACCGCTGATGATGGAAAACCATCGGAGAGGCAATTAGAAAGAAGTTAAAGTGAATTACATATGCAGGGTTTATTTTCTGTTTTCTGCTAAGGCTGCTGCCAATTATTGTGCAATTAGGCTGCCTTCATTAGCAAATGAGATTAAAATTAACATCGTTAATTACTTGTTCTGTTAAACAGGGGGAAGCAGGCATTCAAGAGGAAGGCGCAGGAAAGGTTTTGCTTGGAGCAGATGGAGCAACATTCTCCAGCCCCGTTCCTTCAAGGGCTGCTCTGGGTTATTCACTGTGGGCTGATACAGAGATTAAATTCAACCACTCTTGCAGGAACAAGGCACAGGTAGCTCAGAAAATCATCCTCACACAAAAGCTGATGGCCCTGGGATTGCTGCCACCTGAGACCGAAGGAAGCCAAGGATTTCTGTTGGGGCTGGCACCACCAGTGGTGAGGAAATGGAGCTGCTGTTGGACTGGACATTTTGTGGATGTGAAGGAGTGTCGCCCTGATTTTTGTAAGATTTTCTAAGCCTTCTGATATTTACATATTTGTGAAGAACTTTCTCACACACTTTCTGTAACCCCCTCAGTGTTTTTGCATTCCTTCATAGAGGAGGAGAAAAATTGATGGACTGTTTGTCTGTGCAGTGTCTTTGGAGAGGTGGCACTGCCACCATCCAATCCACTGTCACTTTTGGAAAACTATAAATACTGGAGTCAGAAAAAATAAACTCTCTACTCCTCTCTTCTGATCACCTGAGCTGCGGTGTGTGTCTGTGTTCGTGTCCTACAGCAACAAAGGAGACTCTCACAGGATGGGCAGGGAAGTTGAGGAGGAGCAGCAGAGCTCCAAAGCGATGGTGGTGTCTTCACAACCCGACCCAGTTGAACACTGGGATGCTGAGCAAGCCCAAAGTGATGCCACCGAGCTGTGAGGTCACAGTTTGAGGTTCCTGGACCCCAGGGCTGGAGGGAGCTCAGGGAGTCACCCAGCCCAGCCTGCTGTCCCCACACAGAGCTCCAGTTCAGGCCCTGCCCCTTCTGACACTTTCTGTGCAACACTTTCTGTTCCTTCGGGAAGGCTCCTCTAAGTGTTTCATTAGAGCTGCAGTCACTCAGTGCTAGCTGACTGCTCCATGGACATGGAAATGGGACATTATTCCCATTCTGTTTGCATCAGCCTTTTTTGTATTTCAGAACTATTCCAGTCTTGCTTGAATTCCTCTTCTTTGGACTAAACCATCCCAGTTTACTCAATTTGCCTTTTCAGCCCATGCCTGCCAATCTTCAGTCAGTCCTCCTTGCTTTGGACTCTCTTCCAACGCTTTCTGGATGAGTTGTGCCCAAAACTGGATCCAGCACCCAGCTGAGCTCTCCATAGCACTGGGCAAAGCAGGAATCCCATTTTCTGTCCTGCTGGGGCTACTTCTGTCTACACTCTCGTGTTTGTCATTTTTCACAGCAGTTTGGCACCTCTCATCCACTCCCTGATCATCAACACAAGAGCCCCAGACTTTCCTGCAGGATTGTCTTTCTGCATCCTGCACAGGAACAGTTCATTACGCCTGCATAGATGGAAAATCCTGTACTTATCTCCATTAAATTGCATCTAATTTCTTCCAAACCATTTCTCCAATTTGTTAAAATCATTTTGAAAGAAATAGACAGATTGAAAAGGTCCCCTGGAAAACACGGAGTGCAGTGAGACAGCCCTGAAGTTTCATCCTGAGCCTTGCCAGGCTGAGGTTTCCCTCAGATCTGTGTCTCTCTCACCTTGCTGGGCAAAACCTAAAAGAAAAACGTGTCCCTGTGAGGGACACTGTCACAAGCTGAGCCTCTCAAAGCGTGCAGATGTGCAGATATTGCCCAAACCACCAGGAAAGTTCTGCTGTGGCTGCAGAACTGCTGCTCAGGCTGCTCTCTCAGTCCTCGCAGGGCACTGCAACATCACACCCCAGCTCCAAGGACTCCAAAAGTGGATCAAAGCCTTAGGAAATGGGCTCAGCTGCACTCCTGAGCTGCTGCAGGGGCTCCTGGCAGCCTGAGTGCTGCTCCTCGTGCTAATGGACTCCTTTTCTCTGCAGCACAGGTAGCAGCTGGCGCTGAGAGCCTCTCTGGATAACGCAGGGCCAGTTTTTATTAGATCTGCTTTGGAGCACACAAGCCTTTGCGTTGGGAAAGAGAGCATCAGGCTGCAGGTGAATGAAAGCTGAGGTCACTTATTGTGTGTCCCCTTTGCCTGCAGGTTCCTCTGCTCTGAAAATACAATGCCAGGGTCAGAACTCCCACGCAAAGGAGCAGCCTGGCTGGAACAGACTCCGCTGATCCTGAGGGGGCACAAAAGGCTCAGCCTCTTCCCTGTTGTGTTCGGATCTCTGGCTGATGTCACAGATCATTTCCCTTCTCTCAGAGCTTCTCACCCGCACACGAGGTGCAGCAGTTTGAGCAGCAGCACCAGTGACAGCACAGCCCAAGTCCCGCACACTGGGGCTGTGTCCCTTGCTGGGTGCATCTGAATGTCCCCATTTTTTGCTCTCCTGACATCCTTGTGGAGCTGGGAGGAGAAATCTTCTCATCTCTCCAGCTGGAAGCCTCTGTCAGAAAGAGATTTAACAGTGTACCCATGGTTAGCCATGAGCAGGAGGCCACTTGGGGAACTAATACTCTTCCTTACTCAGGGGAGATTTTCAGCGTTGATGATCTGTAAAATGTTTGCCTTGAATTTCCTCTAGACCCAGCACAGAGCAATATCTTATTGCAAAGCTGTGTTTAAGAACGGCCATGAACTTTATTAGGTGTGAGCCCTTCAGTGAGGAAAGCAATCGGATTGCAGTGCAATACCCCGTGCATAGCAAGCAGGCTGCTGCCTCTGAGGAGAGTTTCCTCATGCAGACCTCATCAAAAAATGAAATGAGAAAAATAAGTAGACAGGACCAGGCAGGGAATTCTTCTGCCTTTGTGCCCCAGGGGGAGTATATCCAAATTAATAGGCCTTTTCCAGTGCTAATGGCTCGGTGAAGATGTGGGAGTCACAGGCCACGTATTCAGCTGGTGTAAATCAGTGTGTACCTGCAGAGAGAGCTGCAACATTCATTTCCACTCCCGTCAGCCAGCCCACCAGGAGCAGCAGGACAGGCCACAGACAGCTCAGAGATCCCTGGATCCCAGCTGGCTCCCTGTGGGAGCAGTGCACATGGACAGGGACGCTGTTCAAAAGGCACAGTGTGCTGAAATCTGAGCAACGCCAAATCAGCCAGCACTGGCACTTTCTCCACGCTCAGGCTCAGCAATTCCCTGGAGATGAGCTGGAAGGAGACTGGCAGAGGGGAAAAGAAGTGCCATGGTGGGATCAGCAAGCTGGAAGGGGCTGGGAGAATGTGAAAAAGGATCCTGAGGTGCGCTCAGGGCAGGAAAAGGGGGATGGGAGAGGGAGACAACGAGAGAGAAAGAAGCGATGCAGAGTTTTCCTGTCAGACTCCTCCACGAGGGCAGATTTATCTGCCTCCTTCTCTGGAAATTCATTATGTTTTTGTGCCTCCCTCCTCTCCCTGCCAGCGTGATCCAGCTTTGTCCAGGAACAAACCAGTAATTCACGTCCGTGAATTCTGCTCTCCCAGCTCCTGTGAAAGCACACGCAATCCTCCCAGCCCAGCTCTGCTCCTGCTGATGGGCACCAGCGTCCTGCGAGGGTGCAATATTCCTGCAGGAATTTGCAGAAATCCCACAGCTTGGTGCGAGAGCTGACCTGCAGACGAGCAGCTCCCCCGGGAATGAGAGGGAAGAGGCTCCAGGAGCAGGGTGTGTCCTTTGCTCTGCTCAATTTATCCATAACTCCAGCCAAAGGAAATGGAAGTGGCCTGGCCCAGCATTCCTTAATTTGCCAGTGAACTGGCTATGGAAGGAGATAAGAAATAAGGGCTGGAATCTTGAAAGAAGCCGTTAGGCAAACACAGGAGCAAAGACCAGCTGAAATGCGTGTTTGTGCACCGATAAGATTCTGAACACTGCTTTCAGCACCTGACAGCCAGAGGTATCAAACAAGGCAGACAGATTAAATTCCTGTAGGCATTAATTAAAAGGATTCTGATGAGGAGAGAAATTAAGGCTCAAACGCTGAGCAGAAACAACTGTTATTTTTTTCCTCAGAACATTTTTAGCTGCAAACAAGTACTGAGGGGGTGGTAGTGCAGATGGGAGATGTGGAAACACATCTCCAAAGGGTAAGGGCCACAAGCGAGCTGAAACAAAATTATTGGGATGGCTCTGGAAACAGTAATGAAAAGGGACAAGAAGAAGCTGACCAATGTGGGCAGCCTGCAAAAATGGGAAGGTGCAAAAGGCAGTGAAACCCTGTGTGGAAATCCAGGACACAGGAATATCTCCTGTGCCTGCCCTGAGAGGTTTTATTTCTCAGGAGAGCACAGCTTTTAGTCTTTGGCCGTGGAAAAAGCTTCCAGGACTTTGTGAGAAGTTATGTTAATGTATATAGTAGATGATATTGCAGAATATCACAGGGTGAAAAAGTAGGTTTTGGGTTTTTTAGCATGGTAGTAGTTGGAACAAGATTTTGGGTGCTGACTCAGTTTCTTCCTTCTTCTTCATCTGCTCCATTTTCTGCAGTGTTGGCGACACAGTGATTGGTCAGACAAAGTCACAACGCAGATGTTCCGTGACTGAAGAATAATTAGGAATTGGTAGAAAAATAGAAACATACAACGTGTTAGGTACATTGTAAAACTCAATTGGATGAGGGATCTGTATAAGAACCCTTGGAATCGTCCATTTTGTGTCTTTCTGGCACATTCACTGAAGGGTGCAGGGCCTGTTGTCACCTGAGGCTCTGAACTGAGATAAAGAAATAATAAACACGTGCAGAGCGAGGCCAGCGAGTCCCGCTGGTCTCATTGCTGTTCCTGACCCTGCACTGACTTTTCCCAGGACATTCCCGGTAAAGGATCCCCGTGGTGGCAGCAAAGACTCCACACCTGGGGCCCTCTGTGAGAGAGGGAGGTGGCTGTGACACCTGGTGCTCCTGTGTGAGGATGGCAGGGAGTGTTTGTGGAGCCAGAGAGCCCCGTGTCGTGCTGGAGATGACTCTGAGAACCCTGGAGATTCCTGTGGTCAGTCTGAGACTCCCCAGAACAAAGAGAATTGAGGAAAGCATCACCTGCACCAGCTCCTGTGTGGGGAGAGCTGAGGAGGGGCACAAGCACAGTGTGGCTGCAGCTGAGACAGAGAATGGGAACCTGCTGGGATCTCTGACAGTTCTGTGTGTGCAGAGCTGGGGAGAAAGGACAAAACCTGTTCAGGATTCCTCGTCTGCTGCTAAAATTGGCCATGAGGGGTCTGTGTGAGCTTTGTGCGTGGCTGAGCAGGCAGGGATGCATGGAGCAGGTGTCCCGTGGACCTGGAGACACCTCCAGCTCTCCCTGACTGCACATGCAGAGACCTGAGATGTCTCAGAACATTTCATTCCTATAGGCATTAATTAAAAGGATTCTGATGAGGAGAGAAATTAAGGCTCAAACGCTGAGCAGAAACAACTGTTATTTTTTTCCTCAGAACATTTTTAGCTGCACACAAGTACTGGGAGGAGGAGGGGGTCTCAGAACACCTCACCAGGAATGCCCTGGTGAACCAGACAGGAGGTGAGGGACTGGCAGAGCCTGAGCAGAGCCCTGGTTCCACCAGCTACACCAGCAGGGAGGGAGGATTTGAGGTGAGCTGGATTTGGCTCTTTGCCTGCAGTGCTGGGAGGTCTCTGGATCCTGCGTGGAAGCAAACAGGACTTCCCATGCCTGACAGATTTGTGGCTGCCACGTTCATCATTCCAGCAGCTGCCGTGGCACAGGAGGGTGGCAGTTTTGCCTCTGCACCCCTGTGGCACCCGTGGGGGTGAGTGCTGCTCCAGGAGAAGCCCCAGCTCCCGTGGAAATGCGCTGATCCGCGTTTAGCTGCCATCCTGCTTCCTCTGGAACACACATCCAGCTGAAGCCAGACAGATTCCACCCACCACACGGCAGCACAGCTGACGTCTTGTGGCAGTCCCTCGAGGACACGTCTCCAGAAAAAGAATCACACAGCTGCTCATCTCAGCTCCCAAAGTCACCACTTCTCTCCCTGGTTTGGTTATTTTTTTTTTTCACCCCCCTTTTTTCTCTCAGTTGCTTTATTTACATCGTTTTCCTCCCAACAGGTTGACAGAGCAGCAAATGCTTCGTGCCAGGGAGGGTTGGTTTGGCAAAACCCTCGCTCAGGAAGCGCTGGAGTGGCTCAGGAACACGTTTGGAAAAGCCACGACCCTGTTGTAACGCAGCTGCCACGTGCGAGGGATTAAACACCAACTTGGAAGTTCACGGGAGTGAAATGTCAGCTCAAGGGTTGATTTCATTCACCCGACATTCCTGTTAATAACAATGCCTAATTAGAAAGGCTTTTAAGCATCCGTTACATTAATTTAACGTGAAAATCTCGTGGAGCTTTATTGGAATTTTTCCCCCTGTAAAATTAACCCTGCAGGCTTGTTACACATGTTTTCATTAGGGGCTGTGAGCAGTGGGGATAGTTGATGAATTAGAATCAGCTCCTCAGTCTTTGAGTTTAACTTTGTATTTCAAGTTCTTTTATGCTGATAAAGCCCTAATTTGATCCCCCCCCACCCCTCCATTAATTTAAAACATGCCACAGCCTCCTCACGCCGCAGCTGAGGGCTGGAAACCTGAATTGGCTGCTGCCAATTCCCATGCAGAGCTGATAAAAGCCTGGAGTTCAGAGCCTTTGGTAGCAGCTGGTGCTAATTCTGGTGTGCAGCCCCGCTCCGCTCCGTGGAGCGCGTGCCTCTCACATGGCTGCTTTCCACACAGCTGCCAAGCTGTCTTTGAGGGAGCTGGGAAGCCACCACAGGGCTGCCCCTTTATTATTTTATTGTTTTGTTATTTTATTATTCCATTATTTTATCATTTTATTAGTTTATTATTTTATCATTTTATTATTATATATTTTATTATCTTATTATTTTATCATTTTGTTATTTTATTACTTTAGTATTTTATTATTCTATTATTCTATTGTTTTATTCTATTTCTTTCTTTTTCATTTTGAATTTTTATTATTTAATTCTTTCCAAGTGTGACAGATGCCATCTTAGCCAGCGCTGAGGCTCCTGCCTTTAAGGGCACAACGTGCTGCAGGAGGGGCTGAAATCTCCCAGCGGTTTTGATGGGAATAACAGAGGCTGTTAAAGGATTTCAGGGCTCAGCACAGACAGGGCCTGGCCCTTCTGGTGGCCCCAGCTGACCACGCTCTGGCCATGCTCTCAAAGTGGCTGCAATCAGGTCTGGCTGGGTCAGGGCCCCACAGGACGAGGGGAATGTGAGTCCCCTTGGAAGGTTTTCCCCTCCTTTGGAGCCCAGGCCTTTGGAGAACAGGCTGAGCTGTTTCCAGCCCTGGGATTCATTAAACTGTGTCACTGCATCGAGGACTGGGCTTCCACTGAACTTCCCAGCCCGGGAGAGCACAGAGTGATTTTAATGATAGACCCGCTCAGGGGCTGCAGGGAAAGTTGAAGGAACGGGAACAAATACTTGACTGGCATAAATCCATGGAATTGTTTGACATGCAGTGGAAATCTGACACGAAGCCAAGTCTCCTGTCACACAGATGTGTTCCTGAAATTGAACCTAAGTGGCAGAAGATTCATACTGACACATTAATGGAGGAGAACATGCCCAGCCCTTGTTCTCCTGCAGCCCACCCCAGGATGGTTTCCCTCGTTATATTTTGCACCGCTGCAGCTTCCCCAGATCTACAATTCCCTGCTGATTTCACCCCTCTCCACAGTAAACTACGCTGCTGTCTATGCACCAGATGTAAGAAAATTTTCTGATAACCACAGAGACTTCTCCTCTTATTAAGACTTTCCCTTGAGTCACTGCACATTAATATTACCCATCTGTGGTATTTATCCTCTCTCAATATGCAGACACTTATCCTGTCCCTCATAGTTGTTACTTTGCCAAGCTGTACATAATTAGATGTTTCGAATCTCTCCTCGTTAATCAGCCCCTCAGAACTCCCTGTAGCTGCAATAACGTTGTTGAAGTTCCCCAGTCTGTCAGAGCCCCTGTCCTGAGGGGCTGAGCAGGGCTGGGTGCAGTGTCTCAGCTGTGTCCCAGACCCCGCGCCTGCAGTGTCCTCAGCCTGTCTCTGCAGCCACAGCACAGCTCAACTTTTCCCCTCTCTAATCCCCAGATCCCTTCCGATCATCTTCTGCCTCGTGAGTTCTCCAAGGCTCTGTTGAAGATGATGGAGATCTTTTCTGCCAGCTCGGTGCCCTGCTCCCTCCCTCCTACCACTCATCTCACAGATCAAGTTATTAACTGGGAGCACGATTGGCAGGCAAGGGGAGAGACACGGATAGGGAATGAAAGGCACGCACAGAATTTGTATGCAAGTTTAGCTCCTCTGTTCACTCTGGCACTGGCATTGCCTCAGAAACTAGTTCAGTTTGCTCCCTGCTGAGAATTTGTTTCTGGAAACCTGTCCTGCCTAATTTCCTAAACTTCCCAATGTTATATCCTTTGGAAAAAAAAAAAAAAAAAAAAAAAGGCTCCTCAACTTCCTTCTCTAACTGCCCTCTACTAAAGAGCTTTTCCTTGATCCTTCCCAGCTGCTCAGAACCTGCTGCCTGGGTTAACCTCTTTCTTGCTGGCAGAGGCAAAATCCACCCTCTGCTCTGCATGGGAGCAGACTCGGGCCAGGAACCATCACACCTGGTGTGAAACTTCTGCTTGGATTAGTGGGATTTCAGCTGGATAAGATCCGGATGTGAATTTTTATTAGGAGGCTCTTGGCATCTGCTGAGAAACTTTTGGTACCCTCTCCCCAAACTAGTCTGATAAAAGCCACCAGGACTGCAGCTCTGTCTTTCACAGGGGCTGTACAAGGATGAGGAATGGTCTGGACATTCTGCTGTTAGAATCGTTTTGGAACGTGGAATTGGATAAAAAGCACTGCAGCTCGGGCTGCCTGGGTTTCCCTGTCATTTCCATCCTCCTCATGCTGCTGTTTCTCATCCCTGCTGTGAATGCTCTGTGCTGAGATTTCTTAGAGGCTGAATCTCACCACCTGAGCTGCCAACACCTTATCTCAGCAGCTCAGCCAAGCACGGGGACTTGGCACAGGTGACAAAGGCTGAGATGTGGCTGCTAATTGTGTTTGTACTGCTTTTCCATAGGATGGCAAGGCCTGAGAAGTGATAGACTTAAAAAAAGCTTAAACCTAAAAAATCTCCTGACCCACGGATTACCTAACAACTCTTCCGTGATTTGGAAAAGGAAAGAAAACCTATTTCTGAGCATTTTCCCCAAATCAAGGAAGAAAAGAAGTGTAAGAACATGTCAGAAGCAAAAGATGCTGAGAGGTGAGGGAGTAGCAATAATCCAGAGGCTGAGCTTCTCCTGCAGGGTATAAACCTGTGGGTTCAAGGCCTGCCAGCAGAACAGGGCTGCTGATAGCACAAATCCTGGGATGGCAGGAGCTGGCTTAGCAAACAAGAGCGGGGCTGGCAGGGCTGGGAGGGTGGGGAGGGCATCCTTCCCTCAGACATCCCACACGGCCACGCAGGGCCGGCGCTGAGGGAGACAAAACGGCCCCTCAGGACCTGCCTGCCAAGGGATGGAGGGGCCTGGTGAGGGATCAGTGCTGTGGGGAGGGTGAGGATGAGGGTGAGGATGAGGATGAGGATGAGGGTGAGGATGAGGATGAGGATGAGGATGAGGATGAGGATGAGGATGAGGATGAGGATGAGGATGAGGATGAAGATGAGGAGCAGTGAGGAGCTGCTCTGGGGACGGGGCGATGGCAGCGCCTCGTGTTTGTCAGCGAGCACAGCNGGGTGAGGGTGAGGATGAGGATGAGGATGAGAATGAGGATGAGGAGCAGTGAGGAGCTGGTCTGGGGACGGGGCGATGGCAGCGCCTCGTGTTTGTCAGCGAGCACAGCCGCGGCCTGTCCCAGATCAGGCCTGTCTTGTCCCAGCAGGCTGGCAAGGGATTTCCATAATAACGGGCCTATTTTAACTCTGCTTCATTGGCTCCTGACAAGATACGATATTTTTGATTAAACAGCTTCCCAGGAAGAAGCTGCTGCCTTAAACCGCTCGCACTTTCTCTGACCCCATGTGATCTCATTAGCGGCCCCTCAGACATGGCTGAAATTCCTCTTTTCCTCCTTCCTGCAAAAGAGCTCTTCAGGGTAGGGCAAGGCCCTCCTCACCACCACGCTGTGTCCAGCTCTGAGCAGGGTGTTCCATCAGCCCTTCTGCCTCTCCAACCCCATCACTCCTGAGAGGCTTTTCTCCAGCTGCTTCCCTCCCTCACTCCTCCTCCTTCCCTCCCCTATCAATCCTCCAGCTGCCTTTTCAGTTTCTCTGGATCTCACACCATCTGTCTCTCTCCTTGCTGCTGTCTTTTTTTTTTTCCCCTCCTCTACTGACCAGCCCAACAGAGAGACATAAATCTCCCAAGCCAAGGAGACCACGTCCTCCATATATATTTGTGTGACAGTCAGATGCTACGGCAACAAACATCAAATCCAGCAGCGAGCCCGACAGAGAGATTCAATAACAGCCCAGAGTTAGACTGATAGGAACAAGGCAAATTGATAGTTCTGATTTCAGTAGATTATTGACTGCACAATAGAGGCAAAAAAAAAAGTTTCCCAGCAGCACGGCTTAGAGAGCAACTCTTCCCGGTGCAGCCCAGGCGAACAAAAGGAGTGAAATATGAGAGAGGAGCACTCGGTGGCACGGCTGACAGTGCCAGCATCTGTGTGAGGAATGGGCCTCCCTGCTGCATGAACCACTTGGAATATGGATGGAAAAAGGTGAAACCTGCTTTCAGCTGAGCCTGAAGCGAGCTGGGCTGTGCAGAGAATTGGAGAACGCTCCCACATACCTCCCCTGTTATATTTGGGCACCAGAGGAAGATTCTTGTCTCTCAGAAGAGTTCTGCTGGCGTGGGGACAGCACAGAACTGTGAAGGATGCTGGGTGGTTTCTCTCCAGCCTGACTCTAAACACAGGGCATGGCTGATCCATGACTGATCCTCTGCACTGGATCCTCACTGCTATTTACCCTCTTTAATGTTGGGAACTGAAAATCTGTGGGGTGTGCACGTGCTTCCCAGAGGAATCAGGGTCAGGACAAGAAATCATCTTTGGTTCTGGTTCTTTGCTGCCCTCAGTAAAGATCCCTCAGTGCAGCTAAAGCTGCCTTCCCCCATGATCACATTTGGCACACAGATTATTTCCTTACAGCCCTTCTGGGGGAGAGGGAGAAATTGAGATGCAGAGCTCACCCAGCCAGAGTTCACCTGCAAAACCATCCCAGAGAGGCTCGCAGTGAAAGCTGGGGGGATAAAGGCTGCAAAGGGACGCCAGGTATGAGCCAAAGGGGTGGCAACAAACACCACAACCCCTTCCAGGTTTGGAGAACCAAGAGCCAGGAAGATTTTTATTCTTGTGATGTTTCCCTGGAGCTTTTCCAGCCACACAGGCCAGACCAGCAGCTCAGCTCCAGCCACATCTCTGGATGCCTCTGAAGCACCTGCAGGACCTGGTAGGAACAGCCAGGAAATTATGGGAGAGGCTTCAAATCTGAATTGTGCTTCAGACCAGCTTTCCTGACAGGGAATGTTCTGGAGACAGCAGGAGGATGGGGTTTGACCTCCAAAAAGAGTGATTAACCCATCCCTGAACAGGAACATCGAGAACACAGCAGCAAGGACCAAACCACTTCACCCCACCACCTGCAAGGAGTGGCAACATTTAGCAAATATTAAATAAAGAAAACCGACATGGAGCTGCTAAAGTATCTCTCTGGAAACCTGCAGAGGGGGTCAGGAGTGACGTGGAGCCATTTAGAGCGCTGAACTGGATTAATTGGAACACCAGCAGGTTGAGAAGTTGGGATGGGGGCATGAATATGGGGTGTGAAGGATATTTCATTTCTCTGCGCTTAATTTTAGCCAATTAGCACCCATCCTGGGAAGGAGGGGAGCTGTTAAGTGCTGAATAACGAGTGTGAGCTCGAGTGTGAAGAGGTACAAGCAGGAACAGAGAGCCCCTTTCAGCAGCATCTCTGTCAATATTCAGAGATGGAAAAACACCGTGAAATTATTTCTCCTGCATTCTGGGAAAGGAAGGAAATCTTACAGTACAAACACACTAATGGGCTACGCAGGGATCTGAAGGAGGATTGGTGAGGTATTAGAGCAGGCTGCATTAAGGGGGAAAAAAAGAGCACAGAAGGAAACAGGATTTTCAGGGAGATTTCATCCAAATCGATTAAGTGAGAACTGAAAAGGGGCAGCATTCCTTGGGGATGGAGCTGGTAATTGGCCCACGCAATCCCAAACAGGGAAAAGCACTCAAAATGCAGGCTGGGAGGGGAGCAGGTGGCTGCCAGGTTCCCTTCAGTCCGGGGCCAGAGGAGAAAAGTTTTTCCTGTGCTAATCCTGTGCACAAATCTGTGAAGCCCCTTCTACATCCCTCCTTAAAAACCCCTGCTGCTGCAGCGCCTGGAAAGCACTGCCAGTGCCAAAGCAGAGCAGGGTTATCCTGGGAAGCAGATCCTGGGGTGGCTGTGTCCCATGCAGGGTGGGTGTGGGATTCACCTCCAGCCCAG
>VXBU01011046.1:0-13027 GCA_013400315.1 Bombycilla garrulus
GGAGCGCCCGGGGCTCCCCCTTCGGACACACGCCAGGGCCGGCCCGGCTCCTCCGCGGCTGCCCCGGGCTCGTGCCGCGATTACCGGAGCCCCGCGGGTCACTGCCGGGAGCAGCGGGCACGGGACAAGCCCGGCGCTGCCCCGCTCCGGCGGAGAGAAAGCTGGGCTGTACCGCGAGAGGCTCCTTGCCCCGCAGGAAAAAGGAGGTGCCCGCTCATTAGCTGATTAACACCTTAATTAAGTGCCATGCCAACGCTAAGTGTCCGGGTACCTTCAGGGCACCCGCTGCCAGGGTGTAACCGGACTCAGCCCCTGGCTCCGGGTCGCTCCCGAACTCTCACTCTCCAGCCACAGGCTTTGAAAACCCCGAGCTTGATTTTGGGTCACACATCACCCATCTGAGGAAAGTGACCCTGCCCCAGCACCCGGTCCCGGCGCCCAGGAGGGATGTACACCCTCACCAGGTACAGCCAAGCTTGCCCCATGTTTCCTCCATTCCAGAACACCAGAAAAACCCAACACACCAAACTGTAGAGATATAGATGTATTTCTGGTGATGTTGCATATTTAAGACAACTTTACATAATGGTTCTGACACTGAGTTTTGGCGCCCTCCCCTGTGTGGTCCCTCTCCCCCCACATTCCTCCACAGCCCCAAAGCACCCCAGGCAGGAGTGGGTGCAGGACACGGGGGCTGAGTGCCAGCAGGTCCCTGCCCTCATACACAGAGGGCTCAGTCCCCTCCGTTTTACAGTACACGTCTTGCAACACCCACATCCTTAACTCTGGAGACTGGGAGCATCAGACCTGCTGGGCAGAGAGAGCTGGGACATGGGAGAAAAGTTAGGATGGCACAGATCCATGGAGACAGCAAAACCCCACCAGCTCCTGAGACCTGCTTTGAGCAGAGGGTTGGGCCAGCTGGGCTCCAGATTGTCCCCAGCTGTGAAATGTCTTCCCAAGGTGAAACCAAACCCAGACTTCTCCAGGCAGCATCAGTCTTGGAGAGAATGTTGGAGGCAGACCCCAAGGACATCCTGGAGGGAGTGCAGAGAAGGGGGATGCTCCACTGCAACCCTTCCCAAGAGGAGGTGGTGCCTCTTCCCTCTGGAGCAGTGAGAACCAGAAACAGCAGAGGGAGGATGGATCCAGCCAGACCTCGTCTCATCTTTGCTTTTTGGCCAGGGAAGCGCAGCAGGTCCTGAGAGCTTCTGCCGACGTGGGAGAAAAGAAAAGGTCAGGTCAAGGAGCTGTGGCACAGGGCAGCTCTCCAGGCACGGCTCATCCACAGCAGGACATGGGCCCTGCATGGTGTTTTGGCAGGGGATCAGGGTGTCCTTCTGCTGAAGTGGAGACAGAAGCGGCAGGGTCCACAGCGCAGCCTGTTGGACCTGAACCACACACCGAGCTCCCCGCTCGTTGTCACACAACCCACCAGGCTCCAGACATTTGGCATAGCTGGGCAGCTGCCCCACAACCTGGGGCAACCCTGCCTCAAGGCCAGCAGGCTACAGGTCCCCAGCAGCCCTCAGCAGGAAATGGGCAAATGGCAAAACAATAATAATAACAATAATAATAAAAAAGTATGTAAACGACCCAGCACCCTGTCCTGTAGCACCAGGACACCCAAGGGAACAAGGTTTGTTACAGTCTGAGGGGAGATGGAGACACAAGGACTTCCCGGCCAATGCGGGGTCTCGTCTCTATTGCACTTTGCATCATATATATTTCTATATATATATTTATAAAAATACAAACTAAAGGGCTGGGGTGAAAGGGATGAGATGCCAATCCTGGGCCAGCAGCAGCTCCGTGCACATGGCAGGTTTTGACCCATTCTGCTTCTGCCGATGCCCAGCCCCTCATCAGCCCAGCAGGGAAGCAGCCAGCGACAAGGGCCGATCCTGCCAAGTTCTGGCCTGGGGCTGGGCAGGATGCTGAGCTGGTCCAGAGCCTGCCTGCCACCCGCCAGCCATCCCTCCCTCCCACAGCACCCTTTCCTGAGGCTCCAAGGCCTGGAGTAACAAACCCACAGCTCTTCCCAGGTGCCTGCCATGCCCCACAGGGACGGGCACTCCAGCACGCTCTCCCTGGCCAGCAAGGGCTCATTCCTGCAGAGATAGGCAAGACCCACCTCACGCCTCTCCCTCTGCCCAAAATACCCCACAGGAGAAGTTTTTCCCCTGCCTGGAGGTTCTCATTTTCTCTTCTTTGAGTGACTACGGTGCAAATGGCACAGGGTGACGTGGTCCGGAGACACCCCCAAATCAGAAACAGAGGATGCTCCTTGCTCCCAAGGCGGCCCTCCGGCTGCTCCTGCTACCTCAGCCGCCCGTCGGGTTTGACGGGCCCCAGTTCAGATTTGGGGTCTGGGGAGAGGGAGCTCCAGGAGGTTTTGCTGCAGGTCTCCAGGGAAGCACAGGCAGAGGGGCTGCTGACACAGACGTTGGCTGCGGCCCAGAAGGTGCCGACGGCAGCATCCACCCAGTCCTCCAGCTCGCGGCCCGTCAGCCGCGCCCGCCGCAGCGCATCCTCCTCCGCCGCCTCGGAGCGCGGCAGGTTCAGGATCCCGCCCAGCCCCTGGAAGTTCTGGTCCATGTACTCATTGTGGGGGGGGCCACCATGCAGCCAGCTGCTGTCGTCTGGGAAGGACACAGAGAGAAAAGAGAGGGGATGAGCAACGCAGCAGCATTCTGGCACCCTGCAGGTCCTATCCCCAACTCCAGCTGGGGCACAGCACCCCATCCCTTTGCCACCCCAGCTGCCCTCCAGCACAAGGAAAAGGATGCTGCTGCAGGAAGGATCTGACCGACATGCCAGTGGGCTCTCCACAGCTGCCAAGAGGACAGCCCAGTCTAAGGATTCACACGGGCAAGGGAACACCAGTGGAAAAATCGGCTCCAGCCTGGTTATCAGCTGCAGCCCAGGGGCCAGCACAGGGGGAAACACTTTGGACTGCCCTCAGGGACACCTTCTCATCCAGCCCCAAATTCCAGAGCATTCTCACCTTTCCTGAGAGGCTGCTTGCGGTTGAAGGTCTGAGGCACCACCAGGAACTGGTTCTCGCCCAGAGGCTCCCAGAACTGGAGGAGGCGGATGGTCCAGACGCCAGGACGCAGGGGGTGGTTCAGGGGGGGCTTGTACTGGGTGAACTCCGCCTCAGCATCCACCGTGATGTCGTAGGAGGCGGCAATGACGTACGTGGGGTCGATCCACACCACGGTGGCCGTCAGGTTGGGACCCCGTGACCACTTCTGCATGGCCACCGGCTCGTCAAAAGGTCCCATCAAGCCTCCAAAATTGCGGAAGAGTCTTTCCTTGGGGTCCCACTCCGTGCCCACCTGGAGGGACAGGAAGCACAAGCAGTGGGACACTGGGCAAGGAGACACTTTTAGCTGAGGCTGTGTGTTTCACCTCCCCAAAACAGAGAACACATAAACCTTGGAGCCCAAAGCAATGGACACCTCACCCTCCATGGATCTCATGCCAGCACTAATTCAGCTGCGCAAGGCTTCCTTCAGCTGCCTCTGAAAGATCCCCTGAAGGTCTGCCCTCCAACCATCAGCTCCTCACAAATAAACCAAACTCCCAGACAAAGGTTTGTTGTCAGACACAATGGCAGCTCTGTGTCCCTCTGTCCCCATGGCATGCAAGCAGGGCAGAGGAGGAATGGCAGCACAGTGTGAGGAAGCCAGGGAGGAAAGCGCCCCATTTACCTCAAGGTTTTGCAAGCGGTTTGCCTGCCCTCCATGACCTGACAGCTTCAGAGCTCCTTGGGGCATCATCCACATCTCCAAGGACTCTGCCTGCCCAGTTGCCAAATTCTGCACTTCCTGCATCACCAGGTAACCCTGGAAACGGTCGTCATAGAAATATAAATGCACACTGGAGGGGAAGCCTTGAGGCTCAAATCTGGAGAGACAGACAGAGAGGTTGCACATCTGAGCATAAGCATCCTTCCAGCACAAGATAAAGGCGTCCATTTGGAGCCTGGGTTGAGCCCACAGAAAATACCCCACCTGCAGAGCTTGTCAGCCTTGGCTGCCAGCGAGGATGAGGCTTTGTGGAGCCCCAGCCTGGAGAAGGCAGTGTAGAAGGTGAGGGTGACATCGCTGAGCCCGCTGAGCCCATCCACACGGTCGTAGACGTTTTCCCAGTAGGCCTTGAGGGCGGGGGTGTTGGGAGGGTAGCTGCCGTACAGGTGCGTGTCCAGGATCTCCAGCACCTCCTGATTCACCGTCGACTCAAACTTGCGGGCGAAGAAGGTGGGTCTGGAGAGTTGCTGGAAGAGCACAGGCATTTCTAACAGCGTTGGCGGCACCCACTCTGCCCTCCCACTCCAGCAGGATCCATCCTACCCACTCTGAAGGCACAGCCTAAGGAACAGCGCAGCACAGCACAGCCAGCCTGAATGTGGGATCCCCTATGACAGGATCAGTGGGAGCACACCAACAGCTACTGGTATTGCAGATGGGTCCCCATCTCTCCCACCACCTCCCCCTTTCTGTGCCCAGAAGCACCCATTTGTCATCCAGCTCCTTTGCTGCAATCTCTACTGTGACGGGCCCCCACCCACCAGAGCCACTGCTGAGCCCTGCATTAGAACAGGGTCTTGGGTTCTGCCTGCCTGGGACTGCTGGAAAATCCTGCCACAACTGCTCTTTTCAGGCTGGCTCTATCTTCCCCAAACCTCCTGTGTTAAGTCATGTCCTCATGCACAGAGCATGGGACACGGTTCATCACAAGGTATTTTGATCTGCCAAAGAAACAGCACTCTGAAGGGGTTTTACTAAAAAGGTGTTTGCCCCAAGGGATACATTTGCAGGGAAAGAGCAGGAAAACAGGAGAAAAAGTGTGGGAACAGGAGCAATGCTGCAAGCAGAAGGCTGGCTGCAGGGCAGGACAGTGAGGATAATCCCACTGCCTGTTTACAGACACATCTACACTGAGCCCCACTGGGGGACCTGACCGTGCTCCAGCCTCTCGTGGGGACATGCACAGCAGCTGGCACTGCAACCTGGGGCGCCCACAGGACAGCTCAGAGAGGAGAGGACAGGCAGGAGGGGAAAGAGCAGGAAGAGAAAGGAGGATCTTTTTCACCTGTAGCCGAAGGAAGTCCTGGGGTTTGAAGTCATTGGGGGAGCACCCGCACCAGTCGACTATGTGTTTATATTGGCACTTACAGCCCAGCTTCCTGTTCCAGTTGGTCACTCGGAGGTTGTTATCCACCAGTGTCTCGCAGGCGTGGCTGTTCTCCAGGACCGTGTGGAAGAAGGACTGTGCAAGGCAGAAAAGGAACAGGACACCCAGTGGGATGGAGGACAGGTGGTTAATGGAGACCCCCACTGACACAGAAGAACGGACCTCAACTGCTGCTGAACAGAAATTTATCCCCACTCCCAGCACAGGGCAACACCTAAGGGACCAAGTTTGCACCAGTCCTTAGGATGAATGGAGGGTGACTGCACCTAAAGCTGGGCTGTATGCAAACATGACCCCAGGAAAAGTGAACAATTGGTGGGGGGAGGATGAATGCTTTAAAAGTTTAATTCTAGTTCTTTTTTTTTTTCCCTTTCTTTTTAATGTTATATTAATAAAGTTTATTCTATACTTGAAGTTAGCTGTGCTCCTTTTTTAGTCCTATCTCACAACAGAAATTAAAGAAAATATATTCTCATGAGTGCACAAGCATTTAGCTAAATCCAAGACCATGACATTCTTAATTCCCTGGCAGAGAAATCAAAAACTAGTACATAAAACCATAACAAACCCTGACCTGTCTGCTCCTCTCTTCCCTCTTTAATACCTAAGTCTGGAAAAGGGGAAAAGGGGAGGCACAAAACTGCCTGAGCAGAACAGGCAGCTACCCAGAGCAGGGATGAAGTGGGATGGAGATGTTAAGCACAGTGGGAAGAAAATCTGTCCCATGGGGCACAGCCAGCACCCACCTCAGCTGGCAGGAGTGTGTAGGTGTAGAACTGGCGCAGCTGGGACACCAGCTGGTCATCAGCATAGACCACGTATTCCACAAAGCTGCGTGTCAGCGAGAACCAGTCGGAGCCCCCGTCCACCACGATGCCCTCGGGAATGCGGCGCTCGCCCAGCCGCCACATGTGCGAGTCACACTCGTGGAACAAGCGGTCCAGGCCCTGCTTCTTGATAAACCTGGCCACGGGGATGAGGAGTTAGGAGTGTCAACCACCTTGCTAAGTGCAGAACATCCCCTCCCTGCCACAGCTGTTTCAGTTCTTTTCTGAAATCCCTCGTTTTCTGTTCCTCCAGTTCAGCTCAGCCCCTGGGTGAGATTACCTGGCGTTGTCTCGGCCATGTGACTTCAGGAAGTTCTTATCTCGGTATTTGGACAGGAACATCACCAGTTCATCATTGGTCCTGAGGTGCAAATCAGGAATCATTAATGCTCCTGGTGTGAAGCAGCCCAGTAAACATTCATTCTGCAAGAGCCATTAGGCACAAGGAGCCCAGAGCTGCTGACTCAAACCCTTGTTCCATCACTGGGCAGACACAAACACAGCCTCTCTGCTGTCTGGCGCCTCACATGCATATTCTCCAACACCCAGACCACAGGAAAAAACAGCTTTTGAGCGACTGCCTGGGCTCCTCTGCATACATGTGTCCAGCCTGGCCCCGGAGCATCATCACCAGCGCGTGGGTGCAATCTCCAACCCCACCTCCCTCAGCTCCCCACTCCTCCCAAGGCTGCTGCAGCATCACACAGCCCAATCACCTCCAGCGCCATCCCCTGCCCTAGCAAGGCACCCACCTCGTGGGGTAGTCAGTGGCACTGAGGTTGATGAAGAAGTCCCAGGGCCACTCAGACAGTTCCAGCAGGTCCTTCATGCTGCGCAGGTACATCTTCAGCAGGCTGGCACCTCCCCAGATGGTCACCATGCGCCAGGGTGTCACACGGATGTTGGGGTAGTGCCGGGCCAGCTCCACGGCCTCGCGATGGAGGTAGTTGGAGCGCTGCAGGGAACACGGCTCACCCTCAGCAGGGAGCTCATCCTCCCAGAGCCCTGCTTCCCCTACCACCAACCCAGAGCCAGCCCTTGCAGCAGCCTCTACAAGGAGAGAAGCAGCAAACAGGGCAGGGGGGATAGATCCTGCTTCCATGGGGGTGCAGAAGTAGCAGGGTCAGAGCTCCACAGCAGCGAGGACCAACCCTATCCAGCCACTTTCCTCACTCACCACCACCCATACCTCAGCTCTGCTCCCGCTCCCAGGGACCAGCTGGGTTAGCACCCACTCCCTCACCCCTGCCACACACCTTGTCAACGTGGATGTAGAAGAAGTGCTGCTGGTGGTACACGGCCTTGATGAGCCGCTTCAGCTGGCGGATGGCCCTGCCGTGCACCACCAGCATGTAGGCAATGCGCACAGGCTTGCTTGGGGGCCCCTGCTGCAGCCGGCTCTCGTCCCACTGGATCACAGGGCTGACCTTGCCTGCACGGGGAGGGAGACGGGTGTCAGCCACCCCTAGCCTTGGTATCAACTACCTGGAGCTCGTGAGCAAGGCAGGGGACAGCACGGAAGCACTCAGCCTCGGGCAAACCCCAAACTGGCTTCAGTGTCAGGGCATGGTGGCACAAGCAGCCCCTCATGTTACACTGACAGGGGTTTGGGGAAAGGGGGTGTCCTCCTCTGGTGCCTCAGAACAGAAAATGCAGCTGGGCCTGGCTCTGACCCCTGCAGAACTGCAGGCTGGGATGAACAGCCCAATTTAAGAAGGCTGGCACAGCTTTGATTGGATTACAGAGGCAGCGGTAATCTGGGAATTAGTGACAGATTGAGGCTGCTGTCTGCCAGGTGGGACAGTTGGGTGACATAAGGAAGGTGCCTACGAGCCTGCCTGGGATATTCCCGATGCCCAGGGTGACCAGGAGCACTCCAGCAGGACTCACCTGAGAGCTGGCAGTGGCGAGGCACGGACTGGGGCATGAGGCTGCCAGCCCGATGCAGACACACCAAGTTGGCGATCTCCTGTTGGCACTGCTTGCTGCTGGCGCGGGCCAGCGCCGACAGGGCGTCTTTGCCCGTGATTTCACACTTGGGCGTGAAGCTGTTCTCGGTGGGCTGGGGAGCGCCCTCCACGCTGCCCGTGTCTCCCTGCTGGAAGAAGGCCAGCTGGGCCTCCCCGCGCAGCTCCGTCAGGTTCCTGCGGCTGGAGGGCTCCGGCCCGGCCGGCGGCCGCCATCCCGCTTTGTGCCTGGCCGTGACGGCTCTCACCACCTTGGACACGGCGGCCCCAGGGCTGTCCGGCCGGCCCCGCCAGCGGCCGTGCTTCCTGCCGGCGCTGCTGCGGCGCCCAGCAGAGCTGTCCGAGTCCTTGGAGCCGTCGCTGCTCTCGGGAAAGCCGGCCTTCTTCTGCCGCTCCTGCTGCGGGTCCACGGGGATGCAAAGAGAGGACAGACAGCATGAATTTCCCCCTAGTCTGTCAGCATTCTCCTCGGAGCATCCCTGCTCCCAGTCCCCACTGGGACTCAACCTGCAGCATGGCAGGAGCTCCAGGAGCAAGCACCGCGCAGCACAGGACATTACACAGCCCCTTCAGACCTAAAACCCCAGGCTAAGACCCAACAGCAGCCCCTGCCTGTGTCCCCATCATGGGAACAGCCAGACTGTCTCACTTTCTGTGGCTGGGCTCACTGCAGACTGGATGGACAGAGTGGGGTGTGTCTGCACCAGCCCCCTCTAAGGTCCTGCCCACGCAGGGACATGCCCCATGCTGGAGATGAGCACTGGGCTGTACTGGCTGGTGATGGTTATTTCACTGGGACGCTGTTGGACTAGCTCTTCCCTGCCATGACCACACTGTGAGCCCAAGCCCAGCACAGCCACAGTCCCAGACAGCCACAGCTGTGCTCTCTGGGCTGAAAGCACTGGACAGGAATAGACCAAGGCCCTGCCCATACTCCCCTCCCTGGAGCCTGGCACCCCGTGCGGGGCTGGGGCAGGCACTGCCATCACCTCCTTCCCCAGAAATGCAGTCACAAACCCTCCACGGACCCAAGCAGATGTGTAAAGGCAGCAGTTAATGACACCAGGCTGGCTGACCAGCACAAACACTCAGCCCTGCAGAGCACAGGGAGCTGGGAAGTTTGGGTGCCACACTTAAGGAAAAGAACTGTCCCAGTGAGTGGTACCCATGATGTCAGGGCTGTTCTGCCCCAGCCCACCCAGGCACTCCTGGGTGACAGGCAGGCAGCCCAAAGCTCCAGCCCGGCCTCCCAGGGCTGCCACAGCACCCCCAAACCCTGGCTGCCAGAGGCTGTGCCAGGCACCACGGGGAGTTGTAAGGAACATCCAGGGGTATTCCTGAGCAGCAGCATCTCACACAGATTGACAGATGCCTCACAAGGACAGCAGGACTGAACCAGCCCCTGGCACAGGACTCCCCTGAGGGTGCAGCTGCTGGGAAGGTCACAGCCAGGAGAAAGCACAGAGTGAAAAGGCTGGAAAGCATTTGGCGTGATCTGCCCATTTCAGAGTCCCCAAACTACCCACGTTGTGCTGGCACAGCCATGGCCAAACCACTGCTTAAATCCTGAAAGGTTGATTCAGCAGGATCAGCCAAGCCTGCTTCCACCCAGACCGGCAGTGAACCCCTCATTAGACACACACAGGACCATCTGTTCCAGAGCTAGCAACCTGTTTTCCCCACAGAGCATCACAGCAGAGGGCGGCTGGAAGGCCACAGGTGAGGAGAGAGTCCCTTCCATGTTCCTACAGGAAGAGATTCGCTGATCCCAGTGACATCCTGCACTCCCCAGCACCCCTGACTCTGGGGACACCCCTATCCCACACCCGTGGTTACAGCCCTGCTCATCCCCCTGTTCCCAGCTCAGGAGCATGCCTAGCTGCCTCTCCCAGTAGGGAAGGTGTTAGAAGCCCTGCCAGCCCTTCCGGAGCTGCCAGCCAAGGAACTCGAGGGTTTCTAATTACTGCACCACAGCAGAGTGATCCCTCCACCCCAGCCTGGCAGGGAACGGCTCTGGCCTCATTGTTCTGCTGTATTTAAGAGCTGTGTGGGACAGCCAGTGAGGCTCCCCATCCCCTCCTGACACACACACAGATTACTCCAGGCTCCAGCCAGAGCTCTCTGAGAGTCACAGAACCATTCAGGTTGCAAAAACTGAGATCATCCACCACGAGACCACATCCCCAAGTGCCACATCTACACATCTTTTAGATACCTCCAGAGACTGACTGCACCACTTCCTCGCCCAGCCTGTTCAAGGACTCCACAGCCCTTTTGGTGAAGAAATTTTCGCTAATATCCAACCTAAACCTGCCCTGGTACAACCTGAGGCCGTTTCCTCTTGCTTGTTACTGGAGAGACTCGTCCTGTTCTGCCTCCCGCAGTGTGACACTGCCACCCCAGAGTGACACAGAGCCGTGGGTCATGTATCTACCTGCACCCCATCCCCAGCACAGGTCCCACTGTGCCTCGGGGAGCAGTCGAGCTAACAGCACCTGGTTCCTGCAGGATTCCCTCTCTGTCTGTCTGACTCTGGTTTCTGCCACATACCAGCACTCATTAGGCAAAACCAGCACCAAAACATTCCAAAGTCGTCAGAGGAATCCTGAGTTAAAATAGCTGAAGTAAAACCCCTAAAGTAAATCCCCTCTTTGGCAGGAAAAGCAACTGTCAAGGAATCTCTTCTCCAGAAGAAGACTCTTCACAGGAAGCTTCTCTTGCGGCCACAGCCCCAGAGAGTGCCACCTCCTGCCTGGACAGACAAACATGGAAGACCAAGAGGCTAAAACACTGCAGGGACAGATGCTCTTCACCCACAAGGAAACTGTGGTTTGAGTTTCACTGTTGCAAGCTCCACCACAGGCTAAGAGCTTCAGGAAGCTCCTGTGCTCACCCAGGAGCTGGGGCTGTCACAGTGACAGAGGCAGGACAGCTCTGGGCTCTCAGGCTCCCACTTGTGTGTGGAGACACTCATGCTGACCACAGCAGGAATGGGAATTTCCTCTCTCATCCATCAGGGATTGTGTTGTTTGATCCTGGCGGAACAAGATTAATTTGGTTTCCAGGAGGAAACTCAGGGTTGACTTAGGCAGATGGAGACGGATCCAGGTCCCATAAAGCATCTGCTTGGTGAACACAGGGAGCCTGCAGGATCCCAAAGTAGGGCTTGGGAAGAGAACTGATGGATCCAAGGGGCACAGCCAGCCCCACAGCACTTCCAGGACCCAAGTCTCTTTCTCCACAGCCAGTCACAGTCCATTTATGGTGGGAATGAACTCTGTCCATTAGCAGGAAGGAGACATTTACCAGGGCAATTACGAAATCCCAAACTTCCACAGATCCTTTCAGGCCTGCAAGGTCAGACTCTCCCGGGACTGCTCCTCTGGCTTTACCAGAAATGCCCTCAGGGAAATGGTGTCTCCTCTAGGTCTGGCCAAAATCAGAAGCTGCAGGACGGCATAGAAACTGAGAGCTTTGCATTTTATAAGAAATAAAGGCTAATTGGACTTTTCCCAGCTTGCTAATGGGTTTGGGCTGTCTGTGAAGTTAAGGATGGTTCTTGTCTTCTCCAAAGAGGCTGGTCAATTCCCAGGCTGCTGGTGGTGAACCAACTCCTCTCCAGGAAAGCGGACCCATGGCTAAACCTGTTCAGCTGCCCAGCTCAGTTTTGGGATGAGACACAGGGAAACCAGGCAAGGACCAACGCAGAATGAGCCAGCCCAGGAGGCTGTGAAGGGCAGGAGCAGAGAACAGCAGACAGGCAGTGCAGGATAGTGCAGAGGGAAGGAGAAGCCAGGATGGGAGAAGTCATTTGATCAAGGTCACAGAACAGGGAAAGGAGCAGTTGAGCACTCCTTGGGGCCAGAACAGCCTGTTCCCATCCTTCCAGTGCCTCCAGACCACAATCCCCTCCTTGCCACGCTCATTTCCTGGCTCTGTGCTGGTGATGGGTGCATGGCAGCACGTGAGGGTGCTCCTGGCCATTCCCGTGGCCCAGGTGAGGCTGGGAACTCACCTGCTGAATGAGTGATGTCACTTTAGGGACCTTCCCCACTGCAAGGGGCTGCCCCGTTCCCCTTCTCACCTCTCTGCTCTCAGGGAAAGCTCTCTAGACCTGCTGACCATGGGATCACCCTCCACACACACAGGGAGGCAGGAGGAGCCTTCAGCCACTGGTCCCCACAGACACAGCAGACCTGCACACAGTCTGGGCAGTTCCCAACAAACAAACAAATCCAAATTAACAACCCAGGGGTGGGAGCTTTGTTTGAAGGTGGCAGCAACGTGCTTCATCAGCCCGGGTCCTCTTTGATACCTGCTCTGTCTGACCTTGGGCAAACTCCTTCACCAGACCATGCCTCAGTTTCCCGACAGTCACAAGAAAGAAGTGATGCATTTGGCTTTAGCAGAGTATTCTGGAATAAGACACTAGCTACTCCAAAAGGTCCTTGTACTCTCCCACTTCTCAGGGATACCTCTCACCACAACAGCTGCACAGGAGCTGACACAAACTTCCCAGCTCTCTGAATTCCATGCTTTTTGGTTTAGGTGTCCCTGACCCCACTATCCCACAACACCCCCCCAAACCACAAGTGCAAGACCCCCATCAAACCCCCCCACTCAATGCCAGACCCAAAACAACCCCCCCTGGCCAAAAGCTCCCGTTCTGGGGTGCTGTGCCCCTGCACTGCCGCAGCCAGGAGCCCCCCAGGCAGCATCCCGCTGTCCAGCCCACCGCCAGCACCTCCAGCAGCCGCGGCTGCAGGACCCGCACCCCAGGACCCCATCCCGGGTCTGGGGCAGCCAGCGCCACAGAGCCCGTTCCTCTTGTCCCCAGCCCCTGGGCAGGGGACACTCCCGACGCGGGCACTGTCCCTGGGGCATTGTCCCCCCGGGCACTGTCCGTGCCAAGGGCTCCCCACGAGAGCCCCCTCCCAGCAGCCCCGAGGCTCTCAGCCCACCTGGAGCCCCCCAGGCCTCCCGTGCCTCCCGCGCTGTCCTCAGCCCCTCACGGCCCCCAGCCCCTTTACC
>VXBU01011046.1:24151-48863 GCA_013400315.1 Bombycilla garrulus
GAGACACACGGACTCGCGGGAGCGCTGCCACCGCACCAGCACCTCCCGCTGCTTCCGCTGGGTCCCGTGTGGGGCTCCGGCCCCCGAGATCCACTTGGCCCTACCTGGCAGCAGTGCCCAGGCCAGCACCAGCAGGAGCCACATGGACGCGTCAGGACAGCTCTGCTGCTCCTCTTCTTTGTGTCTCTGGGATTCTGCTTCCTCTTTTGCCTCTTGCACCACCTCTGGTACCGCTGAAGATTCAGCAAGATCATGGCGTTTCCCTTTTCCTAGAGTTTCATCTTGTCCTGGTCACTGAGATTACTCGCTGTGCACTGTCCCCTGTGCCCTTCCCCAGAGTCTCCCCTTTCTTCCTCCAGCATAGCTCCCAGACAGACAGACAGACAGACAGACAAGCAGACGAGGCCCTGCAGGACGCTCAGCCTTTATTGCAAGATTGTCTTCAGTTGGCAGCTGCAGCTCCACAGTCACAGGCTCTCTGCACCCCAAACTCTTCCCTCTCCAGCGCAGGGGCTGCCCGCAGGGCCCGAGGCTTTCCAGGGGCAGAAGTACTCGGATCTGGGCACCTCCCGGCACAGGCTGGCTGTGAGGGGTGGCACAGCCCCAGCTGGGTGGGGGCCAGGGGGGCAGGAGGGCATCTCTGGGGCTCAGAGGTGCTTGGGCTGAATTGGCAGCCCAGTGCCCTGGTGCTACTGGGTGCCTCCAGGAGCTGCAGGTTTTCCTGGTCACGGCTCCTGCACCTGCTCTTCACCCAGGCTGCCCCACAAACCACGGCTAGTGCCACGGGCACCTTGATGCTGAGCAGAAGCAGCAGGTGGATGACACTGAGCTGGGACCTGTGTAGGAGAAAGGAGGTCATTCTAGAGCTTTACAGGGTCTAGGGAATAAGGATGGGGACTAGAATAAGGATGGGGACTTGCTTGTCTGCCCACTGGCCCCAGGATGCTCCTTGGGGACTCAAAGCTGGGGGATACATGCATAGGAAAATAAGGTTTTGGCCAGGGGATGCTGTTGGGGGCTTTCCTGGATCCCTGACTCACAGCACTGGAGGCTCCCCACAGCCTCTGGGGCACAGAGGGCTGGTGGTCAACGGGCTCCTGTTGCTGTCCTCCATTGTGTTTGAAACAGCTGGAGAGAAAACAGAGTCAGAGCAAAGTGCAGACCCTCACCCCCTCTGTCCTGCACAGGACAGGAGTCTCAGCCCTGACACTTCAGCGATGAAGGTGCAGGAGGTGGGTGTAGAGGTATCCAGGCAATGCTCTGAGCACTGCAGAGGAGGAAGGAGAAAAAGGGGGAAGTTAAATGCTGGCTTTGCTTCCAGCCCTGTTTTACCTGCAGTGACCATCACCTCGGTGCTGTGCCACTGGTTGATCCTCAGTCTCCTGTTCACCCCACACAAGTACTGGCCCGCATCCCCCAGTGTGACACTGCTCAGCGTCACCGTGAACGAGTTCGCTGTGTGGTTGTCCCTGATGGACAACCTGTCCCGTGTCACCGTCACCTCGGAGCCGTTGGTTTGGATGACGTCGGTGAAGCAGAACCAGAGGAGGCTTTTGCGGCACCAGTACTTGGCGTTGAGCTTGTAGCGTGGCTCGTAGCTGCAGGACACTGCCAGTGAGCTGCCCTGCTCAACTTCCACCCGCTCGGGGCCCGTCACTGCGTGGCCACCTGCAGGGGACAGAGAGAGCCGCTGTAAACCCATCCCGGCACTGCCTCAGGGAGCCGTGAGGGATCAGTAGTAGTGGTGAAGTGTCCCCAGCCGTTAGACAAAGAGCCCCCATCAAGGGTGTGTGTTAGTAAGAATAAAACCCTTATTCCCAGGTTTCTCACGGCAGGGAACAAGCAAATCTCAGAGATCACAACCTGTAGCTGCCAGAGGAAAACTTTGGGATCAGCTTTTGCCATGACCACAGTGAGCTTCCTGGTCTGCCTCAGCCCCAGCCTCTCCACAGCTCTGCCAGAACCCCTGATGTAGATTTGCCTGACCTGTGCTCGTGGCTCTCATGAGGAAAAGAGTCCAAACCAAGAAAATCCTCATTTTCCAGCTTCTTGCTCCTGAGGTGGAATTTTCCCTGTGGTTTTCCACAAAGAAACCTTCAAGATGAAGCCAGGCCCTCATGCACATGGGTGTCCAAAGAGTTTTCCAAGCTGTCTTCTCCTCCTGTCCTTTGGGCAGTGCTTCTCCACACACCCTGGATGTTTTCTTTTCAAGGCAGTTGCTTCTTCCCCTTCACCCAGGGCTCATGACTCACCCTGGGGTGTTCCATGACAAAGACTCTGTTTTTTCTCTGAAATATCACTGGGCTCCCAGGAAAACGCCAAAATACAGCAGGTTCCTCCACGATGAAACCCGTCCCAGCAGGGACCAAAGACTCTTCCCCTGCACAGAGCCCAGAGGATTTTGGGGAGTTTTGAGAGGGCCTGGCCAGAGCAGGGGTGCAGGGACTGGGGCAGAGTGAGTGCAGTCAGCCCCTGTTGGTGGGCTGGTTGGGATGCTGGGCTGCTCTCCCAGTTCTGATGGACTGGGAGGGTGGATTGGCATGGTGGACAGACATCAACCCCCTGCACCCCTGCTCCCTGGCTCCAGAGTGGGCTGCCAGCTTGAGCTGTGCTGCTTTTGTTTGTTTTCTCAAGCAGAAGTGTCTCATTTCCTCTCCAAATCACTTTTTTTTTTTTTTGGCACAGCTGTGGGGTTTTGAGTGACAACGCTGTTTTCCCCAGAATTAAATGCTTCCACTAAGAGTTTCAGAAACCCAAACACACAGAGCAAAGCTGCTTCATTGGCTTTCTCCAATATGGCCCTTGGAAAGAGCAGAAAGCACAAACCTCCAGAATCCCCTTTTCTCTCAACGCCTTTCCATGGCAAGAGGAAGCTCTGGGTTTTCTTTTGGGTCACCAAGTAACTCCTTCCTTCCCAGCTGATTGCCTGTGAGCCAAAATGCTGCAAGTAACAGCAAGATTAAATTCAAAAAGTGGCTGGAGTTGCCAAACCTGCTTTGTGCTGAGCAGCTTCCCACCCCGGCCACCTCATCTTCCTTGGGGATGCATCCCTGCCACTGCCTGGAAAATCACAGAGCATCCTTCCACCCTTCCCCTGGAGTGAGAGGAGGGGTGGGAGAGGAGGCTCGGAGGTAGAGCCTCGGGATGGAATGTGCTCAGGGAAGGTGCCCACAAAGGTATTTGCTGCGTGAGGATTTTGAGGGCAGCTCCGTTACCCAAAAGCGGGCAGAAGCACTTCTCCAAAGAGCCGGTCTTGTTGAGTTGTGGGGGAATTTTTCCAGCCACGTCCATCCTGTGTCGTTACTATCACACCCCCATCAGATGTGAGGAGTCATTTCCCTGTTTCCCAGGTTCGGGTCCTCGGCAGGATGAGCAGCTGCCTGGTCCAGGGCAGGAGCTGGGACCCCCAGCACAGACTGAGGCCACTTTGTCCCCGCCATGGCAGTCCCCAGGACTGTGCTACACCCCAGAGAGCTCCTGGCTGTGTCAGTGGCTGAAGGAAGATCTCCTTCCATCCCCTGAGGATACAGCAGTGGTTTGCAGCCCCCAACATCAGCACTGCGACTCCCACAGTTTCACTCTGATATTTCACTATGATATTTCGCTCTGATATTTCACTCCGATATTTCACTCTGATATTTCGCTCTGATATTTCACTCTGATTTTCTCCTCTCACCTGCCTTTGAAGGGATCCTGGCTGAGTGTGACACTGGCCAGGGGCTGTCAATGAGCAGTTTGTAAGGGGGTGGCTGCAGCTCAGTGCCCCAGCCACAGACAAACAGCAGCGTGTGAACATCCTCCTGGAGCACAGGGTCAAGATGAGAGCAGGCAGGAATGAGGAACCCCAGAGTGCTGACTCACAGGTCTGTCACAGGAGGATCTGTGGTGTTTCCCCCAATTAAAGTGAATGTCAGAGCCTCCCCGACACCCTCCAACCCTGGCACAGGTGCTTCATGGGGGGATGGATAAACACAGCCCCTGCACGGTGCTCTGATCCCGCATCTCTGGGGGTTGTGGAGGGACCCTGCCAGCCAAGACCTCTCTCTTTGGGCAGAAAGAGGCCCGGGAAGCACACGGCACGGCTGCTCTGTGGGAGAAGCTTTGCTGGAACGCTTCTCAGGAATCCCACTGGTGCACCCTGGCAGGAGTGCATCAATTTGCCTTTCGTCTGTGCCGCTCGCCGGGCTGGAGGAGCACCCTCGCGTGGCTCGGTGGCCACATCGGCGAGCGAAGGTGTCAGAGCCCGGCAGCACGGGGGTGAGATGAGCTGGGAGCCCTGCAGCCCCTGCCCGCCCCTGGGCAGCGCTCCCGATCCCTGCCCAGCAGCAGCGGGACACTCCCGACACCATCAGACGCTGCTTTTGCTCTGGTTCTGCAAGATTACGAATCTGGGTTTGCTCTCTGGTGTTGGTCCTGAGAAAAGCCTCAAAGCCTTCCTGAGACAGGCACTAACGGAGTCAATCAGCAAGAACAAATCTTCCCCAGTTCTCACCCCACTGTATTACCCACCACCACAGCTGAGCCTTTCCAGAGTACTGTCTTCTCCGGACTTCAATGAAATTTCCAATCCCCAACTTTTTTATTTAATCTAGGGCCTTTGAAAAATAATCAGGGCATGTCAGTCTGTTTTTCACGGGCAGATTTAGCAAGGTTGGTGAAATTGCCCTTAGGAGATAAGGCCGAGTATAATAACGCAGCTCCTTTAGTGCTGGCTGGTTGAGCAGGCACTGTCTGATCTCTCCTTTCCGCTGCCATCTCAGATAACTGAGATAAGTCCGGACCATTCCCAGATCTCCTGATTTAGCAAAGCCAGTAAAAGTGGCAAAACACACTTGTCCACTGGCCAGCGTTGTGGTGGTGGAGGATTTTCTCTGGGCTCTGCCTGAGTCTGGACTTAGCCAGAAAGGGCAGAGGCAGGGGTTATTTAATGCAAAGAAATGAAGAATCCATACTCGGTGGATTCAGAGGATGAAACTCTGATTTCTTCCTAGCTCATGGGGAAGTAATTACATCAGCAAGGCTCCAGTTTCCCCCAGATGTGTTGTACAGGCAATGCAGGGAGATTAACAGCGGTTAATGGGGTTGGGCAGCAGAGAACAAGTGGGAGCAGGCCAGGAGGAGAACAGCGAAGCAGAAACTCCTGGGCTGGATTTAAATCTTCCGCTGTTAGAGCTGTACTTCTCAGGGCAAATACACAAGTGATTAAGCTACCAGGGATACAGTCTGCCAGCAAACACACCAAACAATGGATCTAAATTGCAGGTTCATTTGGAATCACTCCTGCCGTTCACAGGTCATTTCCTTCGATTTCTTTGCTCTGCATTGATTTCAGCTGGTTCCCACTCGCTCGGGGCTATAAAGAGCTCGCTGGCTGCCAGGAGCCTCCGCCGGGTCTGGGGGAGGCTGGTAGAGCAAGGGGCCTGCTCTGGGTGCTGGGGAAATGCGTTCCTCGGTGCGTGGAGGGAGGCAGTGATGCAGGTGCTGGGCTCTGACAGAGCTGCTCATCACTCATCTGCCATGGGCCAGCTCTGGAGCAGGACAAAGTGGGATAAAGCCTTGGAGCAGGGCCAGCCCGTGCTGGTGCCTGTGCTTTGCCAGCAATCTGCGCTGTCTCATTAGGCTGCGTTGCATTTGGAGATATCATGATAGACAGGAAAATTGTTTTCCTCCCGAGTGAGGTTAAACCCGCAGGGCCGAGCGCGTCTCTGGTGCGACGCCAGTGCCTGCAGAGGGGATGGACAGCTCGGCTCTGTCTGAGGCTCTTCAGCCAGCAGCGGCTCCTCCCTGCTCCCCTCGGTGATTCAGGGCAGGTAACAAATGTTTAGCTCGAGCTAAAATATCAGAGAATGCTCTCTGATCCCCGGAGCTCCTCCTGCAGCACGGACCTGCCAGAAATTCCCATCCAGGGATGTGCAGACCTGGAGCCTCAGACCCGGTGGGATGTTGGGGGCTGGCTCTCCTCTTCACCCCCATCTTCCAGGGGAGGTTTTTCTGAGTACCTGCCCAGTTTGGGTGCCCAGGGCAGAGCCGTGCAGTCCCTGCAGGGCTCTCAGGGGTCTGTGGGGCCCAGCAGACAGCTCAGCACCCCGCTCTGGGCCAGGAGAAGGCTCAGCCTGCACTCAGGATGGTGCCGTGAGGTCACAACCCTCAAAGGGCCATGACAGCACTGGGACATCCACGGGAAGGGTTGTGCTGACATCCTTGAAAGTTTGGGAGTTTTGACAAGTTCTCGGTGTGTTTAAGAGTTGCCCTGGCTTTGTTGAAGCCCCCCTGAAGTTTGCTGCTCTCTTCTTGGCCCTGCCTGATGTGGGGTGTATGCACTATGTTGAGCTACTTGTTAATTTTTTGATCCAGACTCCAGGGTTTGTGATATCATTTATTTTTATACTGTTCATTGTCTTCTAGTGCATGGTCTGGTCAGGGTTGGGTTGGGCTTTTTGGCCACAGGCAAGCCTGAACCCCACTGTCTGTATTATTATTTTGAATTTGTTCTGGCTTTTGTTTCCGAGTCCAATCATCTGACCCAGCAGAACCATCTCTGCAGTCAGAGGAAATAATGGGCAGATATAATTAGTGATGCCAGGCCCGGGCAGTCAAACAGCAGCCGGACGGGTGCAGATGGCTCTTGGAAGCACGCTCTGTTCCTCTGACCTGAGGCCATCTGCTGGTCTGGAAGGAGGGAGCTGGAGACGGAATCGAGTCTCTGTTAAATAAACTTCTGAGTAAAGATTAGTTTATCTCCAGTGCAATCGACAACATCAGATTGCTCCAAAGGGAGTCATAAAGAAAAGGATCTCAGTGAGATATTGGCTGTCACCTTCAGGTTTAGGCACAGCTTCATCCTGTTCCTAACAACAATTATTTTTGTACTCTAAGCAGGGTCCTAACCAGGCTCTGTAAGCGCTGTGGGATCCCAAAGTGGCTGTGCCAGGGTAAACAGGGTAAACACGCGGGTGCCCACGCAGCTCTGTGCCTCCTGAGCTCTGTGGGCTGTGTCTGGAGAGGTGCCAGCCAGAGCTGCCTCTGGGCATGAGGCTTCTGAAGTGCCAGCGAGCCTGCTGTGAGCGCGGGCTGAGCAGAGCCGGGAACCTGGCTCCGTGCTCGCAGCTCGGCTCTGCTCGGGGCTGGCACCGAAAATCTCTTGTACTGAAAATCTCTCTGCCAGGGCTGCCCGTGCCCCGTTCCCGCAGCGAGGGAAGAGGCAGCGATTCCCGGCGGCGGCGGCAGGGACCCCCGGGCTCGGGGAAGTCGGGGGCTCCGTCGCGGCGGACGGCGATGGGGAGGGACCAGCGGAGAGTCCGGCGGGCTCTGCCGGCGCGGGGCCGCTCCCGCCGCCTCCCCGCCCCCGGGCGGGACCGCTACAACGAGGCGCTGCTGCACAAGGTAGGGATGGGGAGGGGGCTGCGGAGGGGGGAGACGACGCAGGGCTGCTGCTTGAACTTCCCGACAAATTCCGTCCCTCCGCTTTCCTCGCTCCTCCTCTCCCGGCGGGGTCCGTCTGTCACCCCCACCCCGGTGCGGCGGCAGCTGTGTCCCCGCTGTGGGACGGGCAGCCCGCGGGGATTGGCCCCGGTCCCAGCCGCATCCCGGCCGATGGAGGCTGCGGGCGGCAGGGCTCGGCGTGTTTGGGAAGCCGGGACTGCTGGAACGGGGCCAGCCCCGCGGCACAGCCCGCAGCCGCCCTTCAGCCGCTCTCCTGCTCAGGTTCAGGGCAGGTCGGGGGCAGCTGGACCCCAGAAACAGATTAATGAGCCGGGACTTCCCTACCATGAAATAGTCCAGAGACTCCATTCCTGCCCTTGTTGCTCTGAAATCCTCTTTTGCGGTGTTCCTGGGTTTTTTTTAAACTCCTGGGACTGTGTTTTGTAACTGAGATCGCTCGGAGGGTGGTCAGGGATGGCGGTGTCGCTGCAGGACGTGGAGCGCTCAAGCTTTGCAGCGGGGACAGCAGCAGCAGGGCTTTCTGTGCTCTGCAGTCAGGCGCTGCCCTGCTCCTGGAGTGATGAGGAGATGCTGATTTATGACAGATCCACCCATCGCTCCTTCCTGCAGTCCCCAGTGACTGTGCAGGAACTGGCACCCTTGGAAAAGCAGCGATGGGACAAGGCAGGGAAAGGGCTGGGGTTCTGTGGATCCCTCTTCACAAATGCCAGCCTGTTCTGTACCCTGCTGTACTCAGGGCAGGGTGCCCAGCCCTTGATCAGCAGAAAAATATCAATTACTAGCAGCTCTCATTTCTGCTGTACATGGAATACATGGAACATTCCCCCAGGGATGACTTGAGAAACTTGGATTCTTTGCAAAGCTTAACTCTCTCTTCTCCAGGAAGGAGCTGCAGCAGTTAAGGAATGACACTGATGGAAATGAGGCTGTGGGCAGAAGACCTGCCCAGGCAAATAACCATCCCAGTCCCACGTTCCCTGCTGATTCCCTTGGTATTTCTCTGCCTCTCCTGGCTGGGCTGCTTGTCTTGCAGAAACAAGGCTGCTCTCACTCCAGGGAAGTGAGGCAGCAAATACTTCACTAGATCTTGTGTCTGAGCAAGCAACCACAATTCAGATGTGCTGAAAAACTCCAAGAGAGCTTTGCAGTCTGGGGACAAGGATTAGATGGTTTCTGGTTGGTGGCTAAACCCAGGCCTGGGGAGGAAATGGGCCGGGAGCTAATCAAAGCAGGAACAGCAGAGGTTTATTCTGGACTTTTCCAGAAAAGTTGTGTTTGATACAAAATTATGGATTTTTCTCTCAGGTGGTTTGACCCATTGCCAAATCATTCTTCCTCCGTGTGATTCCTGGATCCATTTAGCTGGAACAAGACCCAAAGGCAGAGGGATGTCTTCCTTGACCGTGGTTGATCCAAGATGTTAACAGGAGGTTGCAAACAGGGATCTCCTGTGTGATCTGAGCCAGATCTGGGTTGTGTCTGATGCACAGCCCCAGAGCTCCTGTCTGCAGGGCTGCGGTGCAGCCTCTGCCAAGGCAAGGGCCCAGCCAGGCTGGCAGAGGGCTCCAGGCTCTCTCTCAAGCTGTGTGAGTGTCCTGGCCATGGTGAGATAACGCCTGGGCAGGTGGGGACAGCCCTGAACTGTCCCTGTGGCACACAGCAGCTTCCAGCTCCATCCCTGGAGTGCTGCTTGGAGCAGGGGGGAGGCAGCACCATTTTATATAAAGAGCAGGTTAAAAATAAGTCTCGGGGACTGAGAATCTCAGCCTGAGAGGCCACGAGAGCGGGGTGGTGAGGGGCTGAAAGCAGCCATGTCCTCACCCTCAGGCCTCTCCCAGTGCCCTGTCCCTGCTGAGCTCTGCAGGTTGGGGGGCATGGGCACATTTACCACGGTTTGCTGTGATAAATCCCGCTCACCTGACACAAACCTGTGAGCCTGGGGCTTCATCAGCTCCCTGAGAGCAGAGCAGAGCCTGTGGAGGGCATTTCTCCCTTCCCTGCATCCCCTGGCTGGGGTTTTACCCTGCCAGGTTTCCATCAGCTTTATTTAGCTCAGGCCTGGGTTCTGCAAGTTAAATCTTGGAAGTGAACTGGGAAGACAACCCCAGCCCACACGTGCTGTCCCAGATCTCCTCCCGCTTGGCTGGAACCACAATTGCAGCCATCGCCTCCCTGCTCTGCCTTGACAGCTGCGCAAAACCCCTCTTCCCTCACAGGTTAGAACAAAATAGCTCTTCTCCTTCAAGTTTGAATTATTTTGCCTTGTCCCTGCAGCCCATGCCATGCCAGAAATGATTTTGACTGGAAATTAACTAACTCCAGGTGTAGGGAGGGATATTTGCTCTTCCCCTAAGGCAGAGCAGGCAGACAAGACTTTTCAGGAGGGTGTTACAAGCTGTGCCTGCTTTTCTGTGGGGCGGTGAAGTCAGGTTACCTCTGCCCACCCAGCAGAAATGATTTCCTTTAGCTGGAAGCAAGGATTGCTTTGATTGCCCTGGGGCTCAGCAGTGATGTGGGACTGTCACCAAGTGAGCCTCCAGATCCCTCTGTACCTCGCCCAGCCCTGGCAAAGCACTGCTCCATCTCCACAGCACCAGGCTGAGAGGATTGACAGCACCAAAATGAATCTTGGAACATTTTACCAAAGTTTCCCATGGGAAAAAAAATAACAAAAAACAACCAAGCAACCAAACCCAAACAAAAAACAACCTGGGGAAACCTGGGGGGCTGAGAAGGTGCGGGGGAGGTCGGTCTGTGGCTGAGCATGGGGAAAGAGTCAGGATAGCTATGGAAATTCATCACTGCGAGACCTTTTACTATCATGACTCAGTCATGTCCAGCCTGAGGTTTCAAGGGCCAGCTAGCCATCTTCCCCACAGTGGGGTTTCTGTTCTTCTTTTATGTTTATTTGGTAACCAGGAAGGCCACAGTGATTTCTACTGTGCTGCCCCTCCACAGAGTCCATGAACTTTCCCTAAAGTCATTAGGAATATATCTTGGCTGATCCAGGCTGAATTTTACTGTTATTATTAAGTCATGAAGCAATTCATGAGTTGTCTCTATTATGAATCCCATTTAAATTATTAACAGAGGAATCTGCCTTTTATACATGTTCTCTGTAAACCCTGGGCTCTGGAGGCTTTCTGGTGCTCATTCCAACCAGCTCTTCTCCCTCCATAATTCATGCTCTACTCTGCATTAACTGCTCCCAAAGACAGCACTGCAGGGTTCACCCAGTCTTGTTGCACATCAGTTTTTTTACCTGGAAATAGCATATAACTCCAAAATATAGAGCACTGAGGCGCAGGAGCCCCATGGTAATGAATTCCTGGAGTGTTTTCCTATCTAGCTGCTCCTGGACATATCCATCTCTCTGCACAGGGAAGAGTTCTGGGCCCCAGGGAAAAGCCAAGGGGGGTTGGGCAGGGAAATTTCCCCCAGGAAAGGGGTGACCCAGATCCTCTGGCCCAGAGATTTCTGCCTCCCGACATTCCCCTGGATCCCGTGCAAGCTCCCAGCTCACGAGGCTGCTCTGAATGTACAAGTGACCTGCAAACAGCCCGGGCAGGGAGGAGGAGAAATCTCTGGCTGCAGATCTGGGCACAGGTCGCTGCCTCTCAGCACACAGGTCTGTGTGCAGGACTCCTTCCTGCTGACAGCTCTGCAGGTCAGGCTTTTCCCAGGACAGGTTCAGTGTTTGGGATGTGTTTTCCAGGGGAAGGTGCTGATTCACCGAGGCAAGCACTCACTGGAGCGCATCGGTGTGAACAGGCCCCAGGCAGGTTTGGGGTGGTGCTTTATGCGAGGCACGATGCTGATTTCCTGCCAATCCACATCCCTGCCTTGTTCGCGCTCCTCAAGCTCCTCGGCTTTTGGGTTCAGCCCACTTCTTTGGGGTCTGCGGGGTGCAGGAACCACGGTGCCAGGTGCTGTGGATTCCACGTGGCCTCCCAGGGTATGGGATCAGGCCTTGCTCTGCTGGGGCTGCTCAGGCATTTGATTGAACTCGTTCCCTCACACCCGTGCCGTGTTTCACAGGGCAGTGCAGTGCCTGAGGCAGTGCCGGGGTTGGTCACACCCCAGGGCACTTTGGGACAGGAGAGGGACAGGAACAGATGCGCACAGAGGCTCCCCTGTGTGTTGGGGAGGTTCTGAAGCACTTCAGGGGGGAGACAAAGGGCTGAGGCGTTGCAGGATGCAGCAAGGCTGCTGGAGCTGCACAAACACAAACCTGGCGGGGGAAAAGCAGATGCAGCCAAGTGCAGCAGAGGTGGCTGCAGAGAGTGGGGAGGTTCAGCCCCAGCACCTCGCTGGCTCAGCCCTGAGGCTGCAGGGATGACAGGGGAGCAGTAACAGAGGGGACACTCCGTGCTTGCCAGAACTGCAGCTCCAGGAACACCCCTGTCCTGCAAGACAAAGCCCAAACCACTTCTAAGCAAGAAGTCTGGTAGCAGAGTGTTTATGTTAGTCCGTGCTCTGCGAAGGGGTTGAAAGTGCCTCGGTTTCCTGAAAGGATGGGAATGTTTGCCAGTGGCTCTGCGAACAAAACCCAGAGACCAGCAGAGGGAAGGGAGGCGCTCTGCTTGCACTGCAGGTCTGCCTGAGGTCGGGGATTTTGAGGGACAGGGGCAGGAGCAGAGGGAGGATGAGCTCCCCAGGGATGCTCTGGGGGTACCGAGGGGTGACAGCTCTGACACCAGCACAGCTCCCTTGTCCCTTCTGCTCAGGTCTGGGGCTTCCCATGCAGGCAAGAGAGGCAGCAGAGGGACTCTGTGATTCAAACCCATCACTCTGCGGGAGGGAGTGCTGTGGGTCTGTGATTTTAGGCAGCACAAAGCCAGCCCAGTGACCCGGCCAGGCTGCGTGGCTGTGGCAGCAGCTGTGTGCAGCAGCTGCAGGAGATGCTCTCTTTACTAAACAGTTTTGGACTTAATCCAGTGACTCCAAAGTCCTCCCAAAGAGGTTTTCCAGCAGGCCTGTGTGAGCCAAGGCTGCTTCTTCCTGAGCTGCGGTAGGAGCAGCTCTCCTGCTCACTCTCCATGACAGGCTCTGCTTTACTTTCCTTCCCCACCCATCTCTCCTCTCCTGGACAGAATGCAGCGGGTTTCAGGCCTGAAACTCATCCTAGAGCACATTTCATTAACTGCAGAGATGGACAGAGGGTGGAAATTCCTCTCTGGGCAAGTGGCAGAAACAAATGTGACAGATCCGGGTGCTGGGTGGGTCCTTCTTGATCCTACTGCATTTGCTGCCACATCCCCCCAGCACACCTACCCAAAAGTCTGGCCCCCAGCTCCCCCATCACCTGCACCTGCACTGATGCCTCTTTCTCTGGTCCTTGCAGACAATCCTGGTTGGAGACAGCGGCGTGGGGAAGACATCTCTGCTGGTCCAGTTTGACCAGGGCAAGTTCATTCCTGGCTCCTTCTCTGCCACCGTGGGCATCGGCTTCACGGTAAGAGCCCGGCCCTGGGCTGTGCACTCAGCCCTGGGGAGTGGTTTATCTGGGGAATCAGAATCTGTGAATCTGTGGTAAGCACAAACAATTGGATTCTTTGCTTTGGTGCTGCTGGATGAGGAGTTTGGTTTGGCTCTGTGTTTCCTGGCATGCTTCAGACTGCTGGGAGAGATGAGGGATGGGTAAAGACCCATAATTCCAAAATCCTTGGTGAGGCCGTGTCTGAGCGCAGCCTCATGCTTCACACACAGAAAGCTGCCTTTGGAGCTGGCTGCTGTGCCAGGGAGATGCCAGCCCATGTCCTGCCTGTGCCCAGCCCGCGGCCCTGGCAGAAGCTCAGGCAGATGGTGACAGTGTCTGGGAAAAGCACTCGGCTGCCATCCAGAGCTATTTGCAGAGCTACCGTGGGGTTTCAAGTGGCTCTGATGTGTGTGTCCCCTCTCCTGGGGGAGCTCAGGACAGGGACTTTACTCCAGAGAGACTGTCATCCCTTCAGCCTTGTGACAGGGCTGGAACTCAGCAAGGGGCTGGTACCCATGGGGATGCCATTACCCACAGGAATTTTCTTTTTAGTCCAGGCCGAGGAAGCAGGAAAACGTGGCACCAGTGGGGGTGGTCGGGGGCCAAGCAGCCCAGGGAGCAGCCAAGGGTGTCCCTGCTGAGCCGTGGGCAGGCAGAGGAGGCTCAGCCACACCGCTGATCCCCGCCAGCTTCCACCTGCCTCGTTTGTCCCGCAGAAATGCCAGTGTGTGGAAGTGATGCTCAGCCAGGTGTTTTTCCTGTCCAGGCGACTCCATGAGCTCCAGCAGGGTTTTCCATATCCTCCCAGCCCCCTCCCCATCCTGCTGCAGGGAAGCTCAGCCACTTCCAGGAGCTCAGAGTTCCTCCAGCTCTGGGCACTTTCCTGGCCAAAGAGCACATAGAGCACATATAAACTATAAATCCCCCAGCTGGGTCCGAGCGCAGGCACAGGACTGGAAATACAGGTTCTGTGTCCCGGGGGGCAAGGAAGGCTTGGCTGGGGCAGGAGCCAGCAGCCCCGGGAGGTGAGGAGGTGGATGCCATTCCAGAGGGCATCTCTGCCACTGGACCTCCTGCAGCCACGCGTGGCCTTCACCCGGAGAGCAGTGAGGGACACAGGAGCCCCGCAGCCCTGAATCCCAGCGGTGTGAGCAGGGATGGGGGCAGCCCTGAGATCAGCCCTGATGTGGGAGAGATGAGATATTCCAGGGAAAACAGATCAGGGAGGGCTCAAGGCTCCTGCACATGAAGTGATGCCTGTAAGGCTGAAGATCTCGGGCAGCTGTAGAGCACAGGGTTTTATGAGGTGGGGTTTTGGGTAACACAACATCCCTCTCCAGGGATTTCTCCCACATTCCCATGCTTGGGCTTTTCCCCAGTGAAGTGCAGCACGGGCTGGGCCCCCGTGGCTGGTGTGGGATGCAGGGGGCTGCGAGCAGCCGGGGCAGCGGGAGGGCTGGCAGCCAGCCTGGGTGAGACCCGGCCCCGCACGGCCCCGCACGGCCCCACACAGCCCTCGGCTTCTGCCTAACGGCTCCTGCTCCGCTCCCGTCCCGGCTCCCCGGGGCTCACCCGGCTCAGCAGCGCTGGGGCTGCGGCAGATGGGGCAAACCCCACCGTGTGTGGGCTGGTGGGGTGGGGTGGGAGCTGCCATCCCCGCTGTCCCGGCCCGGCAGGGTGGGATTCGGCAGCACCGGGGTGTCCATCCCCGCACTGTGAGGGACGCGGTGTCCGCTCATCTGTGGGTGAGCAGTTCCTCCTCTCCGCACCCCGGGGTCCGCAGGATGTGCCGGGGCTCTGCCCGCCGTCCCGCGCTGCAAGCTGCCGGCAAAGCCGAGCGCGGTGCGGGGCTGCAGTGGGGCAATTTCCGCTCTTCAGCCTCTTCCTCCTCATCGCGGGCTGGGCAGGGAGGCGGCGGGGCCCGGCCCCGGGGGTGGCATCGGCCGGGGGGGAGGAGGAGGAAGAGGAGGAGGAGGAGGAAGGCGGGTGGGGCTCCCGCTGGCCCCGCGGCGCCGGGACTCGGCGGCTCCGCTCGGACGCGCCATGGGCGGCCCCGATGGGGCTGCGGGGAGCCAGAGCCCGCCGGGGAGCGGGGAACCCCCGAGGAGCGGCGAGAATCTCCCGGCGCTGCCCCGCGACTACGAACTGTCCGGCAAGGTGCGAGGCGGCGCGGGGGAGCAGGGACGGACCCTCCAGGCTTTGCCGGAGGGGAAGGTTGGGGTTCGCCCCCGGCTCGGGGATTTAGGAGGGGTCCCGGGGCCCGCCCGCTTCCTCCGCTGCTGCGATCGCGCCCAGGAAGCGGCCGCGGAACGGGGAAGGGGAAGGGGAAGGAAGCGGCAGCCCCAGCTGATCCCCCAGCCCTTCCCTGCCCCGGGAGTGCCCCGTGCAGCGGTGCCGGGATTGGGGTTTTCCCTCCCCGGGAGGTGGAGATGGGGGGTCCCTGCCCCGGGAGTGCCGGGGGAGGTCTGCGGTCTGTGTCCCGGCGGTGTCCCCGCCCGGCGGTGGCGACAGGAGGAACCAGCTGCAGGAGCAGGGCTCGGGGGGCTCCGGGGGAACAGGAGCATGGCCGAGCTCTGCCCGCCAGACATTTTCCGGAGCAGAAGGCTCCTGCCAGCCCTTCAGCTGTGCCCCCATGACCCAGGGCAGGGCGAGTGGGACCCGTCCAGGCCATCGCAGCGCCCCGAGGGCTCCGAGGTGGGGGCAGCGTTTGAGCCCCAGATCCAGCCCAGGGCCCCCCTTCACCCGCACCTCAACATGGTGCCAGTGAATGTCTCTGCAGCCCTGCCAGGCCTTGGGGCAGGGGGAGCTCTCCTTCCTGAGTGTTCCCCTCTGCCCCAGCCCAGGCAAGCATTGCCCCAGGAGGCACCTTCCTCATCCGAGCAGCTCAGGGGAGGCACGGGACTGAGAACCTTTTATCCCCAAAATTCCACGTACAGCCCCAGGCTGAGCCTGGCTCTGATGGTGTCAGCCCTGACACCCCCTGAGCTGGTTCCAAAGTGGTCCTGCACGCTGCCACCTTCTCTAAACTGCTTTTACTCCTTTACACTGATGCTCCCCTCTCTGACTCCTCTCTGGCGGGCAGCCTCTGTGTTTGAGGGAGAAAAACAGTTTTCAGCTTGGTCTAGAGTAGGTGGAGGCAGAACTGAGCAGTGTTCCCAGCTCCCCACAAGCCCTGGGGAAGGATTTGACCAGCAGAGTGGTAGCAGGAGGCAGAGCATTTCCAGCCGCCAGCTTTGGCGTTTGCTGTGCCGTCCCTGTGCAGGGTGGCCGTGCCCCGCTGTGTTGTCCTGCCCAGAGGTGTTTGCCTGCACTCTGCGAGCTCCAGCATCCTGGCAGGGGGGCATGCAGGGATGGACCTTCCTGCTGAGGTCCTGCTCGCTGCTGTTTCTCATAAGGGGCCAGAGGCAGTCGGGTTAATGATTGCTGGGCAGGAACAGGTTGCTACGGGTAGGCAGAAAGGAACACAGCATCGGGAAAGGCTGAGCTTGTGGAGCCCAGCCTTGGTCCTGGCTGCTCCCTGCCTGGGTCTGGCAGTGCCAAATCGGCTGGAGAGCCTGGGCTGATCCTGTTTGCTTAGCAGGAGGGGAAAGGCACCGTGTTTGCTTTGGTGTCTGCGGCAGGCACCGACGGGGAGAGAGTCCCGGACACGCGGGGTTTGCCCAAGCCACGCATCAGCCCTTGGGCTGGGCACACCCTGCTCGGGGGCAAAGCGTGGGCAGAGGTGGCTCCACGTGTTTGGGAGCTGTGGCTGGTTCTCTAGGAGCCTCCTGGGCTGGGAGTTGGCCAGGGGCTGGCTAGGAGATAGCTCTTCTTGCTGCAGGACTTGCTTTCACACCAGCTCTCCTCCTCTTTCTGCCCTGGGGCTGCACCCTCTGGGGTCCCATCCCAAGCCCATGGGGCTCCCACGGGGCTCCCCAGACCCGTCAGGACCAGCCCTGGGGAAAGGAACGAAGGGAGAGAAGGAGCTGGGTAGGGCTCAGCACCAGCCAGGGGTGCTGCTCCCTCCCCGTCCTGCTGACATCTCTCCCTGCGCCCATCTTGCAGGTGATGTTACTTGGAGACTCGGGCGTGGGCAAAACCTGCTTCCTGCTCCAGTTCAAAGACGGGGCCTTTCTCTCCGGGACGTTCATAGCCACCGTGGGCATAGATTTCCGGGTGAGACCACCACGGCTGCCAGCCCCTCGACCCACACCTTGCCCAGGACAGGGTGCTGGGGAGTGGGAACAGGGGATTTCCAGGTTCTGTGCCCTCAATTATCTTCCAACCAGCAGCAGGTGCTTGCTGGAACCCTTGCACTCCTCCCTGGGAGAGCAGTAACAGACACAAATCAGCAATCAGTCTAAGTCTAGCTCATGCCAGCTGTGCCCATGGGCTGGGGGTGTGTGCTGGGCAGCCAGTGTGCTCCACCATGCAGGCCAAAGCCAACAGCTGGGGGGGACAAACACCGGCTGTTGTAATTTTGTGCCCTGAAAAGGCTGAAATGGGTTGCTGACAAGTCTTTAGGGTTACCAGATCCTGTTTAACCCCCCCACACTGCTCTCTGCTCACCAAATTTCAGCTGTAGAGTCTCTCTGAGGGTGTCGAGGGAGGCACAGCTGTTTGCAGAGCAGGAAGGAAGTCGGGGGTGTCCCTGGGCACGGCTCTGCCCACAGCCACCGACACGTGCTGAGCGCGGTCAGTGCTTCCTCTGCCCCTGCAGCTGCTCCGCGTTTCTGCCAACTCTGCTGCCCTGGCTGAGTTTGGCTTTTGGTGGAACTGGGGCCTTGGTGATCAGGGCTGTGGGTTTGGTTTGATGGGGCCATGAGGCCTGTCCTCATGACAAAGTCATAAAAGAAGGAAGATCTGCCGTGTCCCACTGCTGGGCTCAGTGCTGGTGTCCCCAGAGGCGTTGCCAGCCCGTGGGTACCTGCTCTGCCTCGTGCCAGCATCCCCTCCAGCAGCTCGTGGCTCACTGCTCTAGGTAATCTCCAGAGTCTCCCAGGGCATGTTTTTGTTTTATCCAGCCCATTTGCTCAAATGCTGTCCTCTCCACATGGGCTGAATTTCCATTTCAAACAATTCCAGGCAACCAAATTATTTATAGGGGTCTTCTCTTTCCAGACTCTGAGTATGATGTCTTAAAATAGCTTTTCGGTAGTTTTTGCTTTTCTTTTCTCTGGCCTCTGGAGAGAAGCCCCTGTGCTTCCGAGATGAGAACAGCAAATGCTTAAGCCTCAATCGCTGCCTTCCCAGCTCAGCTGGAAATGGCTCTTTCCTTTCCCTGTCCCAGCCCAGCCTGGCTGCAAACCATCCTGACCCAGGAGATGTCCTCCTGCTGTGCTGGATGTGGCTGTGTGCTACGTGCAGCCCCTCCAGCTCAGCGTTTACCACCTCCTTTAAGAACCAAGCAAGGCTCCACCAGCAAAAAACCTGAGCAGGACACCCAGCATCACCCAGTTCACGTGCCCAGGCAGTTTGTAGCATCCAAAGCCTTTAAATTACTGCAAACAGGCAAATTTTTTAGGGCAGCAGTGGTTCCTGTTCCTGAGCTCATGGAGCTGAAGAGTCCCATCAGAAAGAGCAGGGCTTTTTGGTGAGCAAACATAAAAGCACACCAAGGTGTTCTTAATAAATACAAATTTATGTGCAGTTCATCCGTGCCTCCCCACTCCGCAGCTCTGCCAACTTCCCAGGAGCTGCTGCAATCCCGGAGCTTCCCAGCAGGAGCCAGAGCAGCTCCTCGGTGTTCCTGGGATTTGCTGGACAGGCAGCATCATGAACTGACTGATGAGGAGATTTGGGAGCCACGGGACAGGGACTCTGGCTGTAGGGGATGAATGAGGCAGGGATCCAAGGCAGGCTGGGCTCTTGCTGCCTCGTCTCCGCTGATTCTGCTCTTCACCCTGCCCCAAGGGTGCTGCTCTGGGATGTCCCTGTGGCTGCCAAAACAGCAGGATCCCGGTTTGTAGCAATGAGGCTTCAAGGTCCAGCCCCACAGGCGGCCTGGCTTCGCCCCACTGGGTCGGGGAGAGCAGCTGAGGGGCTGTGGAATGCCAGCTCAGTGCCAGGGCTGGCTGACACATGCACCAGGACATGCTTGGGGCTGATAAACCTGCTCTCCTTGTCTTCTGCAGAACAAAGTGGTGGCCGTGGATGGTGTGAAGGTGAAGTTGCAGGTGAGCTTTGGGAGGGGGGAAGAAATTTCCGGATGGAAACCCACCTCAGACTGGGCATGGTGGTCCGGCAGGGCTGGGAGCCACGGGAGCAGACCCGGCACGGGGAGGTTGCTCTCCCTGCTCTCACCAGGGCAGTTTCTCAGCAGATCTGGGACACGGCAGGACAGGAGCGTTTCCGCAGCGTCACCCACGCCTACTACCGGGATGCCCAAGGTGAGTTTGGGGCCCAGCAGGGACGGGGAGACCATCCAGAGCCCATCCCTGCAGTGCAGCAATGCCTCTGCCTCTTCCCCCGCAGCCCTGCTCCTGCTCTACGATATCACCAGCAAGATGTCCTTCGACAACATCCGCGTGAGTCCCGCCGGGGTCGGGAGAGTTTGGGGTGGTGGGTGCCCTGCCTGCCTGGCCGGGTGTTTGGGGCAGCTGGGAGCCTGTTTTACCTGTAAGCACGGGCTGTTCTGGCCAGGCCCAGCCAGCTGGGAGCTCATCTCAGGGCACCTGACTGGGTGCTGCGTGGCTGGGTGAGATTTGTTTAAGGACACGGTGAACGCCTCGGGGAGAAAACGTGGTTTGGGAAGGATGTGAACTACGGCTTGGGCTGTAGCCAGGAGACAGGGCGTCTTCAGGACTGCTCATCTGCAATGCTGGAATAATTCCTGTGCCAAGAAAAGTCATTATCCCTGTCCTCGTGGGGGAGAGATGGGGGTGCTGAGGGGTGGAGGGGTGAGTTGGGAGGGACGGGAATACTGAGGGGTGTGAGGTCTGAGTTGGGAGGGACGGGAATACTGAGGGGTGGAGGGGTGAGTTAGGAGGGACAGGAGTTCCCCTCACCCTGACACAGCCCTGCTGCCCTACAGGCCTGGCTGACAGAGATCCACGAGTACGCCCAGAAGGACGTGGTGATCATGCTGCTGGGCAATAAGGTGTGTGCAGGGTCCCTGTCCACACTGGGGTTTGCTGTGCTGTGCCGTGCCCTTACCACCCTCGTGGCTGGGCAGGGGTGGGGCTCTGCCTGCCCCCTCCGCCGGGCTCTGCTGCTTTCCGGGCCCAGCCAAGCGCAGAGGTGATCCCCGGGGTTTGGGGTGTGTCGGGGAGGGCGGTATTCCCGGTGTTCCCAGTATTCCCGGTAGCCAGCGGGTGGCAGCACGAGGCTGAGGCTCCAGGTACGGGATATTTTGGTTTGGGGTACTGCTGACGATGGGATGCCCTCCCAGGCTGGAGCTCAGCTAACTCCAAGCCCTAGAGCCAACAAGGTCCCAGACTCTCTCCAGGGTCCTAGAGTCTGCTGAGGGCCCAGTGCCCAGCTGGATTTCCCCTGGGACTGGATGTCCCCTGGACCCTGGGTGATGACAGGTACTTGGTGCCCAGCAGGGTACCAGAGCCTCCCTGGGTCCTGGATGCCCTCAGGTACTGCCCCAGGTCCCCAGTGTCCCCAGGACCCAGGTGCCCCCTGACATCCTCAATGCCAGCAGGTCCCAGATGCTCCACGGATCCCAGATTCTCTGGGCAGTGGATCCTTCTGGATCTGTGATGCCCCTCGTTCCTGTCACCTCCTGAACACCCACACTGCTGGTTTCCAGATGCCCCAGGGTGCCGGCTGGCCTGGTGTGTGGTGACATTTTCCTTCCCTTGGCAGGCTGATGTGAGCAGCGAGAGGGCTGTGAGGACAGAGGATGGAGCATCACTGGCCAGGGTGAGTTGTGTCTAACCCAACTGAAGCCCCCCAGACAGTTTCATGTCACTCAGGGTTCCCATGCAGCCGTGCCATCCCCTCTGAGTGCCCAGACCCGCCTGGCTCCTGCAGGGGCAGCGTAGCAGTCACTTGTGTGCAAAACCTGGGGCAAGGCAGGGAGGGGACGACCCTCAAGCCTCGTCCAGGCTCCAGGGATGATTCAGAGGGCCAGGAGGGCATCCTGGGGATAGCCACTGATCCACTGGTTGTGCTGCTCTTGCAGGAGTACGGAGTGCCTTTCATGGAGACGAGTGCCAAGACAGGCATGAACGTGGAGCTGGCCTTCCTGGCCATCGCCAAGTGAGTACTGGGGCCAGGGGACAAAGTGAGGGAGGTGTCCCCTGCAGCCCCACCCCTCCCACGCACCAGCGCAGTGTGGGAGGGGGTAACGCAGCCCCGCCACTCTAGGGAGCTGAAGCAGCGTGCGGTGCAGCCGATGGATGAGCCCCGCTTCCAGATCCAGGATTACATTGAGTCACAAAAGAAGAAATCCAGCTGCTGTGCCTTCTCCTGAGGGTGGCCCAGAGGAGCTGGCAGGCCTGGGGGCCCAGGCAGGAGGTGGAGCGGGGCCCAATCCTGCCCTCGAGCACCAGAGGGAGCCAAGCTGTGCCAAGCCGAGGCGGATGGGACGGTGGAGTGGAGCAGAGTGCAGGAGGAGGGCCCTTGTCCTGGTCCCAGCATTCAGATCCTGCTGCCCTGCAGAGCAATGACCTGTGTGCCACCGTGGGAATCACTGCCGTGTGGTGCCAGCCAGCCTGGCCAGCGAGACACGGTGATCCATCCCCTCCATCACGTGCAGGACACGGCCCCACACCTCACCGAGGGGCCCTTGGAGCACCTGGAGGGGCTGTGGCACCAATGAGCCCCTGCACCCCCTGTCCTGTCCTCCCCTGCAGCCCTTCCTGCTCACAGTGCTGCTGTGTCACACTGGTGTCCCTGGTGCTGCCAGGCTCTGCCTTCCCTCCAAGGACCCTCAGTGCTGCCCCCCAGCCCGATGCCCACGCTCAGCTGTGGCTCCTCATTTCTGCAGTTGCTGCCAAAGGCTTTTGTCCTCCTGCCACCACAAAGGCAATGATGTCCCCATTGTGTCCTGGCTCTGCTCGAGGGAAGGGCTGGGGGAGGGTGCAGCCAAACCTGCTCCCTGCCCACACAGCTGGTGTGAGAGGAAAAATTCCCCTGGGAGCATCCCAGCAGTGCTTGGGGCACTTCTGGTACACACAGCAATTTGGAAAAACTTTGCTTCTTCCATGTTGTAGCCACAAAAATTAGAGAAAAAAAAAATTTTTTTTAAGAAGAAACGGCTTTTTCATTTCAACGCCTGCAGACTTCAGCCTCATGCAGGAGAAGCCCATGGTGGCATCACCTGGGGTGATGCTCCAGCCCTGCTGTCTCTCAGGCCAGGCTGGGTTTCTCTCCCATCACTGCCCATGTAACACAGCTCTGCCCTCCTGCTGCTGGCAAACAGCAGCTGGAACTCACTTTCTGGAGACCAGAAGCCTGAGAGCCCTCAGCCAGCAAACGCTGCTGGGGCTCAGGGACATCCCTGGTGCCCAGCCCAGCTCTGCTGCTCCCTCGAGCACGCTGTCCACTCCCCTGAGCGCTACCCAGCGCGGTCAGATGGTGAATGTTTGGTTGTGTAGCTGAAGCACTGATGCAGAGAGGAGCTGTGGAGGGTATGGCACTGCTGCATGTAGGAGTTGGGGACTGTCCAGCACATCTGTCCCCATCAGCATCTCCCCTGGCCCTGCGCCAACCGCTGGTGTCTCACCTGGCCCGGTGCCTCCTTCACCTCTGCTCTGCCCCTGGGTCTCTCTTTGCAAGTTTACAGATTAAAGCTGAGTATTTTTGAGGCTTTGCATCTGTCTCATTGTTTATTGCATGAGAAATCCCTGCCCCGGGTCTGCAACGTGGGAGGCTGCTGCACACAGGCGCTGCAGAGCAGCCGGCCCGGGGGCCCTGGGAGCAGCCGTGGGGAGGGGGAAGCACCCACGGCCCTTCCTCCCTTCCTCCCTGCCCCGGGGGGGCTTTTCTTTCGCATTTCAGACAGACCAAAGGTGAGAGGGGAAGAGTAAACATGGCCTGTTAAATTAAAACCAACCTCCTCCCCTGCTGTTCTCATGGTGCGGAGTCCAGCATTCCCCAAATAACTCCGTCTTCCCACCAATGGCATTGCTGCTGCCGCTTGGCTGATGTCTGCAAAAAAATGCTGGGTGGCTTCAACACAAACAGACGTTGGCTCTTTTCTCTTTCCGCCCCTCCTGCCCGAGCTCCTTTAAGTTCACTCCAAGATGCAAAGGGCAGGAGGAGGCAGCTGGGGCACGACGGTCCTGCCCGTGCCCTGCCACCCCGCAGACACTGTTGGACCCAAAAGCAGCTTCAGCTGTTTCCTCTGCTGCTGCCTTTCTTCCTTATCACGGTCCCGTGCTCAAACCAGCCCTGCTGGAGCTGGGTTTTGTTTCCTGACTTAGCGTGGGGTACCCAAAATGTGCTCTGCCTCTGCCCTTCCAAGAAGCTCGCTTGTGGGGCTGTGCTGCTCACACCTCCGGTGCCAAGGGGCCGGCTGGGACACGGGCGATAGATTCCCCCCGTCCTTGCCCTGGTTTTCCTCTCCGCAGGCGTTTGCCGCCGGCTGCCGTGGGATTCCTCTGCGCCGCTTTTCTCAGGGCCGAGCGGGCGCGGGGGAATGCTCAGCCGAGTGGAGGAAACAAATGAGCCCACTCTCCTCTCCCAGCTGGGTCCCACGGAGCTGGAGCATGGCCATGCCGAGCACACGGGGGGTTGCCGAGCCGCTGGGGTCCCTGAGCAGGGTTTTGGGGCAGAGAGCCCTGTGAGAGACGTGTCCCATGGCATGCAGCTGTCCCCTCCTTGCTTGCCTGTCCGCAGCTCGGCTGAGGGTGATCCTGGCTGCCCTTTGCCCAGGAGCTTCAGCCAGGCCCTGCTCTGGGAGACACCTGTGGCACCGCTGTGCCACCCTCTCTGGGACAATCCCAGAAGCCAGCTCTGCCTGGCACCGGCAGCCCTGCGGCACGGCCAGTGCAGCCCGGGCTTGTCGCTGCCTTGCTGTGCCCTGGCCGAGCCCAAACCCCAGGATCTCCCGTACTCATGAGCCCCTGCAGCTCCTTCTGCTTCTCGTGAGCAGAGAGCACAGAGCCAGGGCAGAGCAAATCCCCTGGGCTCTCTCCATCTTTCCCCCCCTCGGACCCCAGCTCTAGGGTGCTGAGCAAGGTTCAGAGGCGGCTGGGGGGACAGGGCTGGTCTCTAATTTCCACTGCAAAGCGAGTTACCTGCCCTCTTCCCCCCCACTTTCGATTTTGGGATTTTATTTTACTGCCGAAGCTTCGAGCATCCCTCCAACCTCTACGTCGGAACAGCGCTGGGACCGACTGCAGCCTTCGAGGACCGGGCGAGGGAATGGGATGGGTGTTCCCCGAGAGGCCACCGGGGATGAGCCGCGGAGATGAGAGCGTCCCGCCGACCTCCGGCCGCCGTCGGGGCTGATCCCCGGTGGGGGGAGCTCAGCGAAGATCGGGAGTTGCCGCGGTGGACTCGGGCGGCCCTGGGGAGAGGCGGAGATGGCTGCGGGACTAGTCCGGCCCCGCGGGGAACGGTCCGCTCCCGGGGAGGTCCGGCGGGGAGCGGTCCGGTCCCGGGGCGGGGAGCACGGCCCCATGGGGAGCGGTCCGGGCGCGGCGCCGCCGTGCCGAGAGTACATTTGCATACCCACCACCGATATTTGCATGGCCACACCCTAAAATCTGCATAGACACGCCCCATCACGATCCTTATTTGGCGGGCATCATCCCATCCCGCTCTCCCATTGGCTGCCGCCGGGCCCGCGCCCCGCCCCCCTATATAAGGCCGCGCTGGGCCCGTTGCCGCGCAGAGCTGTGAGGGCGGGTGGCG
>VXBU01011046.1:48891-64308 GCA_013400315.1 Bombycilla garrulus
CATGAGCAGCGGCGCGGGCCCTGCCGCCCGGCTGTGCCGCCTGGAGCGCGGCCCGGATGGCTACGGCTCCCACCTGCACGGCGAGAAGGGCAAGCCGGGCCAGTTCATCCGGCTGGTGGAGGCGGGCTCGCCGGCCGAGAAGTCGGGGCTGCGCGCTGGGGACCGGCTGCTGGAGGTGGACGGACAGAACGTGGAGGGGGAGAGCCATCAGCAGGTGGTGGAGCGGATTCGCGCCGCCGCCGGCGCCGTCAGCCTCCTCGTCGTAGATTCCACGGCCGAGGATGAGCAGCNGTTGTCGCCTTCCAGGCGAGCGAGCGGGAGCCGCGGCCGCCGCGTCTGCCCTGGGCGTCGTGTGTGGGTTCGGTCTCGATTCTTTCTTTTTATTGTTTTGCTTTAAGCGCGGCTCCCCTGAAGCCCCGGGTCCTGCCGTGCCCGACTGATTTGCCTTTTTTTATTTTAATTTATTTTTTTTCTTGATGGTCCTGTCCTGCAGCCGTGTCAGTGTCGGGCGGGGGCGGGCGGGCACGCCGGGCAGGTTGGACCCATGGCCGGGTCCCGGAGCCCTTCGGCCCATCCTTGTGCTGCGGGGCCGGTAAAACGGGCTGAGAAAAGCAACAGGGCGAGCTTTGTCGTACAGCTGAGCCTAGCACTGGGCTGAGGGCGGCTGGCACTAACCCAACCCAAAATATAACAAAAAACCCGTGGCAGAGGGTGTTTTTTGGAGCTGAGACTGCAGGTATTGGTGGTAATCACTCCTGCTTTGAGCGTGTTCGGTCTCTGCTGTGAAGTGGAGATAGCAGAGCCCTTCCCGGGCTGGGGGCTTGATCCTGGCAGTCGGTCCCCACAGACACTTCCTAGCTGAGGAATGTCGGCCTTAAGCACGCGTGGGAGTGAGCAGTTGCACAAACAAAGTGATGTAGAAAGGTGAGGACTTGAGAAACAGCTGACCTTTTATGCCCCAAGCGGTTCCTAAGAGACGCTCTGGGAGATAATACTGCTTTTTATTTACCCAGCAAAGCCGTGTTTGTTGTCACAACAGACATGTGGATGGCTCCCTGGGCAGCAGCCTCTTGGTGTCCCCAGTGTGAGGAACCTTCTGGGGAAATCTTATGACCTGTTCCCAGAGAGGTTGGTGCAGTGGAGCCTTCCCAGTGCTGATGCTGAGCCCCAGGAAGACCTTGGTGCCTCACTGAGCTGTTGTCGCATTGGATTTTGCTGAGGATGGTTTTAAGTTGTGTCTCCTATTGGACTTTAACCTTGTGCTTGTTGCCCTGGTTGCGCTGATTTACTGCAGGTACAGCTCTCATCCCTGCCTGAAACATCACTCCAGCACCTCCTTGGTGGGTTAATTTGGGTGGGAACAGCCATACTCTATCCCTGTGCTCTCTCTTGCTCGCTGTCCCCTGTACCATCCCATGTCCCTTGTATGTTGGCTCCGTGCTCCCATGCAGGGAGAAAGAACGTGCTGCTCTCCTGTATGTCACAGAGCCAGCGCTCCCTCAGGGCTAGCGAGACAATCTGTGCTCTGCTTTCTGCTCCCAGACCTCTCCATGGGCTGGGAAAAATAAAAGGGTTGTTGTTAATGAAGCTCAGGTGAGTTCCCTGCCAGGCCTGGAGGCTGGGGACGTGCTGTCCCCAAAGAGGACAGAGCCCTCTCATGCTGTGGGACCGCTGCCTGCTCACTGTGTTGGCTGGAGTGATAGAAACAGCTTAGGAAGCTGGAGATGCCCCACAAGATTCTGGGAGACAGCCCCAGCTGCAGCTGCCTCATGGGTTTTGGGGGACAGCCTTGGCTGAAGGTTCCCCACAGTCTTGGGGAGCAGGCTCGGGGCACAGCTCACGCACAGTTACTACTGGCGGTTTCTCTACCAGCAGCTTTTTCCTCACTAGAGCAGGAAGTGGGTGACATGGGGTGACATTGCCACAAGGCCCCAGATGGTTTCTCAACAGGTAGCAACAGGAAATCTTGCGTTTGGGGGCAGGGCTGGGTGGAAAAGGCGGGTGGGTCTGGGGACATGGCCCTGGGCAGGCACCCACCGAGCAGGTGGGAAGATGCCGGGGGGGATGCCAAGCCCAGCCGGAGCAGGCAGAAAGGGATTTCTCTCCAGTGAGGCAGGAACACACTGGTGGTCTGTTCCCAGCCACTGGCAGGCAACTGGTGCTGGCTGCTCCATCCCCCTGCAGCCCCATCCCATCGCTGTGGGCTGGTGGGATTCCCTGGATCACAGGGGAAGCGGGAGAGCTGCATGTGTCAGAGTCCTGTTTGCTTTATTGGGCTGGACTTGCCTTTATTTGTTTAACAAGCCTGGAGACGCTCAAGAGCTGGGAGAGCTGCTTGTGGTGAGCAATGTTTAGCGTCTCCCACCTTCCAGCAGAATCGATTCTCTCCAAACCCTGCTGGGTCCTGCATGACTGGGACTGCCAGGGGGCTAGGACACCCCACAGATCCCTGAGGCAGCTGTGGGAGACCCGTCATGGGCTCCTTTTTCATTCCTATTGAACCCTGAGTGTGCAAATGCCCCCGGTGCTGTGGTGGAGGTTTGGAGCCTCCCTGGGGAACTGATCCATGCACCCCTGTCTGCAGTGCTGAGCCAGCGCTGTGACAGTGTCACACCCTTCAGGACAGCTCCATTTCCTGGGGCCCTGTGCCGTGGGGGTGTCCCCACACCAAGAGCAGTGACAGTTTGTCTCCTGCCCTGTTTGTTTCCGGAGGCTTCAGCTGCTCGGGAGTGTCTTGAGAAAGTTTCACGCAAACCACACAGTGTTCCCAGGGCAGCACCAGGTGCCAGGGCAAGGCATTTGCTACCAGCCTCGGGCTTCCTTCTTGCAAATTTAGTGTTAAATTAGAGCCCTCCTTGCCAGCAAGGCCCATCCCTCCTTGTAGAACCTGGGAGAGCCTCCCAGGGCTGGGTTTCAGAGTGTAACAGGGAGCAGCTCCCCTGGCACTGGGAGCATTGCACTGGGATAGCTGGTGTTTAATTAGGAAATGAATTAAATTTCCTCTCAAGGCAGCTGCATGAAAAGCAGCTCCAGTCAAACAGGACGTGACAGGGATGCTGCAAGGAGGCTGCTTTGCATCCCCTTTGTATGAAGCCCGAATGTGTGCGCCAGATTTTGGGACCCGTGTGAATTTGCTGGCCCAGGCGTCCTCAGAGCTGTTGTGTTTCTCTTTGAGTAACTGGGAATGTTGCTGCCGCCAGCAGGCTTGATGCTGCTTGTAGGGCTGCAGGGAATTTCCGGGGACTTGAGGCTTCAAAAGCTGGCCTGAAATTGCTGCTGGGAGGCTGGGAAATGGGGAGTGAGTCCTGACATACTGTTCAGCTGGGGTCCCCACAGTCCTGGGATGGCTGGTCCTGCCAGGTGGCTGAAGGTGCTGCGGGGGAGAAGCGTGTGGGTGTGCCCCAAAGCCTGTTTCAGGGTAGGAAGAGCAGTGAGGTGCTGCAGAAATCCTCATCCCAAGCGGGCATCTCTGCGCAGAGAGGCCTCCCTGCCTTCCCGGGTGTAGGAAGGTGGCACGGCCTGGCTGTGCAGGGGCTGATGGCAGCTTCCCCCGCGGCCCTCCCTGGCCGGGGTTGTAATTGCTCGTTACGAGGCTCTGCCGGCTAATCCGTGTCCGAGCGCGGCGGGAGAGCTGCTGGCCTTGCAGGACAGGATGCAGCAGCTTAGAGAAATTAGGGGCATTTCCGCTGCCCAGCTCCGTAGCCACGGGCCTTCCCGCATCCCGAGTGTTGGCCCCAAACCCTCCTGCCTCACGTCGCTCAGCCCCGAGGGGCTGGAAGGATGCCGTGCCATGGGCTTGCTCACCCCTTGGATGGGCAGGATACGGCTGCTGGCGGATCGGAGGCGTTTGTTTTCCTCCCTGGGAGGCAGAATGGTGGCTGCCCGCAGGGTTTCTGTGGTTTGGGGAGGGCACAGGCAGCCTGGCACGCTGTGGGGGATGCTGGGGGCTGGGTCACGGCTCGGCCGGGCTGCCCTCGCACCCAGTGCTGCTGCCTTTGCGGGATCGCTGCCTCCCTCACCGCCCTGACCTGTCCCTGTGTCCTGAGACATCTGTCCGCCCTGCAAGGATTCCCATCCCCCCCAAAAAAACCTCATGGCACCGGCATCTCTGGGAGCCCAGGCTGCTGGGGCTTTGTTGGTATGGGTGGGAGCGGAGCCCTCCCTCCTCCTCCTCGCCCGGGAGCGCTGCCAGCGCCGCTCGCTGGGTGCTCCCTCGGCTTTGTCCCGAGCTATCGGCGTGGAGCAGCCCCGCAGTGCTGCCAAGGGCACCGGCAGCGCGGGTGCCCCAGAGTCTGAACCCCTTGCTCGGGGTCGAGCCGGGGCAGGGAGCTGGGGAGGTGTGCCGCCTTCCTCCAGGCTCTAGCCTGCCTTTTGTCCTTATTTTGGGTGTTGTCTGTCCCCACCATGGCTTGGGATTTGTGCCTGGGTGGAGGGTGGGTGGAGGATGGATGGCGGGTGCTGTCACACCCTGTGAACCTGCTGCCGCCTGGGCACGGGGGGGACGGGAGGGTGGAAGGGGTGAAGTCGAGGGGGTCACAATCCTGCGCCCAGCCAGGGAATGCACAGCTGGGCTGTTGCACTGGGTATGTGAAGCTGAGACACGTGGAGAGCGAGCCCTGCACGTCGGGATCACCTTCACCGCTGGCCGATGTGCTGGTTCTGCCTGCACCTCCCTTCCCAGGGCGTTGTCGAGTGGCGCTGGGGTGGCAGCCGGCCTTGACCATGAGGGAAGGCATTGTGCAAGAGGATGGGGCTTTATCAGGGCTTTATCACAGTGCTGTAAACATGTCACCCCGGCCCCTGTGGGACCCTGTGCCACGCCAGGGTGTCAGATATGAGGTGTCAGCACCTCAGCACGCAGGTTTTCCTGCGGTGGGCAAAGGTGGCTTTGTGGCAATATGCAAGAGTGCTGTGCAGGGGTAAAGAGCACCCCGGTGCAGGTGTGGGAGGGCAAATTCCTGCAGTGCTTGTCCTCAGTGACATGAGTACCAACAGAGAAAAAATTACCTCAGATGAAAGATTAAGCATTAGCCCCCTTGGTAAGGAATATTCCAGCAGCTTGAGGGAGGCTTGGCTGCAGGGAGAGCCAAACCAAAGCCCCAGATTCTGGTGGTCGAGGTGTGACAAACCATTTTATATATAAATTGTAAAAGTGGTATTGGGTGCTAGGGTCAGAGCAGTTCTGACACTGCCACGTGCAGGTGTCTGGTTCGTGTCCCCTGGTTCCTCTGATGTTTCCTGGACATCCCACTCCCTGCTGGCTGAGCAAGGGCAGCTCCTGTGTGCCAGGCTCCCGGGGCTGCTCCTGCTTCTTCCTGCCGCTCACCGTGTGGGGAGCCCAGAGCGCACCAGGTGGGACAAGTGAGTGGCTGGGGCTGCCCCAGCGGGGTTCCCTGGCTCCAGGTGCTGGTGGATCCACAGGTCAAGGTGAAACCAGGTGCAGATGAGCTGGGTGTTGCCTCCTGGAGAGGTGAACGTCCCAGTCGCACTGCCCAGCGGAGCTGGTTTCTGTTTTGCAATGCTGGAAGGTCATGCCGGGGCATGGAGGTGCCTCAGCACTGCAGCTGCTCCCTCTGGATTCCAGCTGCCTTTTTCAGCCCTGTGTGCCCCTTCCCTGCTGCCCACAGCTCTGGGGTGGGGGATCTGAGCCCCTGGCTGGGTTTGCCATGGAGAGGGGCTACAGCTGGCAGGGGGGCGATGGGGGGACCTGTGCCAGCCCCTGAGACCTCTCCAGCAGCCAAAGCTTCCCCAGTGGTTTGGGGTGGAGTGGGGGTGCTTCCCAGCAGCCTGGGCTGTGCTTCCTCCTCCACCTTCCTGACAGTTGCAATCCTGATCCCAAAAGGAAGAGCGTGGTCTGGGAACAGACACATGATAATGTGTTTCTTCAGTGTTTCACTGCTATTAGTGTGCCCTGCACCTAATTAATTAATTATAGCCTAGATCATAGGGTGTTTGGCACCCTGCATCCCATCTTGAGGTGTCAGTGCCCACAGCTGGCCACCCGAGGATGGTGTCCCTGCCACTCCAGCGGCTGTCTGGGTGTTCCTGGTGCTGTCCTTGGGCATTGGGGGGGTCTGGAGCAGTTCACCCACGGATTGTTCCCATTGCAGGAGGAGCTGAGACCTCGGCTGTGCCACATGAAGAAGGGCCCTGATGGCTACGGCTTCAACCTGCACAGTGACAAGAACCGCCCGGGGCAGTACGTGCGCGCTGTGGACCCCGGCTCGCCGGCTGAGGCAGCAGGGCTGGCCCCCCAGGACCGCATCATCGAGGTGTGCTGGGCTCAGGGCAGCTCTGAGGGGTCTGTCTGGAAAGCTTGGCACTCCTGCAGCCTGGGAGACGGCTGTCCTTAGCCAGGAAGGCACGCAGTGTCCCCAGTGCTGGAGTGACTCACGGCACAGCCACTCAACCTGCACCAGCCTGCTGGTCCCCACCCAGGGGTGCAGCACTGTGGAGGGCTGGGACTGAGCATTAATTAGCTGTCTGGGGGTTAATTAGCAGCAGCACTGTCCGCTGTCCCCGGGATGCCCCTGGGGTGGGGCAGGCTGTGGACAAGGTGAATGATGGTCACAAGTGCTGCTGTGACACATGGGGGTGGGGATGAGCTCGGGTTTGTGCCGATGATGACCTATGATGATCTATGAGAACAAGTGTCACCTGAGTCCCAGCCCTGCTGCCTCCTCTGGGGTGAAGTTTTTGGGGTTTCTGGAGAGCATGGCATGGCACAAGGGTTTTGTGCCAGCCCCAGGTCCATGTGCTGCCGAGTGTTCCCTGCCAGCTTTGCCCATTCGATCCTATGCCAATCACTCAGAGGAAAATCTGCTTTTAATGAGGTTTTTCTGGCTTCACCGCTAATCCCTGCGAGGCTGTGAATGCCTGTGGAGGCTGTGGGGTGGCTGTGCTGGGGTTGTGACCGGTGCCAAGGCTGGTACCTGTCCCCTCCGTGGTGCCTCTGAGGGATGAGTGTCCCCAGCTGCAGCGGTGCTGTGGTGCCTGCAGGTGAACGGTGTGTGCATGGAGGGCAAGCAGCACAGTGACGTGGTGGCAGCCATCAAGGCGAGCGGTGACGAGACCAAGCTGCTGGTGGTGGACGTCCTCACAGATGAGTTCTTCAAGAAGTGCAAGGTGGTGCCCTCGGAGCAGCACCTGACAGGTGGGCTGGGGACTGTGCTGCTGGGAGGGGTTTGTGTCACCTCTGCTGGCTCTGTGTCACCTTCTCACCAAACCTCAGGGTGCTGAGCCCTGGGTCTTATCACCCTGGGGACGGGCAGAGGCTTTGGTGTCTCCCTGCCTGGCCGAGGGCCCCATGCCCAGCTGGAGGGCTGACCTGGGCAGCTTTATGGCCCTGGGTTGCACCTTGGCAGGGTTTGTGGCCTGGGGAGCAAACAGACATCAGCTGCCCTTTGCTCTGCTCTGTGGCCCTGTCCCTGCTGTCCCCAGAAGAGGGGGGATCTCACTGGGCACCACGTCACGGCTGCCACCACGGGGATGGGGCTGGCAGCATTCCCCTGTGCCACAGGGCTGGCTGCAGCGGGTGGTTAAGAAATTCAGGACCTGGCCAGAGCCTGGGCAGTGCTGTGTGAGCACTGGCCGTGTGCAGCCTTGGCTTGCCCTGTGCTGGCAAGGGGACAAAGCAAACACATCCTCACCCGGTGCCCGTGTCCTTATCCCACAGGTCCCCTGCCAGAACCAGTTGCCAATGGTGATATAGGGAAGGTAAGAGCCTCGTTGTGATTTAAATTCCATTTATGCCATCTCCAGTCAGGGACCCTGCTGTTCACATCCCCTCTGCCCCTGGTGGGTGATGCCACCAGACACCACGGTGCTCTCAGGCTGCCACACACGAGCTGGTGACACTGGGAAGGGAACTGCTGTCCTGCAGGAAGGGGGATGCATGTGCTGCTGCGTGGCTGCTTTCCTCCTCTCTTTTGCCTCCTGATTCTCCAGGGCTGGGAGCCCTCGTGCACCCAGCCCTGCAGCCACCCTCCTCCTGCTCAAGCCAGGGCACTCAGGCAGGGTTTTAATCCTTCCCCGCCCCGGATGGGCAGTGCTGGAGGTATTTATGTGCCTGCAGCTCGCAGGGGATTACGTGTGGGCAGGATGGATTTCATGGCTCCCTGGGTGGGACTTGCAACTCTGGAGGCTGTTCTCGAGCCCCGGGGCTGGAGCTCACGCTCCCTCCCTGCTTTCCCCAGGAAAATGGAGGAGAGCCACGGTCCAACTCGGTGTCTGAGAGCCCGTCCAGCCCCGCGCCCCTGGCCGTGTCCCCCAGCTCCAGCGACACCCACAGCGAGGTAGGGCTGGCAGCGCCGGGGGGAGGCGGGGCCTGGAAAGCAGGATCTGGGCTGAGCCCCCTCCGTGGGGCTGTCCAGGGGACACGCAGCGGGGCTGACACCGCCTCTCGTCCCCAATGTCACCCACAGGAGGGTGACAAACGCCATTCAGCACCTGGCTCCCTGCTGGACCTGGACATCCCGCTGGCCGTGGCCAAGGAGCGGGCGCACCAGAAGCGCACCAGCAAGAGGGCACCCCAGATGGACTGGAGCAAGAAAAACGAACTGTTCAGCAACCTGTGAAGGCCCTGAGGCAGGGTGAGGGTCTTCTAGCCCCCCCCAGCCCCATACCCGCCTCTCCTGCACTCTTTCCTCCCTGCCGTGGGCTCCTGGTGGAGATGTGGGGCTGCTCCCTCCCACCCTGACCCAGGTGCCGGGGTTCTGCGGAGGGGTTCTGGGCCGGGGGTGCTGGGGATGCCCCCTCCCAAGAGCTCATCCCCAGGGTGCTCCTCCAGCCCTGCCTTGGAGCCCTGCACTGCCTGGGAGGCACAAGCAGGGGTTTGGGAGGGATCAAGGATTTGGGGTGGCCCAACACTCCTGGTCCCCACTGTTCCCTGGTTTGTTCCCCACCCCAAACCCCATCTCCATTTGAGATCCCCCCCAAACTACCTTTTAACTGCAAAACCTGAGGCTTTTAGTGTTTTCTCCCAAACCCCACCTGCCCACAGCCGGGGTGTTTGACCCCGGCCTGGCGAGCTCCGTCCACAATGACCCTGTCCCTTTGCCTCTTCAGCTGCAAGGAGGGCTGTGGGTGCACAGCACTGGGGCGTGCCCAGCACCCTGCCTTGGGGCACTTTTGGGAGAGGAGAGGGTGTCTGGAGCCAGCACAGCAAGCAATAATAGTCTCCTTTGCTCCTGCACACTCCTGGAGACAGAGCCAATCAGGGTTTGAATCCAACACTGTTTAATTTAAAACCTTCTCATAGACTTTTTTTTTTTTTTCTGAAATAAGCATTTTTCCAATCACATCTTCTTTTTTTACCTGTGTTTTGTGGAGATTCTTCCTGTGGATGTTTTGTTTCCGTGTGCTGCAATCAGATGTTGTTGTACTGTTGAGCTCGAGAGAATTCTGTTTACTGGAATAAACCTTTCTGACTTCACAAGTCTGGTTTAAGGCTAAATCCTTCCAGAGCCTCAGGGGGTGCAGAGGGCCTGCTGTGGCCAGGGGCTTGGGGGACACTTGGCCTGGTTTGGGCACCCCTCAGCACCTGATGGGGACAGGTTGAGGGGGCTGGGGAGGCACCAGCTGTTCCCAGTGGGGGTTAATGCCTCAGGGTGATTAATGAGCTTTAATCCCCTGGGGACTGCAGGGCTGGGTGGGGCGGAAAGCTCTAATCTGGGTCTGCCAGCCAGGCTGGAGGGCGGCAGCCCTGGTGGGGAGCAGCCCCAGTGTGCCCCCAGCCCCTAGGGGGGATTTTGGGATGAGCCTGGGTTGAGGGAAGGCAGGGGGGTCGGTGAGGAGAGGGGTGCTTGTCCCTCTGAATGAATGGATGCAGCCCTGGGTGGCTCTGCGGGGCCAGACTGGTGGCACAGGAGGACAAGGCAGGGCTGTGCCTGGCCTCTCTCTGGTATCTTCGCTTCCTCCCCTTCTGCACCCTCCTGTTCTGGGCTCCAAATCTGTAAAGAACCTTTTCCACCTGGGCACACGAATGCTCACAGATCTTTTCACCTCAAAGGACACCCAGGTGACAAAGTGCCACCAGATTTCCAGGGCATGTGCAGGCTGTCACTTCCTCCTGGAAGCTGTGGGAGTGCAGGCTGCCATTCCTGCTGAGAGCTGGAGGAGCCCGTTCCAAGCTGTCTCATCCTCCAGACGTGTCCTCTGAGGGAAGGTGAGCCTCCATCCCCTGTGTGCCCATCCTCACCCCACTGGGGCAGCAGGACACCCCTCCCTGGGGTGGATGCCACAGGAGGGGGCAGCCCGCGCAGGGCAGGAGCGGGGACACCCAGTGGGTCCCAGCAGCACCTTTGGCCTCTTGGCCTGGTGAGAGCAGCGGGGCACTGGATCCCTGTGGGAACCCTGCTGGGACTCTTCCCCCAGCCCCTGGGGCGGGCTGAGCTCCGGGACAGACCCGGCTCTGTTGAGGGTTGCCAGGGAAAGGCCGTTCCCAGCCGCCCGCGGAGCCGGGGCAGCGCCGGCGTTGCCAGGGATGCCAAGCGGGGCCCTCGCTGCCTCCAGAGCAACCAGCTGGGCACGGGGAGCTGCCCTGGAGATCGCCCTGCCCCTTCCCCCTGCCAGCAGAGCTTCAAAGAAATTATTTTTGCCACCTTGGTCGGGTTTTAGGGGAGCAAATCCCAGCCCAGCTCCATCTCTGCTGCCGGTTTGGCCTCGCTCCTCTGGCAGAGGGATGAGACTCTTCTCGGGAGGAGCAGCAGGGCCAACAGTTCAGCCAGCAGGTTCTGCAAATCTTGTACTGGAGGACAGACTCCATTTCTGCCTGCAGCAGGTGACCAGGAGCAGGAGGATTAGTAGCCCTTGTCATGGTAATCCCAGCGGGAAGTAGAGCTGCTCCTCACATTATTACCACACAAAGCTTTCACTACAACTAAATCCACGCTAAACGCTTGTTTAAAATGCCATGATACACTGTTCCCACACTTGGCTTTAATATTAGTCACAGGAATAGCGTATTTAAATTAGTTAAAATTGGAAAACTAAAACCCCCAGGCCCTAAAAATAGAGGCACAGCAACACTAAAAATTCCACAGACTGCCAATCTCCAAAACATCCCTGGGCAAACCTGAAAGCTATTACATGATCCTCCATCACTGAAACAGATAATTTGTGGTCTAGGATTAGCCATTACAGCTGCTGTTACAGTGGGAAAACACACAGGAGCATCAATTATCCTTCTTACCTTCTGTCCTCTCCTCTTAGCAGCTTCCCTGCTGTGCTCAGCGTGTGTAGGGCAGGAGAGGTCAGGCTGAGTAACTGCACAGGACAGTTTATCCAGTGGGAGTCAGGCAAGTGCCTCTGAGATCCATGGATCTCAGATCTGCTGCAGCAGAGGCTAGATCACTCCTGCCCTAAATATATCTGCCCCCAGTAAGAGATATTTCCCCCCTGTTCATCTTGATCTTAGTGGAGAGCAGCAAACAGAGCCTCCAGGCTCAGCAGAGCAAGTCCTGAGCTGCTGAAGAAGGGGGCTCTCTCCTTTCAGTGTGTTCTCCTCCTTGCTTTCATCCAAGCAGCCAAGGAAAATGAAGTTCAACATCACTGCTGGCCTGAGGTTTTCAGATCTGGAGCACAGCCCTGAAGCTAAAGGGAGTTTGTCTCACAAACAAAAACCTCCTGCAGCTCTCAGCCCCCTCAGCGTGGTGGGGCTCAGCTCTAGTCTTGATCAGCCAATATCAACAATTTCCATCATATTAACTTGCCCTTTGTTTGTGCTCACCCATATCTGGGCTTCTCCCTGCCAGGACCCAGCAGTGCCCGCCTGTAACCTACCAGACCCCAGGAAATTTGGTTTAAAGAGTCTCTGCTGTCCTTTACAACTTCTAAGTCACTCTTTGAGCTGCCAAAGAGAACAGCTGAGCCCCATGTAATACTCAGGCACCTCAGGTATTTTATGAATTTTTTTTTGTTTATTCAAGAGTAAAAAAATTTGAGCTGCCAGTATATGAAACCTCCCTGCTGATGAATCCTGATTTAAGAGCAGTGGGAGAAGTTTCTGCTTGTCCAGGAATCAACTGCTGGTGATTTTAGGCTCTGTTGGAACAGCACATCCAAGTTAGAGTCATTCCCAGCCAAACCTGTGAGTTAGTGGCTGTTCCCCAGGTGCAAATTTCAGGCAGTAATCCTGGCTGGTGGAGCAAAGTGCAAAGCTGACAAGATGACAAAGCAGCTGAAGGAGACAGATGAAAACAGTTCCAGTGTTGTCTCACTGCTGTCCTCCACCCCAGACCTTGCAAACACGTCCAGCTTCTCCCTGGAGACCCAGCTGGTGTCTGGAGGTGTCTGTCAGCTGTCCAGCACCCCTGCTGGCTGCCTCAGCTCAGCGTAGCTCTTCTCCTCCACGTGGTTTGTCTGCTCCAGGAGCCACCCTCTCTCCTGGTCACTGACGTCCAGCCTCAGCGTCACCTCCTGGAAAACGCTGTTCACAGCAACCTGCAGCACACAGGGAGAAGCAGCTCAGCCCCAGCCCCGGGGCAGATGCTGCTCCCATTCTCTGGGCTGATACTGCACCTCCTTAAAGTGAAGCTTTTTGAACATGCAGATACTGGCTTCGTTTTCCAGACCAATCTTAGCCTCAAACTTGGTGATCCCCAGCTTTCTCACTCCTGCAGGAGAAATCAGAGAGGCATTTCTGCATATCTATAAAAGCACAGAACTCCAGTTGTGGGGCAGAGGCATCCCTTAGCACCCTGCCAGTGGTAATTTTCATTCACTGGGAATTTGGTGCTCCCAGGTCCCAGCCCCAGCCCACTCCTGTGGCACTGAGCCACCCTCACCATAGGCCAGCATCAGCAGAGTTGCTTCCTTGCCAAACCCTCTGCCACGGCAGCTGGGCTCTGAAAGACACAGCACAGAGTCAGCATCCAGCCAGGGGAGACAAACCAGCCACACCAGCCACTTCTCAGAAGAGCCTGTGACCTGGACACGCCACGGACTGGTCAGGGCTGAAAAGCACGAGGATTAAAAGCTGATGCAGGATCATCAACATCTGTCTGCAGCACGCAGCCACGGTGACAGAGCCCCAAGCTATGAAGCAGAACTTGACCTGCAATCATGATTTCAATCTCGCCCACACTCGGGTCCTCGCTGTTGGTGAGGAAGAGATTCACATCCCCCACCATGGAGTCCTCCTCTGCCTGCCCAGGCCAGCGCCCCGAGTCCAGCACGATGAAGGTGCACTCTGGGGAAAACAAGAATGAATGTTGCTTGCTGCCCCAGGCAGCATCTTCAGAGTGTGCTGGTAATTCTTCATAAATTACCAAAGAATGAAATTGAAGGTGTATAATGGACAGAGGAACAACAGTTTCCATGTGTTAACAGCAAGAGTTAATAATTCTGCTTCCCACACCAGGTGTGTCTGTTGCCACCCACAGAAATGGAACAAATACTTGGAAAACCCGTTGTGAGGGTGACACAGACACCAAGACCAGAAAGAGCCTGTGGAAGAAGTGTGAAAACTTCCTTCCCATGTCTGAGGTCTCCTTGCCTTGTCTTACTCAGCAGCAAGTTGGGGCAAAGAACTGTTTGGAGTACAAGAGGCTGAGTGATTCACCTGGTCCATGTTATTACTGCTCTGAGTAAGGTTTTTAATGCCACTTAAGACAAATGCTCCAGGCCTTTGCCAGCTGCAGTATTTTCCAGCTCACTAAATTTCTACCAGGCTTTTACGGGCAGTGATTCATTACCTGTAGGAGAGTCAGGGAACTAATTCAATCAACACACCTCAACCAGGTGATCATAGATCATAAAATCATTCAGTTTTAGAAGGAGAAATACAACCTCCTTCTACCTTTTTGCAACCATCAGCGCTGGGGAGTGTTGGCTGTGCAGGAGTGATGCTTAATGATTTGCAGCTCAGCACAACAGAAAGCATTCCAGCTGTTACTATTCCCTGGAAAACTGCATAAAAAGGACATGAACAGCTCGAGGAAGTGGATATTCTGCACTTTCCTGAGAATGTACCAGCTGTAACGAGAAAACCAGTTCAAGCTGCTGTTGTAGAAAGTCTCACATCCCCTGTGGTTTAGGGGAATCCGCTCACGGGGCACTCCCAGCTCACTGTGGATCCTTCCCAGAATGGAAAGGACCTGCTCAGCACTCCCAGCCTCCCCCAGAAAGCATTCCAGCTGCTCACTGTCAGCGTCATCCCTCCAGCTGCGCTGCATTTCATACTCCTGCTCCAGGCTGAGGGGCTCCGAGGCTGTCAGGCGCTGCAGCTCCTCCGACTGCATCCACTCGTGGTACCTGCAAGGGACCCGGCCCACAGCACTGCTCCAGCAGCTGCAGTAGCACAGGAGGAGCCCTCCCCACGCTCCAGGGACCAGCCCACCACAAAGCAGCTCTGCAAACTGCAGCCCGGCTTTTGTGACAACTTAAAATGTATCCACAAGCCTCTGTCCTGCATGTAACACGGTGGTCTCTGGGAATTTAGGCAGTTTGCCCGTCCTGTGGCTTTGTCTGGAGTGCCCAGTGGGCACCTGATGTTTTTGAGTTCTGGTGCATTTCATCCCGAGCGACACCGGCAGCACCTCCTGGACACTGCCAAAACACTAACACTGCTCCCTCTGTGCTGATTGACTTTATAAACTGCTGGCACGCCTAATTTATCACACATCCACCTGGCTTTACACACTGAGGCTTTGCTCTTCCACCAGGGAAAGGCCTCGGTGAACAGCAGAGCTGCTGTGTTCCCTCACAGCCAGATGTTCCTAGAGCCTGACAGCAGTGCAGTTCCTGACAGCAGAGCCGGCACAGAACACAGCCCTGACTGGGACAGGCAGAACCGGCACAAAGCACAGCCCTGACCGGGACGGGCAGAACCGGCACAGAGCACAGCCCTGACCGGAAGGCGCTGCCGGGCACGGGGGGCTCCCCTCGGACCGGTTCCCGGGGGAAGCGGGCCCTGCAGCCGGCACTCAGCGCCTTTCGTGACCCCGGCACTCTGCAAAGGGAGGATCGCGATCAGACCGTGCAGGAAGGCACGGGGCACGTACCGGGGCACGTGTGCAGCCGTGTAGGGCACCAGCGTCACCTTCTTCCCCCGCAGCACCGTGTCCTGGTTAACCCTCATGGCCTCCGCGCTGAGGGAGAGAGCCAGCAGCCCACTCCGTGTCTCCGCCGAGGCCAAGGGATGGATGCGGCAGCGCGGGCTGTTTGAGGAGCGAGAGGCGGCTCTCAGACCCCCGCACCAACAGCCCCGAGGCCCTGCTCCGCCATCCCGCCGGGACCCCGGCAATGGGGGGAATCGGGGCTGAGGGGAACCGGCACCGGCAGGTCACATGGGCCACCCCGAGCCTTCCACGCATGCGCACGGACCCCGGAGCCTCCCCGCCGCGGACTGTGTGGCGTCATCGCTCCGCCCCGTGTGACCCCGCCCCTTTCGTGCCGCGGTCACGCCCCCGCCCCATT
>VXBU01011046.1:64656-90657 GCA_013400315.1 Bombycilla garrulus
TGGGGAGAAGACCGAGGGGTGGGGGGGGCTGTCGGGGTTGTGGGCGCTCTGTGGGACGAGGGGAGTTCCCCCAGAGAAGGCAGGGGGCGAGCAGCGTTCCGTGTGTGGGACAGGCCTGCGGGCTCCGGTGCGCTCGCTGTGCCCGGGTCGGTTTCCCCGCCCGGGGTGGGGCCTGCACGGGGACACGCTGTCCCGCCCGGAGCGCCCGTTGTCTTGCTACTCGCTCTGTGTCTGCCGAGCTTGGCTTCGGTGTTTTGAGGCGAGGTTTGTTAGAAAAAGCGGTGTTTGATCTCTTCTTGTGAGGCTGGTCAGTGATGAGCTCAGTGAGCTGTGCTGCCTGATTCTTCTCTGGCGTGGGTGTACAGCTTCTAACTGGGTTTTTTACTGGAGCTCAGCTTGTGCTGATGGTTTGTCCCAGCTGGTGTGGCTGAGTAGGAGCACATGTGGAAGTGTGAAGCTCTTAATTTAATCATAGCTAATCATTGACACTGAAACTCTCTGCAGGGCTTCAGTTCTCCCATACACATCTAGGGGTTTTTTAAACAATATAAAACTTCTCAAATGCTTCTACTTTGGAGATGTTGGTGTGTGTGAAAAGCATCATGGTGTGTCATTAATAGGTTAAATATTTTCATTTGTTTACTTATTTCTGTACTTGAATTTAGGAGGAGAGACTTTAGGCTGGTTTTTTGATTTGCAGGAGGCACATGTTGGCAAGGCAGCTGCATGAGAAGCAGCAGTTTGAGATCATCCTCAAGGCAGTCATTTTTCCTCTTGAGGTTTTAGTTAGCTGAAACAGCCCCTCTGGCTGTTTAAAGAAGATGAAGTTTGGCCATCACATGCTGGTTAAACCAGTTGGACAGGTACAAAAACTTCTCACAGAGTATTGAACCAATGGTGCTGCTGAGTGGGGTCTGTCTGAAGGGCAAGGTCCTGCTGAAATCTGTTCAAATACCACAAAACTGATGTGTCAAAGCTAACTGGTGAGTTCTTCCTTTTCCCAGCAAAGTTAACACAGTGTTCTGCTGTTTCCCTAGGTTAAAGGCAACAGAAGTTGAACACACCCTCCAAAAATCCCCTCCTGGCTTTGCTGTGGGGCTCCCTCCATCTCCAGGATGGCAGGTGGCATCACTGACACCGGAGAGCTTTACTCTCCCTATGTAAGTTCCACTGCCTGTGTGTTTGGTCACAAGTTTTTTTTCAAAATTGTCTTTCCTCAGCGTTGTGTTTGCAATTCCTACTTCCTCATGGGCATAGCCTCAGCACTTCAGGAGGTGATGGAGGTCAAAGGGTGGTTAAAGATGCTTAGTGTTTGTAGTTATATGTTTTTTTTGTTTTTTTTAACATCACAGATTACTTTTCCACAAAGTAAAGGGATGATGTGTGCTTAAAGCATGACCTAAAAGTGCTAAAAAGAGCTTTGTGTCCCATACCAGCTCTTCATCCTGCTGCCCACTTTCTTATATTTTGTTACTATTTGTATCAACCCAAATTGGTATTGACATAAACAGGGGAGACTGAAACTATCCCACTGTCTTCCCTTTTGTTGCTTTATATAAACATTTTCCCCTGAATTCCTCAAAGTTTACTTAGCTGCAGCTGTTGCAGTAATTTGTTTTACACCACTTCACAGAAGGTGAGTAATTAAGAGGTTTCTTCCCTGTAATGTGGTGTCCTGTGCAACTGCAGAGCTAATTAGTGCTTTCCTATATTACTGGAAATACTGGTTTTTCATAGCCACAAGTCTTCACAAAATGTCAGCTTTTAAAAACAGCACTTTGTAAACACTTTTTTTTTTTAAGTGAACTCAGTAAATTTAAAACCAGCCCTGAAACCTGTGCATTGGATTTTAAATGCTTTAAAATTTTCATCTCCATGTTAATGATTAAATGCAGGAGAAGTGGATATTAGGCTGCAGAAGTAGGTCACAACTGAGAAAATGGAGAAGTGAGACAATAACTGGGATGTCTGGACCCTCAAGGATCAGTGTCACCTGCTCTTATGTCGTGCTGGTGCTGGGTGAATTTCCTGGAGCAATCTCACGGGCTGAGATTCTCCTCTTTCCCTGAGGGTGTCTGACCAGGCTGAGCATTACAGGCACCATTCTCATTTCTGCTTGACCAAAGGGAAATCATCGTTCTGGGATGTTCAGCAAAAGATGAATTTGCTGTGCTTATGCCAGTGAAGTGCTCTCAGGGTCACTGGGGAATTGTTCTCCTGATGTTAATTGCTCCACGCCCAGAAAAGTCTGTTCAAACACAGCTCTTGACTGGCTTTCCTCTGGAGGGACTCTGACCTATATTAAAAAAAAAAAGAAACTCCACTAAAGCACAACTTTGGCAGTTTTTGATCTTTAACTGAGTTATATTCATCGCCTGGGGGGTCCTGTCCATGTGCAGAGTTCTCTTTTGTCTCTGGACACTGAGAAAGCTCATTGCCAGAGAAGATAAAATCCTTTCCCTTCAGGAAGTAAAATCCCTTCTTCAGAATAAGCTCAGCTTCTTACTGGTAAAATGGCAAGCAGGTTTTGAATTAGAATTCTGTTTGGATATTTCCTGCTTGACTGAGAATAAAAGGTCCTGAAAGGTGCATAGTCACAACTGTTTGTGTTCAAGTCAGAAAAAAGGGAGAGACCCCCAACCCACAGCACAGACCTGGTAGAAGGCAGTGATTTGAAAACAAACAAACAAAATCTCATGTACTTTATAACTTTACAAGCTAGAGAGAAGTAAAAAAAACTAATAATTAGAAAAATGGAGAGGAATATCAGTTTCTCCAGAAGTGTGCATTGTTCTTTGGATTTCAGTCCCCTCCCCCAGTTATTTCTCACTATGGATTTGTTCCCAGCCTGCTGGCTCAGGGGTTGCCCTCTCCATTGAAGTCAGGGTGTGTGTTGGTGTTTGGGTGATCCCTGGCACACTCTGATGCTGGTTCTGGTTGCAGGTTGGCCTGGTGTACATGTTCAACCTCATCGTTGGGACCGGAGCCCTGACCATGCCCAAGGCCTTTGCCACGGCAGGGTGGCTCGTCAGCCTCGTCCTGCTGATGTTCCTGGGATTCATGAGGTAGGGGGGGTGTGTGTGTGTGTGTGTGTCTTTGATGGACTGGGAGGCTCGGCTGGGTGGGGACAGTGTAAAGAGTTCTGCTGTTTTGCTGTCCCTCTGCTCCCCGAGTGTTGGTTCTGTGGTGCTGTTGTCTCTGGACCTGATCTGGAGGGATGCACTTCCTGACTCTGGTACATCCCTTTTCCTGACTGATGGGACGGACTTTTCCTCCACTCCAGAGTCTTCTGGAACCTTTATCCAGCTGCCTTTTTGTCCTCGCTGTGGATGCATTCCACACTTGCCTCTGTCACAGATCAGTCCCACAAACACCACCCAGCTCACGGCTGGCACAGGGTCAAGTCTTTGTGACTTGTAGATGTGTCAGCTTCTCCTGGCTTCTGGCAATGCTCTCACAGCTGCAGGAGTGTCAGGAACACAAACTCCTGTACAGCCAGGCCTGTCCTAGCCCCTCAGACCTTTGCTGCTCAAGCTCTTGGAGATGATCTCCTGTTTGTCACGTTCTCTGTGAGCCCCTGCCCAGGTGGAGCAGCAGGTGGAGCTGAAGGCTGTGGATACAGCACTGATTTCTAAAGAGTTACTGCTACAATTGCCATCTTCTGGCGGGCTGGGAATCCCTGATTGCTTGGTTTTAAAATAAAATAAAACAAAATTCCCTCCTCCCATGTGTACAAATGGACTTTTGAAGTGCCAGCCTTTTCAGTAGCCAGCTCTGCCAGCCTGAATGTGCCTTTGGTTTGAAGGCAGAGTTTTTTTGGGATCTGTTCTGTGCTGCTGTGCAGGGAGACTGTATGGTCAAGTGCCTGAGGGCCCCTCTGTGTATGTACCATAACTGGGAGCTTTAAAGCAATTCCTTTTAGCTACAATAGTTTAAAAGCATAAATTCAGTCTGTGGAGTTCAGCACCAACAGACAATCCTTCAAGGTCAGCAGGAGAGCACGAACCTCCAAGTGTGTGTACCAGAACTGCACTGGATTGAGCTGAGAAGACACAGCTCAAAGTGCTGCATGCCTTGGGAGCTCTGCTGCTTTTGTTCTGGTGCTTGTGACTTCCCCAAGCCCACTGGGCACCTCTGAGGCAGGAAAAGCCTGAGGGGAAATTGCTACACAGGCCGCAGCACTTCCTTTTATTCTTGCAAAACTGATCTCTCATTTGAGCTTGATAGACAAGTCCAATTCCTGAAGTGAGAAACCACTTTAAAGCCTTAAATAATATTGATTTGAGGGGATTTTAACATTTATTGATTGGTATTACAGGACTGGTTTTAGCTGAGATAATGATATTGCTTCCATCTGTGGCTCTCCCTGGACAGCTTGTTCACTGGCCTCCAGTATTTGCCTGCGTGTGTGATGTGCTCCTTGTTCATGTGTTGCTGCTTTGCTTCTGAATCCATGTGTGAGATTCTTTAAGGGACCAGAATACCTTTGCTATGAGCTCCACAACAGAGCTGGGTTTGTCCTAGCTTCTAAAAAGAGGAAGGAAACTTGCTTTCTAGCAAAGGTCAAAGTTCTCTTGCTGCCTTCAGCCCACAGGAACACCAGGAATGTGCCTTCCAAATATCTAAAGTATCTTATGAAATCTGAAGCTGTGTTATATTTAATTGCATATTGTGGTCTGCTTGAACATCTGAATCTCAAGAGCAGAAGGGAGCAATAAACTGAGGTGAAACACTATCAGAACAGCGTGTGGGGAGCTGGCAAAAGGATTGTTTTGGTTTGTTTGTTTGCTCCTACAAACAGATGGGAATTATTCTCCATCTCTCTTCAGTGACAGCTCTTGACTATTACTGATGATATCAATTGAATTCTTCTCTCTGTAGCTATATGACCACGACCTTTGTGGTGGAAGCTATGGCTGCTGCAAATGCCCAGCTGAGATGGAAGAGAATGGAAAAACGCAAGGTTTGTGTGGGGTTTAATTTTCCTTTTCCTCCTGTTGTTTTATCACATAGGATTTTCCTGGCATTCCCCTGCATCTTTGCCTTTCTTTGTTACTAACTCTAAAGAAATAAATTTCTACTGTACTTAACTTTGCCATATAAAATGTAGCTGTTAGTTCCCTGTGGGGTTGCTCATTAAAGACAGGATTTTCTGCTTCAGCTTTGAAAAATCTCCTGTGCTGTTCACATTTCTTACTGATCACGCTCTCCTTGCCCAGAAGCTCTGCTCAGTGAATGTGGAGAGGTGGCAGCCAATATATTGGTGCTATTTGGAGTGTGCTGAGGTCTATAAATCCTTGCTGATCTCAGGTCATTTAACTGGGACAGGCTGGGATGTCCTTGCTGCTGCTTGGGTAGTAACACAGGTTGTGGACAGTTCTGAATTATGTCCTTGCTGTAAAACTTACTTGTGGCTTTACTGGATCAGAGGGAGGCATAATTGTTTGCACTGATTTAGACCCCTGGCTTGCTGTTAGCGGGCTGGAGTTAGGAACTAGACCTGCTTGTGCTGCCTAGATATGCTCGGATTTATTTTTTTTTTTCTCGCGGTTCTGCAACAGTGCAGATCTGCCTGATGTTTCCACTTGTGCCACTGATCACTACATGAACTGGGCAGTGTTGCTGTGTGGGTGTGTGACCTGGGGCTGGGACAGCAGAGCTTGTCACTCACTTCATCCTGCTCTGCTGTGTCCTCTTCTGCCCTGCACAGCATTCCCGCGCTCCCTGGCAGTGCCCGTGCTTGCAAATCCTCCCCTCCCTGTTTGGGACCTTCCTTTGGGTGCCTGGAAGTGACCGTGACTCTGGGGGTGGCACAGCCTCCATCGTGGGTGGCAGATATCTCACAGGGGTCTGCTCTTTTCATCCAGGAGGATGATGAAGATGAGGACTCTTCCTCTGGAGTGTCTGACAGTGATGTTCTCCTGCAGGATGGCTACGAGCGAGCAGAGACACGGCCTATCCTGTCAGTTCGTGAGTAAAGCTCGTGCTTTCACTGCTGTGGGGCCTCTTCTCTGCTGACAGTGTCCAGTGGACTCCTCTGGCCATGTCACCCTTCATTCCTCATGCTCTCATCCCAAAGTCCTCAGCACCTGCAAGATAAGACTCATTGAGAATTCAGTTTGCTTTCTGCAGCCTGATAAAGATCTTTCCCCTCCAGGTCACTAAGATGAGAACATCTTATTTTCTAAACACCTTTAAAGTAGCTTCAGCAGAGTAATTGGCCCAGTGACTCTGCAGCTGTGGAGGTGTACATGCTGTCCTTCAGACTGCTGCTAGAGCTTCCCAAGTACCCAGGTAATCTGGCCTCAGGCCTATTGGAGGGACTGGTTGAAACACTTCTTGTTTTTTAACTTGCAGAGAGACGTGGCTCAGCCAATATCTTTGAAATCACTGAGAGGGTGGAAATGGGCCAGATGGCTTCCATGTTCTTCAATAAAGGTAAGTGATGAACATTTTCACAGGTCCCTTTGGGTCCTCCAGCACGTTGTGTGTATGGCTGTTCCATAAGTTTTCTTGCTTCTCAGCGTGGTTCTGCATCTTCAGTTTGTGATAATTCTGCCCAAATGTGCTGTTGTTGTCTCTGTGGACTGTGTTCATCCTCCTGTGTGCTGTTTCTATAAAGTATTTATGGGCCAGGTGGGCCAGAGCTTGCTGTGGTGGCCATGGAACCAGAAAAAACACTGCAGGTTGTGGGAGCAGTTTCTTGATACAGGCAGGTGTAAGTCACTGCCTTTTCTGACTGCACTTCACCTGCCTCTGAACTGCATCTGTCCTCTGTGACCTGCACTGTCTGAAGCAGTAGAGCCCAGCTGTAACATTTTCCAGTTGCATTTTGGTTGTAGCATTTGCAAATAAGACAATCAGGCCTCCCTGAGCCTTGTAAATGCAGTCTGAAGGAGAGAGACTTCTGATAGGAGCTTCTAGGAATTGTCTGCATCTGGGGAATTATCAAGAGAGCAGGGACATGAATTGCTGAAGAGGTCCCTGCTGAGGATGTGAGAGGCAGCTGGCTTTTCTTTTTGCTTTTAAATGTCTTTTGTATGCCAGGGAACAAACTTGTAACCCTGCTCTCATAAAGCCCCAGCCATTGCTGCTTGTGATAGAAATGCAAACCACAGCAATGAGGGTTCTGAAGCCTGTAAAGGAGGACAATGAAATGCTGTGCAGAGCCAGAACATCATCACACACCATGGCTTTGCAGTTTTGAGCCTGTCAGGCCCCATTTTTTGTGGAAAGTGATGTTTTCCCTTGTTCATTGGCCACCTTGCAAAGCAGTGATGGAAGGCTGGGTTTTTTCCACTACATTACATCAGTGTTATACCAGCATAAAGCTCTTGCCTCTGAGGGACAGCTGGACTTAAGGAGTGAATATTCTTTGTACTTTCTTTTTTTTATTTTAAAGTTAATTGAAAAAAAACTTTTTCATTTTCCTGCATGCCTCTTCTGGGATTTTGTAGATTTGAATCACTTAGGACTATCAAAATAATCCACCTTGGACTAGGCTGCCACATTTTTAGTCAGAGAACTGAAGTGTGTCAGAAACATTTTGTTCCTGGTCTTGCCTGTACCACTGACTTGTTTTGACCTTAGGCAAGTTTTCTTGCTTGTTTCCTTGCTCTGTAAAATATGGTGAACACATTCTTGTCTCTTGATGTTCCTCCCAGGAGTAATATTTGAGAAGTGCTGTGAGAGCAGCTGTGTAACAGGGTTTAGCAGTATTGCTGAGGATTGGGCTGTGCAGGGATGGGGATCACAGGAGTCACAGTGTTCTCATCCAGTTTCAGGAGGCTTTTTCTTTGCATGTGCTTCACAGGGGAGCTGGAAAGGACCCTCAGAGCCAGGCAGGTGCTGGGCCTCTCTGGTGCTCAGCCAGTAGAGGGTGCTGGGAATATGTGTCCTCTCTCCAGCGGCACTGATACAGCTTCTGAGCAAAGTGAAATAAACTGCTTAGTACTCTTAAATCTTAATCCCTCTTCTTAATGTTGCTTTAGCCAGAGTTATCTGATTTCTGTGTTAGGGATCCTCCCCAGGGTCTGCTCAGCCCGTGGAAAGGGATGAATCCATCTGCAGGAAGGTGGCTGGAGCAGCTGCAGGCGTGGCCTGACCCTGCTTGTGACTTCCAGCTGGGATGAGGTGCGCTGAGCAAAGGGCCTGGGGCAGCTCTGACTCCTCTGCTGCTTTCCCTTTGCCTGAGCTCAGCAGTGAGGCTTCACCCCTCACTGACTCAGGGACACCTCTGGTGAGTGGCTGCAGAGACTGCTAGGTGAAGGCCCTTCCTCTGCAGGTCCCTGCTGAGGTGTTCCCTCTCCACAGCTGCACAGAAAGGCCTTCAGCAAGGGCAGCTGCTCAGGGACCCCTTAGTGCTGAGAAACTGGGGACTTCCCAGCTCCAAGCACCAGCCTGTGAGGTTTCACAGCTGGCAAATGTCTGGGTGTTTACTCATGATACACAAAGTATAGCTCCAAACCCAAGGTGATGGAGGGCTTTGCAGCCTCCAGAGGGAAGGCTGATGAAAGCTGTGCAGTGGACCTCAAAACCCCTGATTTCTAGTGAGTTCTCTGCTCCTTTCCCTTGACTGATTTTTATTTTCAACGATCTGACAGGAGTTGGATCTGGAGTCCTAGGAGGTAAGCTGGGGATAAATCTCAATTTCAGATTGTCTGCTTTCTTAAAGGGAGCTGACTTGGGTTTAGGCTGTGAAGAGACTGTGCTCTTTTGAAAGAGCTGGCTCTGAAAACCTACTCTTTTTCTTGATTTAATTTTTTATTTTTTTAATGTTGAGTGCTTTATTCTGGGACTGAGCAGTCATTTATTGCAGTAATAAATTCTAGGCACATCTGCCTTGCTGTTTCCTCACAGGAAGTAATTGCTATTTTTTTTTTCACCCCATTTTGTGCCCGGTAATGAAAGTATTGATCAGGGAGGGTCAGCAGCAGTTTATAAAAGAACTGATGCTAAAGTCTTTCTGTCTTGGAGAGGATGAGTTTGGGAGAGGAGTGTCACCTGTGCTTCCTGCAGACAGAGAGGTCTGCATTGGAATGGGGGTGCTGCTGGGTACTGGCTGGTGCTGCTGTGGCTGAACTGGTCATGTCAGCTTTATTTTGTGTGTGTGGGGCAGCTGAGTCCTGAGACCAGCTGCAGATCCCAAAACAGAACATCTATCTGAGTCTGTGTAGTCCTGAGCTGTCTCTCTGCAGCTTCTGTCCTATGTCAGATATTTTTTAAAGCCTTCAACCCTTCTAAATGGGAAATTGGAAAAGACTGGTAGGTGGTTTGTTGCTGTCTCCAGGACAACACAGAGACTCCATAGCTGTGAAGACATCTTTCACAGAGCAAACAAGGGGAGAACTATACAGAATGATCTGACAATTTCTGCAGTAAGTCCATTTGTCTCCAGGAGCAACTCTAGAGCACTGATTTAGTGTGCTGCTGTGCAGAAGCAGGGAAGTTCTCTCAGTGCTTTCCTTACACACCCCCTTTCATGCTAAGCAGGCTCAGCATATGGAATAATGTATTTAAACAAAGGAGAATTCCTAATATTGTTTCCTGACCTCCAGAGATCCAGGAGCAGTATGATGGCAAAGCATGGTAAAGCTTTGGGGCACCAGGCACTGCAGGAATGAGTCCTCACTGCTGCAGCAGTGCTGTCCTTGCTTGGTAGGTGTCACAGCTGTGAGTGTGAGGTTTGCTCAAGCTGCACTGAGATGAAGCATCAGGTGGCATCACAACTTGAAAGTATGGCAGTTTTCTTGAGCTGTTTTCCTTCAATGTCAGCTCCCTAAATTAAATAAATGTGAGGCTTTTATTCTGTAATTCACCTGACTCTGAAATAAAATATCTTCCAATTTGTTGGTGAGATTTATACACACTTGCCTGCAAGAAGAGAATCCTGGAGTATCATCAAACCTTCAGATTTTAGCCCTTCACAGCAGGGTCTTGTGCCTCAGTAAGGCTGTTCTGTGCACCCAATTAATTTGTGTAAGATTTTCTTTTAATCTCTTAGGTGAAGGCAGGGCAAGCTTTAAATTAAAAATAATTAAAAAAAAAAACAGAAAAAAAACTTATTAAAATAAATGAGCAGAGGCAGGAACAGTGCATGTGGTAGCATCAGGATAAGTGGAATGCAGAAAGTTTTAAAGCTCTGCAGGGCTGTACCTTGGCTCAAATTGCCAGTGGTAGGGAATCTCCCAAAGCAGCTCCACTGAAATCTGAGCTCTGCAGGGCCAAATCCTTACAATCCATATTGGGAAGGTCCTGCAGGTTTGCAGTCAGAGGATTTGGAATCAGCAGAGCCTAAAAACATTCTCTCTGCATTTCATTTTGTCAGGCTGTGCTCACACTGAGTCTGAGAGCATCACCTGGATGTTTGCCTGTGGCTGTTCAGAGCTGACAGCTTCGTCTGGCAGGTGACTTATGTGAGACCTGTTGGTCTTGACTGCAGGATGGGCTTGAACTGGAGGGTTTATTTAGGTTCAGTGCCAGGTACTGAAGGAGGCAGAGTGGAGCTCTGAGACCCCTCGTGCCCTGTCAGTTCCTGTTCCATAATAAGCTCCCTAAGCTTGGGTGGAGTTTGCAGCCGAAATTATGGAGGCAAATGGTGATTTAAGATCTTAAAAATTTTGTATATTTGAAGTGCAGAGAACAGGAGTCTCTGTGTACTCTGCTGAATCTGGACAATATTTTCTTTTTTTTGCAGTGGGTGTCAACCTCTTCTATTTCTGCATAATTATCTACCTCTATGGCGATCTGGCAATCTATGCAGCAGCGGTGCCAGTCTCCCTGATGCAGGTGACCTGGTAAGTGTGCTCACTCCTGAGGGGCTGTGTGCTGCCAGGGAGCAGGGCAGGCTTAGGCTTTGATGGGCTGATAAGTCTGACTGGGATCAGCTGTACTTTCCAAAGCCTGGATGGAGAAATGACTCAAGGACAGCTCATCTCTTGTGGGTGGGAGTGAAGTTGTTTTGTATTCCCCACCTGAGGGCCTGCTGCCTGACTGCAGAGTAGCTGACCTGATTCCAGACAAGTGCTCAGGTGTGAAGTGTTTCCAGTTTCAGCACTTGCAGACAGGAGACTTGTTGCTCCATAGTTTGATTGCAATACTCTGCAGTTTGTTGCCTTCTCTCTCTCTTTGGGAAGAAGTTGAGGGGTGTGGTGCTTACTAAGCCTGAAGCCACTGAGTGGTGTTGGTACATGAACTTAGCTCTAGTCATAATAAATAACAAAAGATGGATAATAAAAAAGATTGGTTTGATCAAATCTGGGCTGGATTTGGACTTCTGTCTCGAAAATGGAAAGCATCAGCAATCCATAAGAGATCTAAGCTCACCAGCTTGATAATTAAATGATGAAACTTGCAAATAACTTCAGGCAATTCAAGAATTGCTTTTAAACCTCTGGTACTCAGTGACTTGCTGTGTTACACAGTCCAGAAAATGGAAGTGAGTGTGATCAGGGACAGAGAGCAGGATTGGCCTCTGCTCATTCTTCTTGAATGCAGGAGAGGGGGAGACATCTGCTAGGAGTTAATTACTGTCTTTTGTTTCTCCCTCCTTTCCCAGCAGTGTCACTGGCAACCATTCCTGCAGTGTTGGAGATGGCACAAAGTACAACGACACGGACAAGTGCTGGGGGCCAATTCGAAGGATTGATGCTTACAGGCTTTATCTGGTGAGCTTCTGGAATTGGGATCACCACTGTTGCTATTTAAACTCTGCTTCTAGTGCATAGGGATTTTTTTTTCTTGTAGAAATAATGTAGTTCAAGTGAACAACAGCATATGAAATTTTGGTTCAGTCTGACTTTTTTGGCCAAATACCCACTCCCTATTCTTGGTGACGTGGCTGTGTTTGAATTTGTTGGCCATCAGAATGATGCTTATGGTTTTGAGTTTGAGTTCTGTCCATCTTGGTGTGGAGTTTTATATTGCTTGAGCAGGTGAAATGTTTTTGCCAAAGGCTGGGTTTTTCTTCGCTGGGTTTTTCAGTGGCTGGCTAAGTAATATTCGCTTGGGGGTAATTGTTGTCAGGATACTGAAGTATATAAAACTCACTTGAGTGCTTTAGAATATAAAATACCCAGAGTTGGAAGAGACTCACAAGGATCATTGAGTCCATTCTTCATGTGGATAAAATTGTTAATGCTGGAGGAGAATCTGCTACTTGAAAGATGATGGAAACAACCAGCCTAGACAACATCCAGTGCTATACACTGCCTCAGTAATAACTTTGTCTAGTTCAGGATTGTCTGTTGCATCTAAGGCTGTGCTGGGGTTCTGCTCTGAGCCCAGGGTTTTTCCCAGAGGATGGTGAACATGGTTTCTCTGAGCCTGGGGAGTGCTGAGCGCTCCTGTTTGGAGACTAATGTCGGTCGGGCAAAATGGGAGGAGGGAAGGATGCAAGTGCTGCCAAATGTGGCTTCTGTTAAGGGTCTCTGTGAGAATTTTAAGTCACAGGAATGAGGGTGGCTGTGTGTGTGCAGAGAAATCCAGAGATAATTTTGGAGTTAGTACATTTTGGACATGCCCTGGATCACATCCAGTGTTATTGCAAAAGTAAGAGCCAGGCGTCAGATATATTAGTGAATGTCAAAATCTAGTTAATTATTTAAGAGAAATATTATTGCTTTATTAAATTCTGTCTTGGTCTGTTTCTTTAAAACTTCTAGAAGATTGAAGATTTCCTTCCTGAATTTCAATAACTCTCCCTGACCCAGCAGAAGGAGCTAGTCAGAAAAGGCAGACATGCATTAATTACTGCCTGTGTCTCTCGGATATTGTGTCTATAATTCATGAAAATAATTGTTGTTAGGACTTGCAAAATTAAAAAAATTAAGACTGTGTAAGCATTAGACTTGCAGTCTGTGTACATAACTATCAGCGGAGCTTTTCCCTCTGCTTGTCTTGTGGATTTGGAGAATAAATATCTGCAGATTAATCCTTTCCTGCTCAGTAACTGGGATGAAGCTTCAGTGTTGCTGTCTATGCCCCCTTAGATGGAGGCTGGGATTGTTCATGGGAGAGCACACCAGTCTGTAATGGGTTATTAGTGGGGGTCAGTGCTCACAATCACTGTTTTCAGGAGACTTCTGGCTGTCAGCATTACCTCTGAGTTCTGCTTTTCTGTTAAACATCTCTACTGCTTCTTACTCGGTGCGGATGGGAGTAAACTGGGACTTGTTCTGCCTCCAGCTCTTCTGGTCCCACTCCCTGCTTGACCTGTGTGATTTCATTCTCCAGAAAGCAGAGAGGATGGTGGCCTCTTTAGAGAGGGATAGGAGATGTAATCATTCAAAAAACACTCTGACCACAGTACTGACTCTGGCTTTGACTTTGGGCTGCCTCTGAAGTGTCTGTGCTACTAATATTTTTCACCTGCTGTCCTGGTTAATATTTTCCCCACTGTCCTGTTCGCAGTGTGGACAGCTAGATGAGCTCTTAAACTTTGAGAGAAACCTGGGGATGGGAGGGCAGGGCAAGGAAGTAACTTCACTTCAAGAAAAAAATTTAGTAGTAAACCATTGTAATTATCTCTACACATTTTGTCCAAGCTTCTTGTGTATAGAAGTAGAGTTTTGAACATGCCAGAAAAACTGAAACCTGCCTGTCTGAAGGGGAAAATGCAACATGAAAGTGAGGATGGGAGAAATGCACAGCTTCTCTTGGTCCCAGGGGATCATACCCATAGAGAACTATTCTGTTTTCTTAACTTTCTATTTTGAATTCTTGCCTGATGGAATAAATCAGGTTCCACGTTTCAGTGGACAAACAAGGTTTCTTTTTACAAACAAGTTCCCCTGTGGCAAGGGGACAGATGGACACTGTGATCCCAAAAGAAAGCAGCTGAGTTTTTGGATCAGCCCTTTCGTCCTAGATGCCTGCCTCTAGTTTTCCTACCTTATCTTAGTACTGCACTTAGGTTTAAGTGACTTTTAGGAGGAAGATGTGTGGATGTAACTGAAACTTCTTGCCCATTCCAGTGAAGCAGTTCTCTAGAAGTAGTGTTCTATTTCATACTCTGTACATGACCCTACAGAAAACCTATTTTGGAGGAGAAAAATCTATTTGAGGTTTTCTGGACAAACGGTGCCAATGGGAGCTGCTTTGTGCCAAGTCCCACCAGTCTGCCAAAGACCCGTGCTGCCTTCCTCCTGTCAACTTTTTCTCTCCCAACACCGTGTCTTCTTTTCAACAAAAACCATTTCAAACATTGACTCTTCAAGCTGGGGATGGAGAGAAGAATAATGGCTGACGTAAAAATCCTTTTTCATGCCTTATTGTCCGAAGCTGTCTCTGCTCTGATTACTGTGAATGGAAGCTGAAAACTATGTACATAATGAGAATATTTAGACAGATTAAAGTCTTCTCTTGAGACTTGCTTGTCTGTGCAGCATCTTTATTGCTGCTCCAAGATTTCACACCTAAGTGTGTCTGCAGAGTCTTCAGAGACCGCTAGGCCCCTATTAACCTTTGTCTGAACAAATGGTTGTCTCACTTCCTGTTTATAAATTGCTTTGGAAAATCAAAACTTGCAAAACAAATAAGTGAAGGCAAGTGCAGCAAATACGTAAATAGACTTTTGCTCCTGTCCCATCACCTGCTGCTAATATTTGCCTCCTTTTTGGGACCATAAAAGACCTGGGAGGTTTGAAGGGCGAGCCTTGCTGTGCTGTTCCAGTCCTGTGAGGGCAAGACCCTGCAGGACAAATGTTCTTCCAAGAACGGCATGTGTTGGGCAGCCCAGCGACCTTGTTTAAGGCAAGCAGTGATCACAGTTAAAGCAGATCGATGGCTTTCTATCTTTGCTGCAGACCCGTTACCACCCTGCCACGTCCTCAACAGCTGGAGTGACTCCCAAGTCCCTTGGCTGTCTCTGGCAATGCTGAGGACAGGGTCACGTTCTCTCAGTGCTGAATTCACACTTCACTGCAGCTGCTTTATCATGCTCTCTGTAGGTTCCACTGGGCTGTGCTGGGGAGGTCGTGGGGAAGGGGCAGCAGATTTAAGTGTCAGATATTTCATCGTAACACTTTCCTGTCTTTCCAAGCCATTCCTGTCCAAGCCATGTGGGAATGTGACACGATAGTTGCTGTTTCTAGAAAGCAGATACTGAGACAAATAAGAGATTAAATCCTGGGGATCAGCAGCCATTCAGAGCGTCTGATCCAAGCTGCGTTCATGACCTGGCAAACAACGCTTCTGTTCTGCACCAGGGCAGCCGTTGAGCCTGAAACCTCTACTGTGTTCTCAGCCCTCCTCTTCTGGCAATCTGGGACACGGTGTCTTCCCATGATGGAAAGGAAATGGCTTAAATTCTCAAGGGGGGCCGTGTGCCTTTCAGAAGAGGCACTGGCACAGGTACTCCTGCTAGCCTGGCTCGGTAGCGCGTCAGAGCCACCAGGTGCATCTGTTCTGTCTGAGTCTCGCTCGGTTTTTTTAGCTGCTCGGGGAAGGGACGCGGCATCCGCTTGTGCCGGTTCACAGATGCTGCAGTATCGCAGGCGGCCCAGCGGGTGCGGGCTGGGCGAGCACGGGAGCGCAGATGGTTTAATGGAGATTATCCCAGTTGGAAACGTGCTTGTGCGCTGAATAAAATGAGCGGGCTCGCAGGCGCTTAGTGTCCCTCTTCAGGAGGGGACAATGTCACCCCGGCCCGGCTCTGATCGGGGCCAGGCTGCGGTGGGAGCTGTGCCGGGGGTCAGGGGGTGCTCTGAGGACACACACTGCTGTACCACTGCTCAGTGCCTGCACAGCTTCATCAGTGAGTGCAAGGCTGAGCTGGGAAGTGTTGGTGGCGATGCTGTCGGTGCTGCTGCCCAGCCCGATCCGGCTGCAGGGCTGGGCTGTGTGTGCCTGCTCTACGTGCTCTGCTTCCCTCCACGATTTCTCCTTCCTGCCTCTGCCTGTGCCCTGCTCTGGGTCAAGGCAGCTCGGATTTTCATTGTCAAAACAGATCTTTCCAAATGCATTTACCTGCGCTGGGACAGTTTTATCAGCTTGTTTGGTACACAATGCTCTTGTGGTCCATTGTTGGTTTCTGTATTTTTTTTTGGTTGGTTTTTTTGTTTTATATTTTGCCTCCCAGCAGTGATATGAGAGGAGCCCTCATGGCAGTACTTGAACATCCATGCTTGATCTAAGCTGTCTGCTGCCAACTGGGAGCTGGAGCAGCGCTGCAAGCAGGGTGCTTCCAAGGGCACCTGGGTTTTCTCCACCATTCCCTTTGCATCAAGTGCTTCTCCCCTGCCCTGCCTTCCTCAGCTGTGCCCTGCAGCAACATGCAGTAATAAATGGGTCACAGCTGCTGTCTCCTGGATATTTATTCTTACAGGTCTCAATGTCTAGAGACCTTGAGAAGCTGTGGTGGGGAAGGAAGCTGCCTCGGTGGCAGGAGCTGGGCCAGGGAGGGCTGATTTCACAGCACATCAATCAGAAAGGTTTGGGGTGCTTGTCCTGGGCACCCAGAGCAAGCCAGTGAAATGGAGGGAAAGCTGATGGAAGTTTATCCTGATGGTGTGAAGTCATCATCTTGTTCAAATAAATTGCTTAAATTGCAATTTATTGTTTTGTTCTAGCATTGTTGTGTTCTAGGTTACTTCAGCTTACAGTAAAGATGCAGCAGGACTGGGGCACTATTAGCTTGTCACCCTGCATATGCTACAAGAAGTTATTTATGGCAAGACCTTCTTGCCAAAAAATGTTGCATTATATTCCTTACCACAAATGCTTTGATGTGGTTTACTATGATACTGATATAGAAATAGAAATAAATGTACAGAAAAGGCAGGTGGTACTTCTGTGCATAAAGACAGTTCTGAAAACCTTCAAAATAAGAGAAAAGCTTTTCAAGAATCGAGAATATTGTGCCGTTTCTATGTGTACAGGCCACCTGAGTTTTGAAGCATTGCTGTGACAAAAGAGGAATTAGGACTGCAATAAATATCGATATCAGTGGGCCGAACTGTTATAGGTGCCCCTGAAATACAGCTTTGCTTGGCTAAAAGCCCTGTCTCAGAGGCTGACTGGAGTCTTCTCATGCCTCTCATCTACTCAGCCTCCAAAAAGTAAGGTCAGTTAAGTTGTTGCTTTGGTCTGAAGTGGTTCTAGAGGGATAGGAGCCAAGTTCTGCTAAAATAAATGGTGTCTGGATGTGGAATGGGAAGGCAAGTCTCAACTCTTTTTATTGTGCAACTAATAGGTTGAAATTGGCACACAGCCTTGTTAATATGGCATAAATCCTACCTCCTTCATCTTGGTCCATTCTTCTGTGGGCTCATCAATAAATCCTTTCAATTGCTTGCTCATCATATGCCTGTGGCAGATAAACTGGCTCTACTGGAGGTTGCCACACTCCTTGTGTTCCCTAATGCAAAGGACTCTTCAGATAATAACTGGCCTTGTGAAAAAGAGGTTCCTCCTGAGCCGTCAGGAGGAGAGGCAGATGAGCGTGGTGTTGTGGAAGTGAAATATAAACTTGTTGTAGTGGTGACCTAAGAGCTGGAGTTCAGCTTCTGATGGGTGATTTTTCTTGCTTCCTTGTAAGTGATGGCATTTTGAGTAAAAGAAACATCAGCCAGAAGGCAAACACTGGGTGGGAGAGTCAGCCTGCGGGACCAGGCTGAGGCAACTGCAAGACCACACTTTGAAGCAACTAACATTAATGGATTAGCTTGTCTCTTTTCACTGGAAAATCAATAGTGCAGGGGACTGGAATGTGTTTTCTGTACAGAGCTGTCTGTTCACTTCACAATGAGAAGTGGGTTTTTCCTAAGTGGAGTTTGGGTCGTGCTTGTCACTTGGACGCTCGCCTTTTCCAGAGGAGCAGTCCTGCCCCTCTGGCACCTCCAGCAGGCTGCCACGGGCTGTCTGGAAGGGAAGGGGCTGTGCTGCTGCTGGCCAGGTGTGCTGCAGGTGCTGCCAGCCCTTCAGAGGAGCAAGGTGCAAGAGATGCAGAGGTGCAAGGGGCAGAGGCCAGCAGTGAGCTCAGACACTCTTGGCTTCCCCAGGGAAGAACGTCCTGCACACTTTGGTGCTTGGTTTGACTTTTGTGGTGTTGCATGATCATGAACCTTGGAAGCAGTGACTTTAGGTGGATCTGTCTGCTTTTCTGTACATTCTGCAGCTGGGAGCTCAGCAGAGGTGGTGCTGGCCTCAAACCACATCCCTGCTGCTGTGGCAGCACAGCCACCCTGCCAAGGCTGAGAGGCCATGCTGCTGCTTTCCCTGAATAAAGCTGTCCTTTGGAGTCAGCTCGCTTGGGCAGCGAGGCACCAAAGCTGACACTGTTCTCTCCTGGTGCTGGATACCAATCTCTCCTGAGCAGGGCAGGTGTCAGAACTAATAGATGTGATCACCCACTCCCTACACCGAGTGGTAAAGGTTTAAAAGGGACCTTTTAAAATTCCTTTCTTGGACTAGGCTGCTCCAGCAGAACCACAAATCTTAGGTTTTCAGAACATTTGTAGAAAATAAGTAATAAATACATTTCCCCTGTGCAGTGTTACTTTTTGCAGTGATTGTGACAGCATCCTAGGAGCCAGAGTTGGAGAAGACCTGTTAAGTCAGCTAAACAATCCCCTGGGAAATGCTATATAAGCCTTTTTCTTAACAGCATATTTTCCAGTATTCTGTTCGGTGCTTTAGCAGCAGCTTTGTTTTTGAGCAGAGGTCTGACCTTGCTGCCTGCTTGATTCACATCAGTATTTTCATCGAGTAAGACAGCAGTCTTGATCTCTCATCCCCTGAAATTACCATTAATTCCTTAATATACAGGTGGAAAGTACCAGGGCTGCAGAACTGTGCAGTTCTGCTGCTATGAACATTATCAGAAACTGTGGAGGAGAGCTCTGGACAGACCCATATATCTTTTTACTGCTAAATAAGCCTGCAACTTAACACCATCCTAAATTGCTCTGTATGTCTGAGTGAGATCACTGACGCTCTTGTCCAAAAATGTGGATTTTTGGACTACATCAGCAAATCCCACACGTAGCTCATGCTTCTGTAAGCAGGACTATAAATACAAATAATGCAGCTGGGATTTATCTTGTAAGTTGAAGTCGGTATAATGCTCTGGGGCCAAGCTGATCTCCCCAGCCTGTTGCACCTGTTTGCTGTGTGCTGAGCAGGGAAGAAGGCTGGAAGTGAACAGACACCCCACTAGCCCCGGGCAACGAGGCTTTATCTCTTCTTTTGTGCTAAGCAGTTTCAAAGTGAGGGACTTTCCTTCCCTTCAGGCAGCTCCTGCATGACACCGAGCAGGATGATGCTGCCCCTGAAGCCACATCCTTCAAGCAGATGGAGAATCCTGTGAAACTCAACTGACAAGTTTTCAGGGGAAGAAAGGAAAGGCTTGGTGGTGGAAGCAGTGTGGGTGTTGTGGCAGACGAGGGCTTAGTGGCCGTCAGGAACATTCATCCTTGGTGAGCCCAAGTTCCTCCTAACCCTGGCAGCTTGTAGCTTGACATGTTTGCAGGGCCCTCTGTGCATCCTGGTGCAGGCTGTCAGGCTGGTCCACATCTCCCTTGCTTTGTGCTGTCTAACCCAGGGGCTTCTGTAGTCAATATAAATATTGTTGTAGTTGCCAATGCCCCGCCGGGAGAGGCTACGAATATGGAGGAATTTGGGGCAGTGTTTGTGTATAAAGATGATGCCCTCACACTTTCTTGGAGGAAACTCATTAATCTCTCCTACCATGCTAATGAAGTGGGGAGGCAGAGAGCTCCTCAAGGTCAGCTGGTGTCAGGAAGGAGGAAAGCTTCACTGTCATGTGCTGTGGGAGATCAGAGCAAGCTGGTGGTGGGGGGTACAGCCAAACTTGGCTCTGCACCTCCTCTGCTGTCCTTCCAAGTATCGCAACCCAAGCATTCGGCTCTCCTGCATCTATCCACTTTGCTGCTTCCCTCCTGCTTGTTCAGATGCAATTAGGAGATGCAGAATAAGGGGGAGCCAGGGGTCAAGGAGGCGCTAAAGTGATTACAAGATGCTGCAAACGGCTGTGCCATAAATACTGCAATGATGAAAAATTAGATGCCGGTCACCTCGGGGTTATTGCTGGCCTCTATCTCTCTGTTGTTGTGAAAAATGATAATGGAAGTGTATTTACCCCAGAGAGTGTAAGCTTGCCTCTGGCTGTGATCCTGCGCACCCCAGGTATGCCAGGAACAGAATCCTTGTACCTAATGACTTTCTGAGAACACTTTGTGCCTGAATTCCTTCAAATTAAGTCAAGAAAGAACTGGTATTTCAGGGTATTCTTTCCAAAGTGGAAAGTTCCTGGTGCTCAGAGATTGACCAGCTGAGGAGAGGAGAGGAGAGGAGAGGAGAGGCATCCTCAATTACTGCCTTGCTGTCCATGTGCTGCTTCTGCCTTGGCCTCCCACAGCTGCCCAGTTCACAGCTGGTTTTTGGTCTGTTTTGTGACCAGCAAGATCAGAGCTTAAGGATCTGGGATGACTACACCTTTTTCTGGCTGAGCAGTTAGAATCAGATGCTGGTGCTGGGCTAGAGCCTTTGAAGATCTCTAGATGGTATTCAGACACACTGAAGTTGGTATCTTTGGGGATGCAAGCACTTCTTTTCATCCCTTGCAGGAGGTTTTCCATTTTGGAGGAGACATTAGGATCACTGTGGCACAGGAAGTGTGGCAGCATCCAGCGTAAAGGGTATTGTGGGTGAAAGGCCACTTCGCTTCGCTGGCAAAAACCAGCCTGGCAGCAGCCGAGGTCTCAATTCCTGGAGTATTTCTTCTCCCTGCCCAGAGGAGCTGGGGAGGAAGGTGGGTGAGGGCTCCTCGGTGCCAGGAATGTGCCTGGTGTGAGTTATGATTACAAAGCTCTGCCAGGTGTCCCGAGAGCAGCACGTTAATTACCAGAGCTGCTGTGGCAGCTGCCTGCTGTACCCAAAGCATAACTGCCCTTGTTTCTTCTGCTATAAATGTTCCTTGTGGATTGTCTGGTGGCTGTGGCCTCCCTCCATTGTGACTTCCTGACTCTGCAGGGGGATCTGGAGGTTAAAATCCCTCTTGCCTCTCAATCTCTTTGAGCAGTCCTTGTTCTGTGGCTGGTTTATCTCTTTTCAACCAACTTTGAGCTTCATAACATCTTGTCTGCTGATAACTTACTGCCTATCAGCACAGCCCCTGCTGCAGCCCTGCCTCCAGCCTTGAAAGGCTGTGGATTTACAGCTTTTTTTTTTTTTAGCTCTCTAAAAAGCTCCTTCCTGAACAATCAGACTCTTTCCATGTATTTATATTTGTACTGTCCGCTGCAAGGGGTAAAGCTTTACCAAGGAAAGCTTGGATGGCCGCCCTTGCTGATAGGCCATCTGGCTCTGTAGCTTGAGAAATGAGCTCATGTAGGACAGGAACATGGCCTTGTCACCCTAGTGAAGGGGACGAGAGATGGCACAGGGGGCACCACACTCAAGATCCTTTTCCCTTTTACTGGAAAGCCCTGGGGCCCTGGCAGGAGTGACTGGAGCCCACCTTGGAGCAGCACTGCAGTAGCCACAACCTGGAGAGGGTACAGAGGAGCTGGCACAGGCTGCAGGTGTGTGCTGGGAGAGCTGCAGGTAGGTCTGAAAGGCCATGAAGCTGTTTTCTTTATCTAGGAGCTCCAAACAAGAGTGGGGGAAGCACCATGCATTTAATATTTCTCTCCAAAGTCAGCCCTGAAAATTCCCTGAGGATGTGAATAGAACACCAGTTCCTAAGGAATTACTAAAGGTGGTAGGTCTGGTTCAACCTTCCAGCAAGGAATAAAACCTCTCACCTGTGCCCATGCCAATAAATCCAGTTTTGCTTTTTGGACTTCTTTTTCCCTACACGTGACATGCTCTTGTGGAAAGCACCTGAGGTGGGAACAGAGTATCCCAGTTCCCCGACATCTTGTTTGCTCTCTGTACTTGCAGTGTGCTTTTGTTGGATTGTTTCATCTGTCCCTTCTCGTGCTCATCAGAGCTGTGAAATAGCTCTGAGCTTGGGGACGTCTTGCAGAAGCAGAGCGAGTGTCAGAGTTGCCACTCCTGACAGCATGTAAGAAATGTCTGCTTTTTCCTGCCATGCTCAAGGAGACTTTCCTGGCATCTGAGCACTGAGTCAAGCAAAGCTTCCTTTGGGAAGTGCTCATCCAGCCCAGCCTGTGTCTTGTTGGTGTCAGCCTTTGCTGTGGGAATGTTGTGGGAATGTACCCACAGTCCAGTATTAAACACTCAACCTTTCCTGCAAAAGTGCCGAACTCTACCAAGGAGAGTGATCCATTTTATTAAACCAGTGACTTTGTAATGAGATTTTTATCTTGCCCCTCTTCAGAGTAGGGTTATCTCTGTGCTGTCTTGTGGGGCAGAGGTACCATTGCTCAACAGCTGTGAAATCCAAACATCAATATCTGCAGAGGTGGAGCTGATACCATCCTAAAGTGAAGTTTGTCTGAGATGTTGTCACTTCTGTCAAGGGGAAACAAGAGCTCCAAGGAATTACATGGTTTGGGATGGGTTCTAGTTTTGAATGAGGGTGTGAAAGGCAGGGAGGAGGAAAGGAAAAGGCAGAGGGTGGCTATGGGAGATGGATATCTAAGGAGTGAGCACTACACCACCTCCATCCTCACGTTAAAACTGAGAGATCATTGCTCTGTGTTCTGAAACTTAGTAGCTTCTCATTGGTATGATAGCCCTGTGCTGCACAAATGATTTTATTCTAAAACTCTTGCACTTTTGGCCCTGCTCCTGGCACATTTGCTGCATTCAGCAATCATGGTCTCACTTTGCTCAGGTACATACCCTACTTCCACCCAACCTTTCTGAAAGTTCGAGGCTCTGAATCAATAAGAAGCAATAGCTACTGTTTTTAATTCACTACTTGGCAAGCACCAAAAGCAGATGCAATTCTTACAGATGAGTTTGTGTAGCACGAAAACAAGCAAGTTCTGATGACAGTTATGAATGAGGCTGGGTTTCAGATGGTCCTCGTGCAAATGTATGCAGTCACTGGCCATAATGCTGTAACTACTGTATCCAACACATGAATCAGCCACATTTTGGATGCTAATTGTGCTTCCTGAGCTATATTGGCTGCTGCTGTAAAAGCCACATGCTGAGCAGCAGATGAAAGCTATTGAACTGTACTGGTTCAGAGTGATAGATGGACCCTTCAGGTCAATAAAGAAGCCGTTTGGTCAGACAGCCTCTGACTGGCTTAGAGCATGTTTGTGTGGTCTGAAAGGCTCCTGGCATTAGCTGGCCATCACTTAGTGGTTGAGAGCTCTCTTGGTGGTCCTCTTGGCTGCAACCAAGCTGATAAAAACCAACCAGATGTCCTATTAACGCTTGATCTTACTCTTGCTTTTATAAGATAATCCAATAAACAAGGTTATGTAACCAAGTTTTAACATAAGAGCTTTAATAAAATATACTTCCAGAAATATATAAATATATATATAAAAATATATTCCAGGCAACAGTAAGCCCTAGTTAGCTCCCCCATGGCAAGAAGACTCGAGTTGACCAGCCTGCTTTTTAATTTTGAAATACTGAGAGCTGACAGGTGCAGAGGCTCGGAAAGTGGTATCAGCTGAGTTGCCCGCTCAGAGAAGATCCCAAACCTTGCTGCCAGTGTTGCTGTGGCTTGGCTTGGTGGGAGGAATGGACTTGAAGACCCTCCCAGGGGTTGAGCAAGCCGGTGTGCTGCTTGTGGCTCCTACTAGCCTGCAGGGGAGAGTGTAATTCAGGGTGACAAACTGCTGTTCTTGTTTCTACCCTCACTAGTTTCTGTTTTTTTTTACTGGAAATGTCAGTAAAAGCAACAAAAACACCATCTTTTTTAGTCACTAGTATGCTGGATTTTCATGCCATTTTTCAGCATGAGAAAAGAAGAGAAAATAAAGAATTTTGCATTTGCTTGCTGTGTGTGGATTGCACATACCTTCCACTGTGAGCCTGGTGATTTACCTGGCCTTTCCCATTTAATGGAGGAGCTTGGAGGGAAATGAGGGAATCATTCTTAATAGCCAGCCCTGTGCAAAAGCACTGTAATGGTTTCTCTCTGCCATCCTGTGAATTTAGACAGTATTTAATAGATTCAGTTCTCCTCCTTAGCTGAAGGAAGCATTCCTTTACCTTGTTTCAGTTTAGCAATGAATTAGCCCCCTATGCCTGCTTGTTTCTAATAAACCACTTCACTAGCAGGAAAATCTTAATCAAAGTAGACTGTGCCCATTCTGCCTTGGATGGGTTCATTTGCTGAATCTAAGGAAGAGAATTATAAACTCCTGGAAAATACCTCAGTTGACTCAAGAGGTGAACTGGAAAACTTGGGTGGTTTTTTTTCATGTGCTGGGGTTCTGTGTATTTGACTTCTGACAGGGCTGACTGGTACAGTTTCCTATGTAGGTTTTAGACTGTTTGAATTACATGTGTAATGAAGTACTTTGTGAATTATTTCCCTCTGGGAGAGATTGGAGCTCGGAAAACATCAGGTAAGAAGTTCGGGTGTATGTCTGAGGTGCTTATTTGGGCTTACTTTTCCCTTAGGGAGAAGTTATGAAACTAATTAACTTAATGGGTTGGAAGAGCATTGAGGTGTCTGGCACAGCACAGGAAGTAAACATCCTTCTAAGCACTGTGGTTTCTTCTCATCCTTTTGGGGATGTGTTTTTAAATAGGGTTCCTGGCCTTGGGACTCTTCTGATGGTTGATGGTGAGATTAGCTCAAATCCAGGGACTGAGTCCTTGTCCTCATGTCCTGGCTGTTGGTGAGAAACTGCCCTGTGCTCAATCCTGTTGAGCTGTACACAGTTTCACTTCAAAAGGATGTTAATCTGGATGTTTAATGTCCAGTTCTGCTCAGGCTTTCTTCTTCCAAGCAGTGCAGTGTGTTCTGTAGCTTCCCTTCCTCACAGTGGTTGGCACCAATCCCTGCAAAGCACAGCAACCTCATCTCGTTGCAGGCCATAGCATTGTTTGTATTGATCCATGGATATTCATCCTGGATCACTAATGGGTGTCAAGTGGAAAAGGTAATAAATTTCTATTGCACTGGAATTAATCTCTCACTTGGCTCTTTTGGAGCAGGATTTTGTTAAGAACAGAAGACACTGATCATCCTAAAGGGTGGGGGGGACATTCAACCATTCAAACACAACTCGTATCTCTTCCCCATGAGTTAATAGCCAGAGAGGAGGAGAGTTGAAAACATTGCTGAATGGATTTGGTTGTTTAAGGTGTTCTGAGAACTGGAGAATAACTGCAAGAGGTGGAAGACACCCAGGTTCTTCCAGTAGCTAAGGATGCTTTTTGATGCTTTTCAGCAACTGAGCCCCAAATCCACCTTGACAGGTCACCTCTCCTCGGTGGGTGAGGCAAATCTGGGTTACAGACCCAGCTGCTTTGGTGCTTGGTGATTTTATGTCAATCCTTGCTATGGTTTGAGGGGCTGTTTTGCCAATTGGTTCTGGAGTGTTCCCATTTGCAGCAGACACCTGTTCCTTAATTATCACATCCTCAATCCATCTCTGCATTCAGTGCTTTCTGACTCAGGAGCTATAAACTGATTCCACGGGAGGCTGTGCTGAGCAGTGTTGGGACAGAAGGTTGAAAGAGATTAATCACAAACTCAAGAGTACTTTGTCAGTAAGACAGTTGGGGTCAACTTTTGTTTGCTTTGGCCCCTGGCCCCACATCACTTTCTAGTCAAAGGTTTATTTAGCCTGTTGGGGTTTCTGCACTGCTCTAGGATGGAGTGGCAGTCCCTAGTGGGCAGGAGAGTGGAGTTAATGTCCCAATTAGAAGAAAGGAGTAAGAGGGAGAAGAGTAAAGAAATGTTTGTAACTGACTGGTTTGCTTCTATGTTAAAACCTCAAGTCCCATAACTGTTAAACCTGATTTGGCTCTTAGTCTTGCCAGTTATGCCTGTGGCATTGTATTGTGTGTGATTTCAGCATTTCTTCCCACAACCATCAATTGCTTCACAAATCTGAATTCTGTGCATGCTTCCTGTCTTTTTTTTTTTTTTTT
>VXBU01011046.1:90681-111089 GCA_013400315.1 Bombycilla garrulus
AGCAGTAAAAGCAAGGCTTGGTGTAGGCAGTGGTCTTGGATCAGAATATATCCCCACCAAGCAATGTGTCAAAGCGAGGGTTCTCTCCCCTGCTCCCCTTCTGGGTTTACTTTCATCACCTGAGAATACTTTTGATGCAAGGCATTTCCAATTTGCCTTGCAGATATTCTGAAACTGTCTCAAAAAAGGTTTCTTGGGGTTGTGCTAGTCTTAAAATAGCTTGGATTCTGTTCTGTCCTGACTCTGTTGGGGTTGACAGAGACCTTGAGGCTTGGCAGACCTGCCCCTTTGAGTCCCAGTCCTTCGCTTCTGGTGACACCTTTTCTTGAACTGCTTCAAGAAGTCATGGAAAAGAGCAATGTGTAAATATTAATGTTGAATATTTGTCTTTAAAAATCTCTTTGGGATGCTCTACAAACCTTTGCTGTGTGTGCTGTGGCTTTCTAAGCCCTGCCTGTTTACAGCATTTGGACTTGTTGTACTGCTGGCCTGTGCCATCCCTGGAGGACACGCAGGGGTCCCTTCTCTAACACCCTTTTTTTCTCCCTCTTACCAGTAGCTCCTCTCAGTCTGTGTTCAGACTGCAGCCAGGGTGTGTTTCTTCTTGCACTGAAGCCTTTTCTCTCCTCTCTGGGGTAGGTAAGGCTGGAGTGCTGCTTCGTGCCCGAGCAGAGGTGACAGTGCTGCACTGGACGTGTCACCTCTGGGCTGACAGCATGGTTCCCTTGCGTGCTCTGGGAGGTGTGAGAAGAAATTCATGGGGGGCTGTATAGTCCACATTCCTAGCATGGATCTTTGTTGGATGTATTTTGCAGCCCAGCTGGAGGAGAAAGAACAGATTGGTGCTGCAGTGTACCCCAGTTTAATCTGCCCCATCCCTGGAAGTGTTCAAGGCCAGGTTGGACAGAGCTTTGAGCAATCTGGCCTGGAGGAAGGTCTCTCCCCATGGCAGAGGTTGGAACAAGATCATCTTCAAGGTCCCTTCCAACCCAAACCATTCTGGGATTCTGTGAAACACTGGTCTCTCAATAGACATCCAAGAGGGCAGTGAGGAAGTTCTTAATTGAAGAACCTTTACTTTCCACACTGAATTTTCTCTTATGGGTATCTCTTTGATCTTTTTTTTCCTCGGTTTCCACAGGCTTTCAGCTTCCAAGGGCTGAACTGTTACGCTGTAGCTTCCTACTGTCTGTTTTTATGAGTCCTCTATGTTTTACACAGGCAGCTTAAAGCATGGGGGGAAAAAAGCTCCAGGCAGAGCTGGCTCCATTGCTGTTGAGCCTGGGATACCCCGAAGCCACCCCATCAATGTTAATGGAAGCAGACTGGTGAGGGCTATTGCTATTCATACCTAAACTGAGCATGTACTTGGGCAAAGAGGCCACAGTTTAATATTTAATGTTCTGTAAGGCTGCACTGAGAGCTTTTACTGAAATGTGTCAGTAAAGGAGTGCTGTAGCACTGATAGGCTGAGAGCCAGCAGGATCCTGAGCGCTGCTTCTTCCCGAGGCATGTTCTGTGATACCCAGCAGCTCACTTGACCCCGTGTCTCAGCCAGCTTAGCTGCAAAATTAAGCAACAAAGAAAGCTCCATGACAAACGGACATGTCTGGAGGTGAACTTTCAATGCAAGCTTTGTTCTTTGACAAATCCGTCTTGCTGGCAGAATTTCTGGGTTTTAATCTAATATGTGATTTTGTTGTCCTTCCAGGCAGCATTCACTCTCCTCCTGGGTCCTTTCACCTTCTTCAACGTGCAGAAGACCAAATATCTTCAAATCATGACGTCCCTCATGAGATGGATAGGTGAGTCTTGGCAGAGGCTTGGCCACCTCTTTACCACTGATGGAACCTGAGTCACGCCTTCTCTTTGGCAAGATCTTGTTTGGAAGCAAGTACTTGTCAAAGCAACCTCTTTGAGGACAATTGTGCAGGCCTAATAAATCTTTGAGGAGAAAGGTTTTAGTCTAGGATGAAGTTTCTGATTGAAACAAAGCAAAGTGTTCTCAATCAGACAAGGCTGGTAAATGAGGTTTTATTCTGGTTTGTGTGAGGGGCAGAAGAGGTTTGGCAGAGCCTCCTCTCTGGGTGATACCCACCAGTTGGAAGTTTCTCATTCTCACAGCAGTGCACAACAGACTTTGGACAATCTTTGTTTTGATCTGAGAAAAAAAGGCATTTCTGTCTGACTTTCCACCCTTAGTTTTATCAGCTGCTTGCGTTTACTTTCCTTTATGGTAGGATGTGCTGCATTGGAGGCCCCCAAACCAATGTGTGTTGTCCTTGGGGAGTCCTGCTCTCATGAGTTCTTTCCAAAATATTGCCAAGAACTTCTGGGAAGACAGATCATTCCCTTAAGGGAAGTAAGACATCAGTCTTTTTTTTTTTTTTTTCCCAATGCCTTTGTCATTCAAAGGTGCAGCTGCCTCATGTCTGGCTTGTGTACATGCCCTTAAAGGCTGAGAGGTGTGTGTGGGTTGTGGAGGTTTATGTTCAGGTTTGTCTGGTTTTGTGTCACCTAGACAGAGTGACTGATATTCAGGGCTAATAAAAAGCACTTCTGCAGGTTAATGACCAGCATTTCTGCAGGTTAACAGTCTCCTGGTGTGTGAATGCAGATCATTCAGACACAGAATTAGCTCTGTTTATAACTATCACTGGAATAAGACAAAAAGCTGCTTCTGTATTTCCCATTACACACTCTTGACCACGCTGCAGTTGGGTTTTGTCCCTTCTCTGTGAACTCATCCTGTTTGGAGGTGCCTGGCAGTCACAGAGATCCTCTGCTCTAGAGAACTCCTGAGATGGGGTTAAGCAGTTGACACCCAAGGAAAATTAGGTTGGATTTTAAGCTCTCAAGTCTCAGATGTTGAGCAGTTGGAGTTAATAAATCCTGACTTTGGATGGTGTGAAAATCCTGAATGCCAGTTTTTCTCCTTTGTTGTCTGAGCACATGAAAGGTTTGAAAGCCCCCCCATTCTTCAGAGAAAGAGGTTATCTCATTAAGGGGTACTAAAGGAAATGAGGAAGTTTTGAATGGGGTTTTTTTGCTGTTTTTTTTTTCTTCATAAGAGTGATCTGTGCTCAGCTGACTGGCCTGATTCCAATCACCCTGCCTCCTCTTTCCTGCTAAAGACATCAGTCAGACCTCATCCTGTCTCTGTGACAGGCTGATGCCTGCCTCATCTGCCACTGGTTTCCCTTTAGCCAGCTCCTTCCAGTGTGAGGATTTGCTAAACCTTGGCGTGATGGCAGAACTGTTCCTCTCTTTCTTGGCTTGATGGAGAGGGATAAAGGCAGTGTTTGGAGAAGTGCAGGGGAAATTCATGCTTTAGCCTGATTGATTCCTGCATCAGCACGCTGGGGAACAGCTGCCCCAGATAATGATAGTTAATGACCCTGACAGCACCTCAGTGGCTACTTAGAAGAACGGATTCCGTATGTGTACAATGAGGGATGGATTTATTGGGAAAGACAATTTGTCAAAAAGCCATGTGATGCAGGGAGCAGGGGAATGCTCTTGCTGCAGATCTCGGGGTAAGGATCAATCCCACACTGCTGAGATTTGTCAAACTGGCTTCTCCCATGTCCTCACATCACTGCTGTCCCCTCCTCCAAAAGTAGGGCTGTGAGTTAAACACGGGTTGGTGTTTAGAGAGCTTAGATCCTAAAGAATAGTCTTGGGTAGTGTTTTGTGATCTTCTGGACTTTTCCTGCGTGCATGCCAGCGGCCAGATGTGAACTCTTTGTCCTGGTATAAGCTGTGCCTTTCCTTCACCTTGCTTGGGCTGGTTTTTAGCCGTGTGGTGCTGAGGGTGGTTCTGCAAAGCACTCTGAGCAGCACTGCAGCTTCCTGCCTGCCTGTTTATTGTGTTGGGGAAAGAAAACCTTCCCATGTGGACAGAGCCTTATCCAGCTTGCCTGTGCTCTTTGGCTTGGTGTGGATGGGAATCTGACCCATGCTTTGAATCAGGATGATAAAAATCAACCCTCCCTGAGCTGGGAGGTCAGTACAGACTCTGCAATGTGCCTCCCACAAGACCCACCACACACCCTGCTCCCCAGCCCCGTGGAAAGTCCCTGGATTTCAGAGCAGAAGAGGCTGATGTAAAGCAGCACTGCCTCAGGTGTACTGGTGATTCAGATGATAGCAGCTGAGAGGATGGTTCTTGGCAGCAGGGAGAGCTAGCTGTGTGTGAAGGTCGTTTCTGCCAGTGTTTGTAACAGTGTCAGCCTTGCCTTTGAAAGTTGCTTTCCCTCTTTCTCCTGATCCAAGTGATAATCAAATGTCACCAGCCTCTTCCAGAGCCCTGTGCTCATTACAAGCAGCACATCGGCTGTCAAAGCCTACAGCAGTCTCATTCCGCACCTCACACATAAAAAAAAATTCATTCTCTCTCTGAAAAATAGGCTTAAACACTGGGATCTGAGCTGGAAATTAAAAATGGGCCAGTTAAAGAATGTGGAGATGTTCCAGGGTTCAGCCCTTTATCTGGCATCCTCCCAGGATAAGGGGCTAAGCCAGCACAGGCACCTCTGAAGCCTCTAAAAGGAGAAAGTTGGAGGTGCTTACAAGCCCAAGTGTTGTGCTGCTAGAGAGCCCAGACAGATGGGTTCTCCTTGCCTGGGCCTGTTGATCACAGACTGCTCATCTGGAAAGAAGGCTGGCATGGCAGGATGTGCCATCCAGGACTGCCAGGAGCACAGAGGGTGGATCTGTGTCTCCTGGTGGCACAGAGGGCCTCCAGAGGAATCGAGCTGCTGCCAGTCTTCTGAAGAGTAGCAGCTTACACACCTGGCTGCAGAACTGATTGTCACTTGGCACTGGTGAGTGCCAGTGGCTAAATTCAGTGCAGCAGTTGGTGCTTGAACTGCTGGCCTCGTCCTCACTTAGAGATCTCTGTTCTCCAGGAGCTGGCAGATGAGTAAGGCTTTGTCTACCCAAGTTCTCATCCCTGTCCCTTCTGAAAGCTCCTCAGAGTGCTTTGTCAGCCTTTTGCAGGTACCTAAGCTGCCCTGGGAGATGGAGCAGAGGCACCCTAAGGGGTGCAACAGGGAGCCTGCCTGCTGTGCTTCCCTGGAGAAAGGGCCAGTCATGAAAATCATTTGGTTTAAATCCTGACAGTGGTGCCTACAGTGAAGCCTTGTTTTGATTTGTGGTTAGAGCCTCGTTGGCTCACCCAGCACTGGGGCCATGTGAGTACAGATTGTTCCTATGGGGTGAGGAGGGTCATTCCCCAAGTGTAATTCCTGCCTTCCTTTCAGCTCTCTTCCACCTCAGCCTCAGGAGGGTGTTATTAGGTCAATTCCTTTACCAGTTTTGGAGCCTGTTTCCAGGTCTCTTACAAAGTTATTGAAGCAGAGCTTCCTGCAGAAGGCTGAACCAACTAAGCCATCAGTAAATTTAGAGCTGTTGGTATTTCCGATTCTGCTGTTTGGATTTCAGACACTTTTTTTTTTTTTTTTTTCTTTTTCCTGGAGGGTTTAAATGTGCGGTGGTGATGGATTGCTCTCTAAAGATACTTGCTTATCTAGCTGTTTTTTCCCCTCTCATTTATTCAGTCCTGATCAGGTAGGTACTCTGAGGGGTGAGCTGCTGAAGGGCACGGCCCAACAAGAGGGACTGAGCCAGGCAAGTGCCATGCACCTCTCAGAGCAGAGGAGATATAACTCACTGAGGCACGGCCCTACCTCTTTATTGCTGGATAATATTGGATTATAACTGTCTAGCAGCATCATGGGATAGGATATGGATTAGGAAAGATAACAAAAGGACAGAGCTTGGTGGAGCTGAGCAGCAAACACTGGGCTATTGTGTATTAAGCAGCTAACCCAATTAATTGCAGCCTGTTGCAGCCCGAGATGTCCAGCTCTATAGGTGAGGACTGCTGGCTCTGAAGACAGTGGTAGCGTGATTATCACTGCTGTTATTAAATTGTCTCTGCCAAATGTTCCCAGACAGCTCCCACGTGGGGCCTGTGCTCTTTGTGCTGCTCATGATGCGTATTGTAGTTATTAGAAAGTATTGTATTTTAATGAAGAGATAGTTTATAGAGTAATAAACTTCTGGTTTTGGCTGAACAGGCTCCGTTCTCTCTCCCTGTTGGATCACACCACATCTATTCAGGTAAATGCAGCCCTTGAGACATTGCCTTCCCAACCGTGCCCAAACAATGATCTCACAGTTACATGCTCAGGAATAAAATCTCTACCCCAGCTCTTTCCCCTGCCCCATAAGATGGGGGGAAAGCAGACAAGAATTTCTGGGCAGTATGTGTTAAACCTTTCTTTTCTCCATCCCATCCCCTTCCAGATTACTTGGTAGAAGGCTTCTGGGGCAGAAGCCAGGGAAGGGCTGTCCAGAGCAGGCCAGTGGGGCTGACTTTGTGTCTCTGGTGGTTTCTCTGGTAGTTCTGCTCTTTCCCTGCTGTTTGCAGCACTGCTCTGCAGAGAATTGGTCTGAGACCATCTCACCTTGCCAGCAGTCTCAGGTAACTGTCACTGCCATCCTTAGCAGCAGAACTGTCTGTGCTGGAGTTGACTGGAGTCACTGTGCTACATCCCTTCGAGTGCCGGGGCTGAGAATTACAGAGGAGGCTGATTTAGGAGGGGGTGACAGTTATCTGAAGTCCTGCATTTCCAGTCTCCTGCTGAGAAATTCGTCTGCCGGTGCCCACAATCCCTCAAGGTGGGTAGCCTCTTTTCACATCAGAAACTGAGCTTTCTGCAAATACCTTAAGGAGGGATCATGGTGATCTCTGTCCCTCTCCTTTCACACTGCAGGGCGTACAGGAGCGTGAAGGAATTGGACTGTAAATCAGGACACTGTTGCATGTTCATTCTGACAAGCTGCTTCAACAAAGTTACTTGGTGTTCTTATATCCCTTTTGGAGCAGATAAAGCTGCTGCCAGAGCCCAGGGTAAATAATTCACTAAGAGAAGTGAATATATTTATGAAGAGTTAGTTAAAATGCTGTGCTTCTGTCATGCCTGCTTTTGGAATTGTCGGCTGAGGAGCTCATTTCAGTGCTGTTTGTGGGGGGCAATGGGGTGAAGCAGTGCCTGTGTGAGAGAAAGAGCCTTGAGAGCTTCAGACACAGATGAAGAATGATTTGCAGTGCTGGACAGAACCACTGAGATCCTGCCTGAGGAGCTGGCGCTCCTGAGAAGAGCATTTTATTCAGGCAGCAGGAGACACTGATGGGCCTGAGAGCTGCAGAAGGGGAGCTGGAAATGCAAGGGCACATTCAACCCTGCAAAAGGGTCTGGATGATGGTGCCCACTCAGGTTTTCAGAGTGGAGCTGTGGTGTGAAAAACTGCTTTCTGTTCAGGGTGGGTGCTGGTGGAACATGATGGAAAGCTTTGCTGTGTAGGGCCAAAAGCAGGATGGGCAAGATGTGGCTAAGTCTGCAGAGCACCATGGGACACGTGTGCTCTGCAGCCAGTGCTTTCCCGAGCACACACACCCATAGTTTGGACTCACAGTGACACCAGAGTGTGTATTATTCCCTTCTCTCAGAAGAGTAAGTCACAACATGGACAGAGAAGTGGCTGTCAGAGCTAACAGGCCAAGCCAGCAGCAGAGCGCAGTCCTGGTTGCTGAGGTTTTATGGTTCTTCTGCCAAAGGTGACCGGCAGAGAGGAGACCATAAACTATGTGGGTAATTTTCCCCCAGAAGCAAACAAGCCTGGCTGGCTGCTCTTTCCTTCCCATATGTTGAGAAAAAGCATCTGTGATAAACACCTGAGTGCAAGGCCATTTTTCTGCTGTGAACTGTTGCTGGTGTGCAGATGTCTGTGGGAGCAGCTGATGTGGGCTGAGATGGGGCAGCTCTTCTGGTTTCAGGGCAGTGTTGTTACCACAGCTGGGGAAGCTGCTTGTAAATCTCGGTTATGGTTTTGCAAGCCTGATGAAGAGAAGCAGGGAAATGAAGCCCTTAGAGCAGAGAAGCTCCACTGAGCTGCTTTTGGCTGCCAAAAAGTGCTGGTGGTGCTTTTTAAATGGAATTTCCCTTTGTGAAGAAAAGGGGCTCCACCTGGCCCGAGGCAGCAGTGTTTGAGTTGGCTGCAGCAGGAGCAAGCCAGGCCTGGGGGAGTTGGGGGAGTGGAGGTGCCTGAGAGGCTTTTCCTTGCCTTTTGGCACTGTGTGTCACATTTCTGTGTATGAGCAGCAGTCCCCTGCCATGTGGGCCCTGCCTCAGGCTTTGGGGCAGGGAGGGTGACACTGTCCAAACAAGTCCCTGCTCTCCACTAGAGGAAGGAGCCACGGTGATGTTCTGCAACTTCTGCTCATACCTTTCTTTTGGGAAGTAATTTCCCTCCTCTTTTCCTTCTGGCGTTTCTCTCCAGAGAATTGCTGTCTTCTGTGAACGTATCCATCTTGCTTCCCCACAGTCTCTGCACTCATAAATCCTTCATCTTGCTAGAGATGGTGTTTTAGGCTCTGTCATTGTCAGATCCGATCCTTAACTACTCCAGCTCCCACATCTAATGGAGCAAACCTGGTTTTCGTGTTACCTTTTTACTGTCAATTCATATAGAAACCCCCTCTGAAGGTTGGAGAAGTTAATCAGTTGCTGCTCTGGAGTTTCTGGAGAACTGGAGGTCATGAACAAGTGGCAGGATATAGCTTCTGCAAGAGAAACTGCCTAAATGAGTTCTAAATTTAAAAATCAATGTCTTAATTTCAGTTACTTTGTTCTGCCAGCATGTTGGACTCCAGCTGTGCTTTAATATTTCAAATGCCACAGGATGCAGAATGCCTGGTGGTTCCAGAGTTGCAGTGGGCTCTTGAGCTTGCCCACATCACTGCTGGAAGGCAGCTGGCTCTGAGAGGGGCACCAGCATCCTAGAAAGACATCAGCAGGGAGGTAGACAGCACAAGTGTCAGGCGGGGATGCAGAAGGTAGGACTGTCTCGATGTGTTCCTGGGCTGTTCAGCGTGTGCAGAGCAGATGCTCCTGGTTTTGTGCCCTTTCTGTAGAAGAGCTGCCTAGTGTTAAACTAAATGAGATCTGTTCCTGTGTTTAAGAGTGGCCTGCTGTGTATACAGGATTGAGGTGGGGAGAAATCTTCCCCTTTCCAGAGAGACTGTGTTTGGGAAGCTCCTGAAAGCATCTTCCTCTTGGAATCCATCATGCTGGTTAATGTGTGAAAGGGGAAGCGGGCGGCGTGCGTTGGGGTAGGGCAATCCGTTATCATTATTTCCTGGCATATTGATTCTCTGCTTGGACAGGAAGGCTCTGTCACACCGTCAGCCGGCGGTGACGGATGGCCCTGCCACAAACGTGGCGTGGCACCGGCTCAGACAAATGGCTGGGGGGCAGGGGAGCAGCCAGGCGTGGGGTGGCTGCACAGCACTGCCTCTCTGCTCCCTGGGAGGGGTGGTGATGTTCTCGCCAGGCTTTCCTTGTGGAAGGAGGGGTGGCAGTAGAGACAGGGTCGGAGAAGATATGAATGTCTCACAGGTGCCGTGTCTTGCAGGGGTGCAAAGCGGGGTTCAACCAGGAGCTCATTCCGAGCTTCAGTTCTTGCAGGAACCTGCCATGACAGGGGGAAAAAATGTTTGAGGCTTGGACTTATTTTCTTTTCTGCAATAGCCTTTCTGCAGAGAGATGAAGCTCGTGTACAAACACCATTTTTCATTTACAGAGGTGTTTTCTCTGACTCTGTAAAACGATCCTTAAACTCAGAATGGCTAAATTATCTTCACGGCTTCTCTGCAGCTCTGTTATGTTTCTATCAAAATGCACAAAAATGTGTTTCTTAATATCCCCAGACTCCCATATTTCCCAAACTGTACTACTTTGGATGTCTGCTCATCCATATTCATCCTTACTTCACCTGCAAGAACCAGAGCAGAACTGCCCTGTCTCTGAATCAACATCTGAGTCAAGCAGGAGAGGCAGCAGTAGCTGACTGCAAGGTCTGCTTTATCTGAGAGGAACATTTGTTCCTCAGATAGTGAGGGTCAAAGAGAGTCCGCAGGAGAGGCAGTTGGATGGTTGGGATGAGATCCATCACAATTTTCCTTTATGCTATAGCCCCTCTTTATTTTTTTCCTTGGGCTCACTTGGATCCTTCACTGAAAATGATGCTCAAATATCTAGAGGAGACAAGATGACCCAGGAAATGGCCTCTGTGCCTTTGCTGACTGCCAAGCCTGTGGTGTGAGGGCTTGGAGTGGGGTTAACATTGTGGAAATATCAGGACAAGCAAAACCCTTGATTGCTTTTTGATTATTTATATAAAACAAGGCTTAAAGCAGATTTTTCACGTAGCCAGCTAGCAATCCATGGTGCCATCACTGTCGACCTTGCTGTTGATCACGGTCTGAAGGTGTTCCATACCTGGAACACGTTGCTGGTGTCCTCTGTTCTGTGTGGAGAGGAACCCATCAAGGGGTTTTTTGTGCATCCAGGTCTTACTTCAGCAGGATCCTTGTGGTGAAGGAACACTGTTGGACAGCTGATGTGACAACAGTAGGTGACATGAAATAGTGTGGTGTGGCTCTGCCTTCAGCCTGCTGCTCTGGGTAGGGGATGTGAATGGGAGCTTTGTGTGTGCCTGAGGACCCTGTGCTGCCTCTTTCCTGCTCAAAGCTGCCTGTCCATCAGCCTGTCATCTTCTTTTCATTTTGACTTATCATCCAAACCATATCTAGGTTTCAGAGTTTCATATTTTAGCTCGCTTCCTCTCAGGGACAGAGAGATAAATTTGACAGGCAAGTGTTTTAGCTCTCCAGCTCCAGGAGTGAGAAACTCTTCTGCCTCAGGGACTGAGAGAAAACAACCATGGGGCAGGGCTTTTGTTGTCCTCTCTGAGGCTGGAATTGTGCAGGACGGGTTCCCAGTTAACCCAGCACGATTTCTCTCAAGGATCTTGCATCTGCAGAGCACCAGTGCTCAGGCAGGGGAAGCAGAGCTTGCCTTATTGGAAGCAAAACTAGTTTGGATTTTAGTATTGGATCCTCACTGCTTGTACTTTTAATAAATTTCTGAAATGCGTATTTAATGAAAAACAAATGTATTAAATTCTGGTTGCTTAAGCCAAAGACCATCCATCATTTAGAGAGTCCACAAGAATTCTGTTCCTTCAGTGTTCCCTGCCAAAAAAAAGCACAAATCGGGGCAGAGGAGAGTCTGTGGGAGATGCTTCAAGGATGGGGTGCCTGCCTGAAAGTTGCCCTGTCCTGGTCCTGTTGGCACTGGTGCAGAAAGTGGGGCTTTGAGCCCATGGTGAGAGGGGGTTTGGGGGTGGAAATGGGTCACTCATTGCTGTGTTGAGCAGAGCAGGAGGAGATTCACTGTGTCCTGTGCAGGCAAGAGGTGTGAGACCTCTGAGTCCCATCTTAGCCCAGCTCAGGATGGGGCTGCAGAGCCTGACCACCTCTGCCAGGCAAGAAGGAAAGGAACAGTCTCAGCACGTTTCCAGAGCTGCCCAACCTGCTTTGTCTTATTACTCAGGGCATCTTTTCCTGTTCCTTGCAGCCCAGGGGAGTGCAGCCATGTCACATCACCTGGAACACAGCTCTTCCTGGGTCTCTTGCTGAGCAGATATGGCTTGCGATCATCTCCCCTCTGGGGAGCAGTGGGGAGGCACAACAAGTACCCCTGCCCCTCACTGCTGGGCTGAGTGAAGGCAAGGGGAATTGCACACCCCCAGAGCAATGAGCTGTTGCCTTCCATAGCTCTCTGACTGCCCTTGGGGGAGGAAATGGAGCCTGGCACTCCCAAAACGACCTGGCCTCGTGGTGCCGTGAAGGAGTGGATCTGCTGCTGTCAGTGTGGTGTTTGGGGAGGGCTGGCAGACGTGCCCTGTCACTGGAGAACAGTTGGGAGCGAGAGGTTTCCTGAGGCAGCACAGGATGAGATGCAGCGTGTGGCTTGGGAAGGGTTCAGCGTGGAGCTGGTGTTTGCTGCAGGAGGACGTGAATTTCTGAGAGAGAAATGTGGAGAGTGCCGGGGTGTTTGGGAGGCAGTGTTCAGTGAGGTTAATCTGATCTTGCTGGGCACAAGAGAGGCAGCATTCAGTACCTGGTAACTATTTTCCTAGTCCCATCCTGGCAGGGTTTCCCATCTCCAGCTGCCCGTTGTGGGGAGCAGGACTGGGCACAGAGCAAGCCCGTGATCTCGTCACCCCAGCTCCTAGCACTGCCACCAGCCTCCTGTGGGCTTGAACTGTGCACTGCTCTGTTTAATTCCTCTGGATTTATATTAATGACATTCAAAGTTGTCTGTAGTAGTTGTCTCAGCATTTTGTTGATTTTTTCATTACCTGATAATTCATGGCTGTGTTCCTGTGCCTCAGTCTGGTGCAAGGACAGCTCTGTGCAAGCCACAGTGGCTCACCCATTGCAGCACCAGACTCTAAATCTCACTGCTTGCTGCCCTGCCAGGCAGGTCCTTTTCTCCCCATTACTCGTTAACCTCAGTAGCTGATGATCATCTTTCCCAGGTTAATGTAATTTTTGTTACACCAGAATTACTTTTCTGCTCCTTTTATATGCCCTGCTAGGAATGAGAGCCTCACAGTAACTGCTCTGGCTCAAATTTCCACCCTCAGAGTAATAAGGGCATTAGCCCAATCTCCTCAATTCATTTTGTCCCTGGCACGTTGTTATTTGTAATAAGCTTTGTAAAATGTTGTTAGGCTTTTTTCCTGACATAAGTGAAGGGTAGATGAGCAGACTTTGTGTCTAGAAACAATGAATTTTAATAGCAGTCTTTCAGTGCTGCTTTAGTCCCTTCCAGACTGGCTTCTCTACCCTGGGATTAGCTACAGACAGGCTGTTCCTTCTGCCCAGGAAATGGCTGGCTAGTTCTTGCTCTATCATGCCTGACAGATCCCAGGGACAGGAAAGCTTGCTAGTAGCTGCTTCTCCTGTGCACGTAGGGGACGTCTTGAAAACATTAGTCCAGTTGGAAATGTGTAGGACTGTTGTTGGGATTGACTGGAGCCAAGTCAGAGCTCAAATATCTCTAAGCCTTTTTGAAATGATGGTATTTAACCAGTGTGTGTGGCCGAAGCATCCATGGACCGAAACCCTTGAGGGTTTAGGGTTCACCAGCCATGTCAGGCTCCTGTTTCTGAAGGGCTCATACAGCCCTGTGCTCTTGGGGGTGGGAGGGGAGTCCCTGTGGGAAGGAGATTGGAGGGAGATGCCTGAGCCCATTCCCTTATCTGCTGACTGCCACTGACAGCAAATCACGATTAATTCCTGTGCGCCTCGCCTTTAACGTAGCACCCTCAGATAAGGCGGTGCATCAAAGAGATAAGGAGATGCTCTTGCACAGCAGGAGAGAGCTGGTGCCAAGACTGCCAGTGCGGTGGGAGGGGTCGTGAGAGGTCAAAGTCGTGAGGAGTGGGGGCCTGAGCTTGACCTGAGACCTCTCTCTCTCTCCAGCTTTCATCCTCATGATTATTCTGGCCCTCATCCGCATCAGCAGAGGCCAAGCTGAAGGTCACCCGTCCATGGCGCAGCTGTCGGGCATCCGCAACCTGTTTGGGGTGTGCGTCTATTCCTTCATGTGCCAGCACTCCCTACCGTCCCTCATCACCCCCATCTCCAAGAAGAAGCACGTCAACAAGCTGGTGCTGCTCGATTACGTCCTGATCCTGGCGTTCTACAGCCTCCTGTCCTTCACCGCCATTTACTGCTTCCGCAACAACTCCCTCATGGACATGTACACGCTCAACTTCACCGACTGCGACATCATCAGCGTGCCCTTCATCCGCTACTTCCTGGGCCTCTTCCCGGTGTTCACCATCAGCACCAACTTCCCCATCATCGCAGTGACCCTGCGCAACAACTGGAAGACGCTTTTCCACAGAGAAGGGGGCACCTACCCGTGGCTGGTGGATAGGATTGTCTTTCCTGCCATCACGCTGCTTCCCCCGGTGCTGGTGGCTTTCTGCACCCACGACCTGGAGTCCTTGGTGGGGATCACGGGGGCCTATGCTGGCAATGGGATCCAGTACCTCATCCCGGCTTTCCTGGCCTACTGCAGCAGGAAGGACACCCAGCTGGTGTTCGGCAGCGGGACAGTGAACAAGCACCTCTCCCCTTTCAGGCACAGCTTCTGGATTGTGTTCGTGCTCATCTGGGGCTTCTCTTGCTTCATGTTTGTGACTGCAAACATCGTCCTGAGTGAGTCAAAGCTCTGATGAGGGTTGGCAGCACGCTCCCTCTGGAGCTCCAGAGACTCCAGCGTTTCAGCTCCCCCTCTGGAACTGTGCAGTGAGAGGGAGAGGCAGTATATGAAGGGAAGTTTCCAGGCTGTTGGCTTGGTGACACAGACTTTCTTCACTCCACTTTGGGTGTGCGTGGAGTGGACTCAGCCTTGTTACAGTTCTGGTTCTCAGACAAAGCCCTGGGGCTGAGCCCTTGGCAGCCTGCACCGTTAACCAGTGGCCAGCCGTTCCTGCCTTTGGCTCTGTCAGAGCAGCACATTCTCTGTCTGTCCCTCTGCGGTTCTCTGTGTGCTGCAGGTCTCGGCACTCAGCAGAGGGACAGCCTTGGCTGCATCACTAAATGTCCCTTCTCCCAAAGGCAGGAACGTGCTGTGCAGAATCCAGCAGGAGTTTGGGATAACTGAGTCTCTTCTTTCTGCTGAGACTCCTTCAGACCAACCTCCTGTGCCAGCTGAAGGAAAAAAAGGGTGGAAATAGACCTAATTCAGAAGGAAATAATTTTGTGCTGTTACATTTTCTTTTTCTAGAAGCATTATCATGTTTGTGCGCATTGCCTGGGATCAGGGATCTTTTGCTTAGAGCTGGATTTCTCCAGCCTGGGAGTTTACATTCACACTTCCATCCTGTTCTCCCGTGCTGTGGCAGCTCAGTTGGGCAGAGCAGTGCTCCTCTGCATGCAGGGACGCAGCTCTTCCCACTGGAGAGGAAATCAGCCTTGATTCCCTCGGTGCCGGCACTCGGAGCTTTCCACGGGCAGAGCCTTCTCCCTTTGTCGGCTTTGCCCGGGGCTGGTTCAGCCCTGACTGCAGCGGCCGGGATCGGGATCGGGATCGGTGCGGGCTGGGAGGTGCTAATTACCCAGTCCTGACACGCCAGAGGCTCCGGCTGTGCGCACTGATGCGTTCCCGGCTCCCGCGTTGGGTAATTAGCCTTGAAACAAGGTGGGTGTTAACTCGGGGGAATGAGCCGGTGCCAGGAGGAAGCGGCTGTGCCCTGGCTCAGCCCCGCCTGCAGCAGCAGAGCTCCCGAAAGGAGGGAACGATACCTAAAACCCCGCTGGAACTGGGCTTGAATTCGCCCTCTCGTCTTTGTGCACAGGGCTGAGGTGGGCTTGGGGCTGCTCCTGCCTTCAGCAGCTCCAGGAGAGTCTCTGCTTTTAGCATAACTGTGGTCACTGTGATACCACACTTTGTCACCGGCCCCTGTGTTCAGAAGCCCTGGGGCACAGAACATACGGGGTTTCATGACAGAAGGAAGAACTTTAAAAGTTTTCACCTGAACTATTTTAAATCCCCTGTTCTCAAAGCAGGTTCAAAGGCAGGTGCATGTCAGATCCTCCTGCCCTCTGCACTCGCTGCAGTATTAAATGTCATCACTCACTAAAGCAAGCTTTGAACTGCAGCTCCCTTTAATCAAGCTCTGTTTTCAAGTAGGACTTTCTGGTTTCCATATGACCTGAAGTGCTCCTCCTGGGGGAATATGCAAGTACCTGGAGCTGTATAAAACCACTTCATGGCTTTTAAAGCAAAACCCTGCACCTCTCAAGCCTGAGCACCGCCACTGTGTCCTTGCTGAGCTGCCTGGAGAGGATCTGGAGAGACTGTTCATCTTCTCTCCAGCTCGATCCTAAACAGGCATTGGCAGCCCCTGCTAGCGAGTTTAAACATCCTCAGGTGCTCCTGGAAAGCTGATGTGGCATCTTCAGTACCAAATGAAGGAGGTGTTTTACAGGTGCCTGGTGCTGGTGTCTTGTTCAGGCAGCAGCAGTTTGGAGGGCAGATTGGTGGGGCAGCTGAGCTGGGAGCCGGGCAGGGCTGGAGGGAGAATTGAATGCCGATGAAATGAGCCTTTGGAAGCTGGAGAGGCTGAGGGGGCTGTTCCTCTGCTCGAGTGTGCAGGTGTGGGCTCCTGGAGGGGCTGAGGGCTGTCTGCCTGAGCTGCCCGTGCCTTGCAGGGCCCTTGGCTCAGCCCCTGCCCTCCACGTGCCCATTTCAGTCTCCTGCCTTCACATTTCATTGCAGCCAGCCAACAGGGCTGTTGAACAGGGCTGTTCTCTGTTATTTCATCTCCTTTCACCCTCCCTGCCCCTCTCAGGAGGGAGGAAGCCCAGCCTGGCACCCTCTTGCCTGCCATCTCGTACATTTACAGATGTGCCTTCTCTTCCCTGGCCTGTGTGTCCCCCTCTCCCCCTCAACAATGTGTGACAGTGACTTCTGAGGGGCTGCACCTCCCAGAGCTGCTTGGATCCAGGTTTTGGATGCAATGGGATGCTGAGGGCTCGTGTTGCAGCCCCAGCTTTTGCCGTGGTACCTTACTGGGAAGGGCTGTGCTCCCCAAGGAGCAGGAGTGCTTCTCAAATAAATAACCATGAACTCCCAGACACCTGCTGTCCTTGCACAGCAGCAAAACAAATACATCCGAGGAATTGGGGTGATTAACAGAAAGAAGCTCCACAGCAGAGAACATTTTTCATATAAAACATGACATAGCAATGCCTTAAAAATTACTGGAGAAAGCAGGAAGGGGATGGTTCAGTGCAGCCAGCACTGGCTGAGGGGACGCTGGGTGACCCCGTGGTGCAGGGCACAAGCTCTCTCCTCTCACTCATCACGAATAAGTCTATTTTTATTTGGCCATTATCAGCACTAACAATTCATTATTGCAGATTCACACGTGATGCTTTGTCCTGACTGTAATTAGTTTTAAAAAAATGGGATTAAAACCAATAAAATGCACATTATGCATCTGGTTTAGTCTGACTTCTTTTTCCATGCCTTTCTTCCTCGTGCTTGGGCACGGAGCAGCTATTCCTGGAGGGGATGGCCGTGACGGATGGGGCTGCAGGCCAAGGAGAAATGGCAAGTGGAGAGGCTAATGGAGACCCTCACCTCTTCTCTATTAGCCTACTGCAACTCTGGGTGCAAGCTGCAAACTCAATTAAAACATCTGTACTTTCCCCTTCTCAATTACGGCTCCTTACACTTAAAGCCAAACAAATTGAATTGCTCTGCTGCCTCCGGCTGCAAAGGCAGTTTCTGCCAGCAAATTTATTATCACCATAAAGCGCAGCTTGATTTATGTTAAAATATTAAAGCAGATCTTTATGATGGAAATAAACACTTTCTGCTGTGATTCTCTCGAAGGACCTCACAAGCAGCGGCGGATTTTGGGGCTTGGGCTGTAAATCTCAGGCCAAACTGGCATCGGGGAGGAATTCAGTCCATTGCAGCACTTGGAAGAGCAATGGCCAAGGAAAGAAAAACTTTGAAGCTGAGAATAAACTTTAGGGAAAACCTCACCACCGTCAAGGAGCCGTGTGTCCCTGAGGGGATTCAGCTGTTTGAAGGTTTGGGGACAGTGCTCAGCAGCCTTTCCCTGGGTGGATTTGGGCAGCCCAGGAGCTGTCAGGGCTCGGGGAAGGGCTCCTGCTGCAGGCTCTCAGCTGGGGAAGGGTTTGTGCCGTGGCTTTGCCTTGGCAGGAGGCAGGAACCGGGAGGTGGCTGCACCTGCTGCTCCCTCAGGCACCTCGGGCACAGGCATGGCAGCTGTCCCCAGCACCTCGTTGGCCCTGCCGTGTCCTGCTTTGTGATTTAACCAGTTCCCCCTGCCCTGAGGCACCTGGTTTGTGATTTGACCAGTTCCCTGTGCCCTGAGGCACCTGGTTTGTGATTTATCCAGTTCCCCCTGCCCTGAGGCACCGTCTCAGCAGCAGCCTGTCCTTGCCTGTGAACCCCTCTGCAGTGGCTGACCTGTGCCTGCTTTGTTCCCCCTCTCATCAGGGTCTTACGCTGCAGAGCAATGGGGCAGTGAGAACAGGACCTGCTGTGAGATGTCCGAGCTGGCAGAGGTGACAGGCGGGTTTGGGGGGACCCTGCCTGCCCCCACAGTGGGGCTGAGCCCCAGAGCTGGGTGCCCAGCACTGATCCAGCCTCATTTCTCTCTGCATAGCAGCCCACAGCCTCCCGGGGTATCCTGGGTGCCAGAGCAGGCTGAATTAAAAAATGATTGATTAGACAATTTCACCAAAAAGAAATAATATCCCTCAACGTCTGTTAAACACTAAATTACCCAGCCCCTCTTTGGAAAGCCTAGCCAGAGGGTGCTTCCAGACTGCTGCTTCCCTGAAGGCTTGTCCCTGGTGTATGCACGAGCAGGAAATGCTGCAGGAGCGGCTCAGTCCTTCCTTGGTCCTTGAGGATCACAGATCCCACCTGCACTGCACTGTCATGCCCCAAACACCTCCCTTCCCACCAGAGCCCAGCGCCTGGCACCAGGAATGGGAGAAAAACTGTGCTTTTCCATCCCAGCTGGCATGTAAAGATGATTGTGCAAAAGCCACCATGGTGGGCAGGGCCTGGGCACTCACATGGGGCACCCAGAATAGCCCTGGCCTTACACCGGGTGCTGACACCCAACCCTGGGGTCACCCCCTCAGGAGCACCCCCTGCACCCCCTTTGCCCTGTCCCTCGCTGTCCTCAGCCTCCCGCAGCAAAGCCCTTCCATAAAACATGAAGCAGCTCCATTTGGCCTCTGCTGAGTCACCAGGGACATCACTAATTAATTTAAAACGTGGGCTGGGGATTTTTTGATACTTATTTTTTTCCTTTTTCTTCTCCCCTTTGCCGTCACGGACGCGGCCTCGGCTCAGGTTTGGCTGCAGCTGTGTGTGCTGCCTTCCTCCAGCCAGAGAGCCACGATTGAAGGGAAAGCTCCCAAGGCCACGCTGAAACTGCCTGGGGACCAGCCTGTCACTCCAGGGAGCATCTGGGGCACCCGGCCGGCCCCGGGGGAATGGGTGCCATCACCTGTGCCAGCCTGGGTGAATACCCTCCTCTTCAACCGGATTTATTTATTTATGGCTTTTATTTATACACCAGCACCTCCCACCCTCGCCAGGAGGCCTGGAGGTGCTGCCAAAGCCATTAAGAGACAATTGCGATGATAAATAAGTAAAGGGAATTAAAGCGCCGGCAGCGGTGTGTGGTGGCAGCCAGGCTGGGGGATGGGGGGACTGGCTGGATTTAACCCCGGGCAGATGGGTGGATGCACTGACGGACAGATGGACGGACAGCCAGATACCGCCAGTGCTCTCGAGCCTGGAACACGCGTGGCCGGGCCCTTCTGGACCTCCTCGGGGTTTTGCAGCCGTCCCTGGGGCAGGGCTGGATGTCCCGGAGGAGTCCCTGCCATCGTCCCCTCGCTGTCACCGGCCCCTGCTGCTCGGTGGCTGCCAGCACCCCCCAACAGCTGTGCTTTAATAGGAAACAAATAAAAATAAACAAAAGGGAGCTCTAGGGCAGCTTCCCGGGGAGCCGCTCATGGAGGAAGGCGATGCCAAACCAGCTGGGAAGAGGGGCTGGGGGTTGGCATCTCCCTGGGACAGGCTGCCAGCCGGGCAGGGACAGCTCTGTGCAGTCCTGGCGGTGCTGCTCTGGGATGGGGCTGGAAGCGCCCGGCAAAGCCGCGGCTGCAGCCCGGGGCCCCGGAGCCTCAATTCCCGCTTCCCGGAGACCCTGTCCCTGCCCGGGGCTGCTGTGAGTCAGGGCGCCTCTGCTCGCCCAGCCCGGCAGGGAAAAGGCTGTGTCACACCGACATGAAGAGAAGAATTAAAGCCGGCTCATCTATCACACCTGATTTATGGCTCCATCAGCCTGGGAAGGTGGGAGGAATTTTTCCCTTTCTCATTCCCCACAGCACACCATCCCGGGGCTGCTGTGCCGAGCTGGAGATCCCTGCCAGGCTGCCGTGACAGCGACCCGATCCCAGCGCCATCAGTGCCCAGCGCCCCAGATCCTGAGCAGGGGATGAACCCCGGCTCCAGCGCTCGCTCCAGCCTCTGCAAAGGCTGACGGCTCGTGATTAAACCCTCGGAGCAGTTCCCATTTTCCTTTTCCAGCTTTTCTGGGCAGGTGGGACGAGCCCGAGCCGCGGCTCAGCACCAACGGGACACGGACGGGGAGGGGGTGCACAGGACACGAATATTCATGGGAATCCACGATGCCCGGGAGGATGGAAGAAGGGTCCCCAGGCAGCTGAAAATGTCTTTTTAATGACCTGGACATGGCGTTTCGAGTCCTTTGAATGAAACCGAAACGTGACGGCGGAATGGCGGCGATGCGTTTGGCGTCCCCGTCTGTAGGGAGAGCTCGGCCCAGCGCGTACCAGCCCTTGCCAGGCTCCTCCGGTTCCTCCGAAGAGCGCACCGGGACCCGCC
>VXBU01011046.1:112682-125843 GCA_013400315.1 Bombycilla garrulus
GGCGGGAGGGGAGCCCCGATGTGGTTCCCCACCAGCATCTGCTCCCCGTAATCCCCTCCTGGAGAAGTCTTCACCAGGAGGTGGGGGAAACCTGCGAGGGCCTCATCCCCTACACAGCCACCCCGAAACTTCAGCGGGTGTAGCAGGTGGGGGAGCTCGTTTTCCCCTCTCCGGTTCTCCTCCCCGTGCATTCGGGAGTCCACGGGGACGGGCTGGGGCAGCGGCAGCCCCAGGGGAGCACCCTTGGCGGTGTAGGCTCTCCCCAGCCTCTCGGCGGGGTGCGGGCCCGGGGGCGGCCCCCGGTGAGCGCCGGTGCTGTTCTGCACCACGAGCTGGGGTGTCCTCAGGGAGAAGGTGGTCTGGAGGCGCTCGCTGTGGTTGCTCCAGTCCTCAATGGTGCGGGTGGCGTGCTCCAGTGAGCCGCCCACGCTGGCCGTGGTCACCATCTCTTTGGCCGCCTGCAGCATCTTCAGCACGTTGGCCTGGGCTGAGCTGGCGGTGACATCGGGTGTGGGTGCCCGCCCGGGGCTCGACAGGCTCTGCACCCCGTTGAAGCAGCTGTAGATGCCCTGTGTGGAGAAATGGGGCCCCCCATTGTCAGCAGGGTCAGTGGGGTCCTGCCCCCCTCGAGCCCACCCTGATGACCTGAGGCAGCTTCAGAGCACTGACACCCCCTCCCCAGCTCCTGTCAGCGTGGGTGACCCCATCCTTATCACCCCTTTCCCCAGAGATGCTAATAATGATGTGAGGTCATTCCCAGGACTGAGCCCTTTCCCAAAAGCTGGCTTTTCACACCAAGATCTCACATCAACAGGAACATCTCCAGTCCTCCCCATGCGGGTCAAAGGACAATGCCCACCAGCCGTGTCCATCCCTGTGACACCGTGGGAAGGCATCTGGGCCCCCAAATGCCCCTGTCAGCATCCCTCACCCTGCTGATGGCCAGGAGGAAGTCAAGCTTGTGGGACTTGGGGACGGAGTGACGCAGCTTCCAGTAGACGAGGTGCTCCCAAGCGAAAACCAGCAGGCTCAGCCCCATGGCCACCAGCAGCATGTAGAAAACCCCAGCCATGTTGTCAATGTCCAGCTTGCTGCTCATCACCTCGTTCTTCTCATTCTGGCAGATCCCCGACAGCCAAACCGTCTCCAGCTTCTGGGTGTCACCTGGGCCATGCACAGCAGTGCAGGGGGTGAAAATCCACCTCTGGGAATCATCTTCCCAAGCGCATCCCTGCCCTTTTCCACCCTGCTGTGGGTGCAGGAGGATAGGGAGACCCCTGAGCCCCTGGAGCTGCAATCACTTAATGCCGTTGGCCTGAGCATCCCCCCAGTCACTTGTCCCTCTCCAGGGTCCCCTCCCAGCTCTGTCCCCCATCCAGTGCCAGCCAGCCATGCTTACTGCCCTCTTCCCAGGCTTCTCAGGACCCTCCAGTGTTGTGCACAGCCATCTGCAGGACTTTACAACCCCAGAGGGAATGACGCCACAACATCCCGAGGATTTCATGTCCCCTGTGAGGAGCTGGTGAGGTCCCTCACTGCCATCCTGCCCCGAGGGCTGCACAGGACCCAAACCCTGTTCCTGGGTTGATCTGCAGGGCAGGGGTGGGGTGAGGGTGGGGACAGGGCTAACGAGGAGCTCACACGAGCACCCACCATCTCCCAGGAACTGCAGCAGGGCCAGGTCGATGGCCCGCTTCCAGCGCGAGTCCTTCTGCAGGGCGATGCCGTAGCCCGTGGTGGCAAACACCTTCCCGCTGCCGATGGTCACCAGCTTGCAGCCCTCGTCCTTGCCCGCCATGTAGTTGAGCACCGCCGCGTCGTAGATGAAGGCATCCAGCTTCCTGCCCCAGCAACAGAGGAAGGGTGAGGGGGCGTCTGAGAGCCTGATTTTGGGGGAGGGCTGTGCCTATCTGGGGAGCTCTATCCCTTTCAGAAAGCCGTAGCTCATCTGGAGGGGGGTCTGTGTGCTCTTGGTGTCCCTGATCCATCCTGGAGGGGAAGTGCCCGACCCTGGGAGGAGCTGTGTGGCCCCTGGGGGAGCCGTGCCCCATCTGGGCTGAGCTGCACCCCTTCTGAGGGGAGCTGGATGAGGCTGTACCCATCTGCAGCCCTGCCTGGGGGTCCTGTACTTCATCCAGGGACTTCATCCAATCTGGGAGAGCTGTGCCCAGCCTGGGGCGCTCACATCCAATTCTGGAGGGTTGTACCCCAGCTGAGAAATCCCTTCTCCATCTGGGAGCTCCTGTACCCCACTCCAGTGAGCTGTAGGTATTTTGGGGGTGCTGTGTGCCATTTGGAGGAGCTCTGAGAGCCATACCCCATCTGGGGGGCCATACCCCATGTCAGGGAGCCGTACCCCATTTTGAGGCTGGTGAGGGCGTCCTCCACAGAGCGCTGGTTGTACTTCACCATGTGGGTGTGCATGTCGGGGTAGTTGCTGCGGATGTTCCTCTCGGTGCTGCCGTTGGGGACGGTGCCGAAGCGGAAGGGTGGATACTGCTCCTGTGGCCTCTGGAACTGCAAAGGGGAGCCCAGGGATGGCATCACACCGTGCCCATGTCTTTCCATGTCCCCTCCCCACAGCCAGCCCTCTACTCATGCACTCATGCCCAGCCAGCTGGCAGTGACGCGTAGCTCCACACACATCACTGCCAGTAACTCCAAAAAGCTGGGGTTTTTTTAGGGATTCTTTTAGGGTTCCCACCCCAGTGATCAGCCCCACCTTCCTGTCGCTCAGCCCCGACACAGTGTCAATGTACTGCTCCTGGATCATGAAGGCAGCCAGGTTGGCCGTGTAGCTGGCGAGGAAGATGACGGCGAAGAAGGCCCAGATGAGCACCATGATCTTGCTGGTGGTGCCCTTGGGGTTCTCGATGGGCACCGAGTTGTTGAAGACCAGAGCCCACAGCAGCCACACGGACTTGCCGATGGTGAAGGAGGGACCTCCCGGCCCTGCAGGGACAGGGAACAGAGGGGACAGTTGTCAGCCCTGCCAGGGACGTGTCCCCCCCTCCCAGCTCCACCTTCCCAACTCACTCTTGGCGCTGGTGAGGTTCTGGTTGTAACCAACGGGGCTGAAATACTCGAACACGAAGACGGTGATGGCCACCACGGTCAGGCACATGACAAACATCATGACCCACACGGCAGGGCTGTACGGCTCTGCAAAGCAAGCAGAGCTTGGTGAGCCTCCAAGGACAACCCCTGGTCTCTGAGGAGTGCCAGGAGCCCTCCTGGATGGACGGGGCTCCTCCTGCATGTTGCCCCTCTTTGGAGAGGAGCTGGAGGATGGCAGCGCCATGGCCGAGCAGGGAATCAGGAGGGAAGGGGGCTGCTGCAGAGCTGGGGGATGCAGCTGTGCCTCTCTGCCTACACCAAATCAGGTTCTCACCCACAGGGAGATGTTGACAAAATGCTGCCCACCGCCAGGGTCACTGCAGGAGGGTTTCCCATGGGATCACAGGTCCCTGTGATGGCTCTGGCCACAGGACTGGGCCTGATGAACCAGCCCCCAGCCCTGCTCAGCCCTGGGGACAGCCCCTGTGAGTGGGGACGGGCAGTGAGCCCCTGCCTGCCCAAGATGATCTGGGGCACTGGGGACACATCCGAGCTGTCACCACGCGGCCGCCGAGGTCCGTTTGTCAGCGCATCCTTCGCTGTCAGGAGGAGAGGCCTCCCCCGATGGGGACCATCAGAGCAGAGGGAGGCCATCCTCCGACGTGGGGACCCAGACCCCGGCCCTGCCCTGCCAGGCCAGGATGCTCCGCCTGTCCTGGGGCTGGTGAAGGTGACCCTGCCTCTGTGGCAGTCTGGGCTCTGTGGGGTGGGGGGACAGGAGGAGGAGGACGTGCCCAGGCTGGTGGCCCCATCTTCAGTGGCATCCCTGGCAGGGACCCCCCTGTCCCCTCCCCACACCAGAGCCCATCTCCAGCTGAGCTGGACGGTGCTGCTGCTCCCTTGCCGAGAGCCCTGCCTGAGCTGAATTTCCTGACGACCTTGGCCAGTCTCCTCCCCTTCCTAGGCTGCAGCTTTGCTGGAGTAAAACTCATTAAATAAAACTTTTAGCGGTGGTGGTTTCCTGCACTTGGCTTAACGACTGCCTCTGGTGACGGTGGCAGAGATGGATCCCCAAAGCAGAGCTCCAAGCTGGCAAATCCCCCCACGTCCCCATCCTCCCTCCTCCACACAAAACACGAAGAGGAGAAAACCACTGAGCCCAGCCTCGGTCTCCAGCTTCCATCTCCATAATAAAAGGATTATTCAGGCAGGGAAGGAAGAAGCCCCAAAGCCGACAGCACAATCTCCTTCCCTTATGACTTAGGCTTTTTTTTTTTTTCTTGGAAGTTATTAAACTGAGCAATATTTCGGATTTGCATTTGTAGGAAGCGTGGGATGAAGGTGCAGGGGGACACAGGGCTCACCCAGGAAGGCAGAGGGGGACACGGTGCCGTTGCTCCGGGCCACCATGACGCTGATGCCCGTCTCCACAAAGGGCACGGAGAAATCCACGATCTCTGACCGCTCCTCGTTGATGGTGAGGGAGCCGATGGCCATGTCTGCTCGCTTGTAGTACACCTGGAAACGGGGCAGGGGGGCTTGGCGTGGGCAGAGGGACAAGCACAGGGACCCAGGCCACTCCCCCCAGGTATTTCCTCATCCCCAGCTTTTCCAGCCTTAATTTCTGCTTTTTTTTTTTAAATGTTCACTTTCTAAGTGAGCAGCGGCACAGACACAACCTGCTGTGGGGTTGTAAGTGCTCACCTGACTCGTCCTCCAAGGAGGAGCTCGTGCCGAGCTGTCCCCTGCCCACAGAGCCGCCACAAACCCCATTTCACCAGGAAAGCCCCGGCTCAGGGCTCTGGGGTGGGCGCTGCCCTCCGGGGCGCGCGGAAGGCGCAGCGGGAGCCCTGCCCATCCCTACCTCCCCGATCATGCCGTTCCACACCCCGCGGACGATCTTGCCGTGCTTGCCGTTGGTCACCAGGTAGAGGTCGTAGGAGAACTTCACCGCCTTGGCCAGCTTCTTCAGGATGTCGATGCAGAACCCTTTGCAGCACAGCTTGGTGTAGGGATCCACAAGGCCGTCCCCGCTGGGAACACACCAGGAAAGGCTGAACAGAGCTGCTCCGAGCTCCGAGCACGTTGGCCACCGCGCGCCGAGGGGCTGGTGGCCGGAATTGCCACACGAGCCCTGCGTTCCCGCTCACCTGTGGGAGGAGTTGGTCTGCTTGCGGCAGGGCACGGTGTTGCGCACGCACACGCCCGTGCTGGGGTCCGTGTTCTCCACGATGACGAAGGGTCTCTCCTCCAGGGTGGCCACTGTCAGGTGGCGGTTGTCCACCACGGGCTGCATGAAGGAGCCGTAGCGGGGCCACACCGGGTACTTCATGTGGATGATGCCTTTCTCCCACTTGCCCACCTGCCCCCGAGCAGAGCGCATGGTCAGCCCGGCGAGGGGCTCTGGGGTCACACGTGATCCCGTGTCCATCCTCCCACCCTTGGGGCCTATTCCTGGTGAGCCCCATCTCAGCATCCCTTTCCTCACACACCCCTGGACCACGGGGTGAGGTGTTTCCTCCTGAGCCCCAAGCTTCACATTCGGGTGAGCACAAACCTGGCCAAACTTTACCCAAAATACTTCCAAACTACCAAGAAACCCTCCATGCATCTTGTTTCGGGTCTAGGTGTTTGATTGCTGTTCTCCAGAGACGGGCATCTGCATTTCTGACTTTTTTTGAACTTATCAGCCAAATTGCAAGGGAAAACTGACAACTCTTGGCAGAGCTTGGCTGCTCATCGTAGCTCCAAATCCCCACCATGGCACCACGGGCACTTTTGGGACCAGCCACGGTACTTTTGGGTGGGACCCCAGGCTGTGCATGGCCCACCCTGCCCAGCCACCCCGCAGTGCTCATCCCAGGGTTCTGGGGGTCCTACCATCTCCCAGAGCCGGTGCTGGTTGAGCGTGATCACCACCATGGTGGGCCTGACCAGGTAACCGCCTTCGTTGAAGGAGAAGTCCCTGTGCTCCCACGTCACATTGAGGAGGTGCCTGGTGGGACACAGAGCCTGTAAGCCCCTGGCTGTGCGGCCCTGCACTGCACAGCCCTCCTGCTCCTCCTGCTCCTCCTGCTCCTCCTGCTCCTCCTGCTCCTGCTCCTCTCCACCCTCAGCTGGGCTGCCCCAGGCCCCATGGAGCCATGAGTGTGGGGCTGAGAGCTGGGGACCGGCTTTAGCCCCCATGCAAGGGGCAGAGGGGAGCTGGAGAAAGCTCTTCTAGCAAGGGTGATGCCCGCTGCAGGGCTGAGGATGCACAGACTGCCACAGCAGCCCTGAGGGGCCACAGAGCTGTGACAGCCCCCCTGAGACCCTCAGGGGCCCTGAGCCACCAAGGAACATGGGGAAAGGCAAGGAAGATGCTGGGAGATCTCTGGGGAGATGCTCCAGAAGAATCTCAGCCAAGAGGCACGGACTACCCTCAGTGAGCATCATCCTTGCTGCTCCATCCTCCTCCTCCCCTGCCCTTTCCCCCTCCTTTCCCCATCCTCCCATCTCACACCCGTCCCCAGCCTCACCGGTAGAAGCTGGTGTTGCTGGCGGTGGCCCTGGTGGGGGCCCAGCAGTCCCGCCCCACCTCTGGCAGGTAGCTGTGGGCACGGAAGAAGCTGGCAGCTCCCATGGCAATGATGGCCACGCCGTCCCGCACCTTCTGCCGCAGGCTCAGCTTCCAGCTCTCCGTCACCACGCTGATCAGCCCGACCGGGAAGGACGAGGGCGGCACCTCCATGTTGCCCACGGTCATGCTGGGCACGATCCAGACGTAGCCCGGCCCCACGAGCCCCGCTTGCTCCGCCATGGAGAAGAGATACTCGGCCTCCTCTCGGGAGCAGTAAACGAGCAGGACCTGGGCGTCGATCTGGCGCAGGAGCCGCTGCGTCCTGGAGCTGCTCTGCTCCTGGCTCATCTCGAAGGTGAGCACCTCCTGCAGCTCCCAGCCGAAGTAGCTGGCATCAGTGAAGGAGCGGATGACATCCAGGAAGATGTTGTAGCCCGGGTAGAGGCTGGTGATGACAGCGAAGGAGCCCCAGTCGTATTCCTCCAGCACCTTGAAGATCACCTGGATTTGCTGCTCGATGGAGACACCCAACTGCAGGAAAGCTGATCCGGGCTCCTGGGGGAGGAGAGGGGTCAGGGGCTGCTCTGGCATCGTGGTCCAGGTCTCTTGCAGCCACGCAAGCCCCCCTGAATTTGCCATCATGAAAAGTTCAAGATTGTCATGAACCGGTGCGGTTCATGCGCTGGAGACACCCGAAACCAGACTAATCCTCCTCCAAAGAGCTTCACCCCATGCAAAGGGTCAACTCCTGCAGCCTCTCATCCATTCCTTAGCATATTGACCAAAAATTCCTCCATCCTCCAAAGGAGATCTTCAGTTTCTCCTTAAACCAGGAGAAGGAGGTGGGCAAGAGCTCTGCCAGGAGCACAAATCCCATCCCTGCTCCATCTCACTACCTGCAGCCAGAGTCTGTGTGGCTCCTTCCCTCCAGCTCCACCTCCCTGGCCATCTGGCCTCTCATTAGCAAACCTTAATTGGTCTGATTCTGTCTTAAATGATTCAGCGCATGGCCATTGCTGAAGGTCACGTGCGGGCAGCAGGGTTTTGCCACCCAGACCCCCTCCACCCCCAGAGAATTAGCCTGGGGTTAGCCCCGGAGAATCCCAGACAGGGAGGAGGAGACAGATCCCTCCACTGACCCCGAAACACCCAACCGCTGCAGAAAGCTGCAGGAAATCACCGGACAGCAAAGCCGTGGATGTTTTTCCATTGCCCTGGGCTCCATCTGAGCCCTCTACACCCACCTGAGTCCCCTGCACCAACCAGAGCCACTGCACCCCCTGCCACCCACCACAAGGAGTTCGAGGTGCTCCACGAGAGCCAGTGGGTACAGGCAGGGCTGTGGGGATGCAATTCAGGGGGGTTGGACCCCAAACCACGACGCAAGAGAATCACAAAATCTGCTCCTTCCTAAGAAGGGCGGGATCTCCAGCCACAGGAAAGAGCAGGCACTGAAACTCCTCCAGCAGCCAGGCTGGGCAGGTGGGGTGAGCTGCTGAGATAACCCAAATCTCCACGGCCAGCACCCTCCAGCCTGGCTCCAGCTCTCCCTGCCACCAGCAGGGAGGTGACAGTAAGGTGTCCCAGCAGGCAGGTGACAGTAAGTGACAGTGTCTGATGCCAGTGAGGAGCAAAGACAGAAATCCTGTGTCAGCCATGGCGCACCTGAGAGCAGCGCCACAGCTGAGCGAGGATTCCTCGTGCTGCCCACCCCGCCATTCCAGGGCTGGATCCAGCCCAGCAAGGTGGGACGGGGATAACGTTGTGATAACCCTGCCACTGCCCCAGTAGCCCCAGTGCCACCCAGCCAGCGTCCCGTGGTGGCACAGGAAGCAGCGCACCAGGGGAGGTGCCTCCACAGGACGTTGAGGTCCTCTCCCAGATCCCAGTAACGAGACCCTCCTTGCAGTCCCCACCCTGTCCCCCACCCCAGCTGGCCTCACTGCCACAGCCACTGATCCACATTCCTGACCCGATCCCAAAGGCTGCAGCCCATCCAACCCTCTACCCTCCAGCACCCCACACCCCTCCAGCTCCTCATTTCTCTCATCCCTGGAAACTCCCAGTGAGCTCCTCACCTTTGGGGTCAGCACCACTGCAGAGCCACCGCTGATGCTGATGATGGGGACCTGGGTCTGGGAGGAGATGAAGTCGAGGATCTGGGCCACGGCCTCCGTGCCCACGTTGTCTTCAAAGACGATGCCGTGGATCTTGTGGCCGGCGAGGATGTCGCAGATCTGGGTGAGGAGGGTGCTGGGGTTGGTGTTGTTGACGACCACCGTGATGGGCTGGATCTCCAGGGGCATGTCCAGGAAGCTCTGGGGGCTCAGGCGGGAGCGGATGTGCAGGGGGTAGGACGTGCCCCCAAACACCACGGCCACGTTGACCACGGGCTCCTCGGGGCCCGGCAGCAGGATGTCCGTGAAGGCGGCTGAGCAGCCCAGCACCATCGACAGTAGCAGAGCGTGCGCCGGCGCTCTGCCCATGTCCACCAGCGTGTCCCTGCCAGCACAGGACACAGCCCCTCGCATCCAGCCCCACAGCAGGACCCCCAGCCCCGCTCGCCCCAGCCCTCCCCGCTGCCCTGGGGCATCACCGCAGGGTTGTGCTCACCCCCCAGGGCACACCTCGGGGCTGTGTCACTTGTCTCCCGTCTTATCAAGCCCTTCACACCAGTCCCTGCCTCCCACCACCGCCCTGTCCTCACCTCACCATCGCCATCTCCCTCCCAGTGCCCTCCCAGCCCATCCAAAAGCCACCAGTGCTGCACTGGTCCCTAGCACCCCTTCAGCCAGGGACAGGGACAGCTGCAAGAGGTGCCAGGAGGGGCTGGCGGCTCCTTGGAGCCTCTCTCTGCAGTGCACAGCCACATTCAATATCCAAAGGCTTTGCCCTTGGCGGGTGGTTCAGCTCTCCATGCTGCTTGTTGAGATTTTGCAAATCACAGTCACGGAAGGAGCCGGTCCCCTGCCTGTCCCCTGCCCATTACCCTTCCTCAGCCCCTTCTCTGCCACAAAATCCCAACCTATGCACCGATCTGGCTTTGTATCTCCAAGTTTTCCTCCCAAGTTTTCCCTCCATCCTCCTTCAGCTTTCCTTCTTCTTCTCTTTCCTCCGGTGTGTGTCCCCTGCTGGCAGTGCCCGTCCTGATGGGACACCCTTCACTCCGTGCTGCCTGCACCCCAGTCCAGGCTCTCAGGGGCTGTTTGGGACATTCCCCCTGCCAGGTCCCCAGTTCCCCACTGCCGGTGGGGCTCACGCCGCAGCAGTTGGGGTGACAGTCCCTTGGAGGGGACACGTCCCTGCCCACAGTGACACACTCCTGTGCTGGAGTTCACCCCTCAGAGACCACAGCAAAACCAACCTGTGGTCAGGGGTATCCAAGCCCCTCTGAGCCCCATTCCCCCCGGGATGTCACCTGTGCCCAGCTGGGCAGCAGGGAGGGGACAAGCAGCTGTCTGCGGTGGCACCAGCCACGCACCAGCGTTGCTTCATGCAGCAAGGTGCCAGCTGGTACTAAGGAACGTCACTTGCAATTAAAAGCTGCTGTTGCTTAACGTGTCTCCAGCACAGCCAGATGCTCCTCTCCCTGAGTCCCAGCTGGTTTTGGGGTCTGAGCTGCCCTGGTGACCTGCACCCAGCACTCCTCCATGCCGCAGTGACGGACACCCTTCAGCACGCTGCAAAACGCTGCCGGCGTGTTGGGCTGAAAACGCAGGATATCAACCCAACAGCCAGGCTGGGCACCCTGCGAGAGCTGCTCGGTGCAGCTTTGAGCACTGGGGCTCAAAGAGAGACAGGGAACACAAACCACACGTTTCCCTCCCGTACCCCGTGGCTCCCGGGAAGTCTCGGGCACCTGCCCGGGCACTGATGCTCACCGGGCAGCATCTCTCTCAGCCAGGTGAGTTCCATCGGGGGATCACCCACCCCCAGCACCCACCATCACCCGGGGGGTTCACCCTGCCCGAGTGCATCCCCCGGCCCATGCACATCGCAGCTGGTGGAGCTGCAGGAGCCACAATGCCACGCCACGGCCGCAGCCAGGGCCCCTTGGCCGGAGAGGGCAGCAGGTGAGTCATGCCATGCTGGCAGCGTCCCATGCTCCGGCACGGCCAGCTCGGTGGCAGGGCAGCCTGCACTGCCTGCTCCTCACTGCGAATTCCCAAGTATTTTTAGTCCTGTGATAAATAATTCATCGGGAATCCGGCATCAGCTACCCAAGCAGGGAGGAAGGGGAGCAACACGCCACCCAAAACAAACAGAAGCGCCCTGCCAGCATCGCTGCCCGTCTGAGCCCTCCTCAAGGACGTTTAAATATACTCTGGGCCCTTGTGGTGATTGATGGGGTTTGCTCGTGCCAGCCCTGGCACCTCACCTACTCCAGGCCCTTATCCTCCTCTTCCTCCACTCAGCTCTTGCCCAAGCTCGGGAGCCTCCTCCAGTACCGAGTAATCCAGGCACAGACAGTGGCTGTCCCTTGTGCTGCCAAGCTCTGTCCCCCCTGCTCCTGGCTGTGGCTGGGGACAGGGTTGAGCAATCTGCTTTCCCACTGACCAAGCCGCAAGTGGAAAAAATCCCCATCCCTCCCAGCTGGAACGCAGCGGCAGCAGCAGGGGAGCGGTGGGCAGGGGCCCATCCCATCGTCCAGGCAGTGCTGACACAGCCAGGACAAGGAATTTCCATCCTTCCCAGGAATCCGGGGCTCACCACCGCCTTTGGCAGACGTGGAGGAGGATGGAGGGGTTTAAGGCCAGAGAGCCAACAGCTGGCAATAGGCTGTGGCTCCATGTGTGGCTCCATGAGACGGGGCTGCTCCAAAATGGCCGAATTTGGGAGGCAAAGGGCAGCCAGCAAAGGGCAGCCAGCTCCTCCAGCCCAGATAACACCACGCGTTTCCAGCCCTTTGTTCCTCGTACTGAGCTGGAGGGGCACGGGAGAATTTGGGGTTATTTTGGGGGGATGGCAGATTGCAGGGAAGTGGTGGAGGCTGAAGGGGAACTGAGCCCATCCCAGAGCTGCTGCCGGAGCTGGGGCTGCTCTTGGGCTCAGCACAACACAGCAAAGCCCCTGCCAGCTTCAAAGAAAATCCACATTTTTCCAACCCCTTGTAGGAAGGGGTTGGAAAATTCCCCCCTGAGGAATTGGTCCCTTGGAAAAAGGCTTTCCCAAAAGGGAGGTTTTCCAGCCAGGTGAAGGGCCAGTGGCCTGTCAGGGTCAGGAGGAAGGTGGCCGTGGCCAGGAGCCTGGGCAAGGCAATGCCTCCTCCTGGCAGCCTCCCCAGGGACCAGAGGACACCACAAAGCTGCTTGGTGGCTTTGGCAGTTGGTTTTTTTGGGGTTTTTTTTTGTTGCTTTGGTGTAGTTTTGAGCAGGTTAACCACCTTCCTAGGCACAACTTCCCCTGGTGCACCAAACTCACAGAAACCTCGTGCTAAAGGCACCAAGAGAACCCTCACCCGTCACCAGACCCTGAAATGTCATTTTAATGAACAGGGAAAGTTTGCTCCTCATTTTAAAGCTCCCTTTTTGCCCTCACTCCTTCCCCTGCTCCAAGAGAGACAGAGCTCATGCAGACATTTTGACCTCGGCAATGGGAGAAACAAAATTCCAACGCAAAATATCGTTCAGGAAAGAGAAACCTTATCCCCCCCGAAAAAAATAAGCTTTCGAGCCTGGAATCAGAGGGAAAACGCAGCCTGCGCCAGGGGCTGGGGAACTGCTGCTGATGGACGGGAAGGACAGAGCAAAGCCAAACCTGGCCAGAGCCATGTGGGGAGGAGAGGGGACACAGAGGAGGGCACCGGGATGTGCCAGGGCTTGTCATTGCCCCGATGGGGACACCCCTGCGGAGCAAGGAGACCTCGATGGAGCCCCTGAGAACGGGAGAAAACAGCGAAACCTCCTCAAAGCCAACACATCGCCATCCCTGTCCCCACGCAGGGGGGATGACTCGGGAGAGAGAAGCACCGGCAGCCCTGGGTCTCCTTTCAACCTTCATCCGTCAGCGCCCGGCATCACCCTCCTCTTCCTCATCACCCTCCTCTTCCTCATCACCCTCCTCTTCCTCATCACCCTCCCCTTCCTCGCCCGCAGCTCCGGCAGCAACAGTTGCGGGCCGGGGGCTGCGGGCCGGGGTGGTGGGGAGGGCCCCGCACACGCACGCACCGAAACGCAGCTTAAAAAGGTCGAATGTGGATTAACCAAAAATAAACGCCAAGTGTCCTGCCTGCCGCTGGGTTACGCAAGGTGGCGGCGGGGGACACAGGGCTGGTGGCACCCAGGGCGGTCTCCTCAGTTTTCCCTGCCTCCCGCCGCCCCCAGAGCCCCCCAGAACGGCGCCCGGGATTGAGGCTCATTTCCGTCCCGCGCCCGGCACGGGGAGCGGCAGCTCTGGGGATGCGGGGGGACGCCGGGGTCGGGGAAGACGGACAGGGAAAACCCCCACCCCAGGAAAAAAACAACCGCCTCGTCCCTAAAAGTTGCTGGCGGCGGCGGCGGGGCGGCGGCGGAGCCCGTCGGGCCCCGGTTGGCCCCAGCCCGCCC
>VXBU01011046.1:126061-141988 GCA_013400315.1 Bombycilla garrulus
AGGGATGCGGGGATGGAGGCTGGGGGGAGCCCGGCAGCGGGGGAAGGACAGGACGCGTGTCCTCCCGCCTCGCCGCAACTTCGGGGCTGGCCGCCAGCCCCGGTGGAAGGGGGGGCCGGGGGACAGGCAGCCCTCCCTCCAGAAAGCGGGCCCGCCTCTCCTGGCACCGGGGCCGGAGCGAGGACGGGGCAAGACCTCCTCCTTTCCTTCGCCCCTCTCCTCCGTCTCCAGGAGGGAAAACCCACGGCAAAACGGCACAGATTCCCTCTCTGGGCACTGCCCGTCCCCAGCCCCGGGGGAGGAATGCGGTTGGACTCATTCCCTCCCGCCGGTACCTTCCACCCCTCTGCTGACCGAACGGGTGGACGCTGGCCAGCTGCCCGCCACGGTGCCCCCCAGCCGGTGCCGGACAGCCTCAGGGTCCCCATCGGTCACAGCGAGGGGGTGGCACCGAGCAAAGCCCCCGCAGGCAGCAGCATCCTCCAGCTGTCGCCAGGGCCAGCATTAAAGCATCAGCTGATCCCGCGGCACTGGTTCAGAGCGAGCCAGACTGGGGGACGGCAGGGGGGGTAGAAAAGGGGAGACACACAGCACAGGAGAGGGGCAGACAGGCAGGAGCCCTGCTGCGGCTCCCTTGTCCCCGGGTGGTGCCCACTCTGCCCCAAAATCAGCCGGTGGCTCCGGGAAAGGGAATACGGCTCTGGCAGGACCTGGCAGGAGTTAGAGCCCAGCTCAGACCCACCGTGGGGGGCAGATTCTCCCAAAGCTCCCCATGGCTCAGAGCCACCAGAACACCGGCCATCGCCCCGAGAGCACCTGCCCTGTGCAGCGAGCCGGGTGCCGGCAGTGCCCGTGCCCAGGCACTGCCCTCCTGCCCTCCCCAGGGACAGATGCCTGGCTCGGGGACACGGCCACCCAAACGGGCTGTTGGGCGCCTGCCACCCAGGCTGGCACTGCAGCCACCTGCAACAGCGTCCTTGTGGCTGCTGGGCGTGGAGGGGCCGTTCCCACAGAGGTTTCACCTTGCCCAAAAACCTCCTGTCTGTGCTGAGCCATGAGCTGCCCGGGGCAGGAGCTCACACACCACCCCTGGTCCCCGAGGCAGCCGGGCCACCTTCTGCCCAGGTGCTGTGGGTGCCTTTGGGGCACCTCGGGGGTGGAAAAGGTGCCAAAAAAAAAAAAAAAAAAAAAAAAAAAGAGGGAAGGGAAAAATGCATCTAGGGCTACATTTTAATCTCTCTGCAGGAGAGCTCAGCCAAATCTCTGAGGCTGCTGCAGTGTGAGGGCTCAGGGCAATGGGGGATGCAGGATTATCCTGTCCCCGGTACCTGCTGGCCATGTCCTGCTCCCCCAGCCCCAGGCTGCCACCCCAGCCTCATTCTGGCAGTGCTGTCCACTCTCCTGCCCAAAGAGAGATTTAAGGGTTGGCAACAGGTCCTCAATACCTCAAATTCTTCTCCCAGGTGGACGAAAGGGCCGATGTTGGGTTTAAGGAGGAGTGGCTGCGTTGAACCCTTTCTGCTGCGTTCAGGATCCAGGCAGGGCCCGTGGGATCAGCCTTCCGGGGATCTGCTCCTCTGGGGCTGGCACAGAAGCACCGAGCTGTTCCCGTGCCCACTCCTCCAGCAGCTCAGGGTTTTCATTTATCTCTCCCAGGACTGGATCCCTCAGAGGGCCTTGGCTCGCAAATATTGCCCAGCAGAGCTCCCAGGTGGGTCGAGGGGGGTGACAGCAACCCCACACCTGGGACAATACGCAGCTCCACCATCGCATCCGTGACTCCCCAGCATCCCCACCCCGGGGAACATTCAATCCCCGTCACAGCCACACGTGAGACAGAGACAGCCCCGAGTCTGGTGCACAGCTGGGCACAGCTGGAAGGTGTCTGCAGAGGGGACAAGCAGCAGAGGAAAAGGACTGGTGGTGACACTCTTGTGCCAGGCCCCTCAGCCACACCTCCTCTCCGCTGGGCCCAGTGGCTCGCAGAGAGAGCCCAACTGCAGATTTGCAGTTTTCCTGGCAAAGTCCTTCAATGTCTTAAAAAAAAACCAACAAAACAACATTTTTCTCTGGGAAAAGGACCTGCTGCTGGGTCTGGGTCACCAGACATGATGCAGCTCGTGGGGGTTGTTCTGCATCATCAAAATAATTTATTTGTACATTTAAACACCTGAAATCCTAAAAAAAAAAAAAAAAATTTAAAAAAAGTTCCCAGCTGGCTACGAAGGTCCAGGTTGAAACAGAAGCACAAATGGCACCCCAGAATGAAGGCCACAACCCCAGGCAATGCAGCTGCACTTTTCCTCTTCCTTCCCCAGCCCCTCAGTGCCACTCTCTCAGGGGTGCTGTGCCCTCTTTGCCCAGATTTCCTTTGCCAGGGGACAACACAGGCACAAAATGCCTTTCCCCACCTTCACCCTTCTCCTTCCCACTGCTGTGGCGGTGCTCAGTGTGACCCCCGGCACCCCAGCGGGTCCCTTAACCACAGCCCCAGCAAAGGGAGCTCAGCCAGCTCCTCCATCGCCTCGTTACCTTTCCCTGGCATCTCCCCTTGCAGGAGGCTGTGTGAGCAGGTTGATAAATGCAAGGCACGGTGCTCTGACAGCTCCCGGTGTGCAGCCACCTCCTGCAGGGAGCAGCTCGCTGGCAGCCGGGCCAGGGGAGCGAGGGGAACGTGCAAGGGTCGTGCTGGGACCCTGATGTTTGTCCAGATTTGCACCGGCCCATCCAGGCCAGCAGCAGCCACAGAAGTGCCCTGGGCTCCGTGCAGACTCCTCAGAGCTCACAGCAACCCCCCTGGCATCTCACACCCTGAACTGGGGTAAAGCCACACATCCTGCCCCAGCCCCCTCCAGTCCAGTCCAGAACTGCAGCTTTGCAGAGCCCCTGGGAGCCCCCACTCCCAGCACAAACCTGCACCCAGACCGCACCCAAAGCACCCACCCCAGCCAGGAGAGCAGCACACCAAGGCTTTGGTGTCTCCAGCTCTGCGAGGCAAACTCCAGCATCAGCCTCCTGTTCCCAGGAGAAAATCAACCTAAGGGTTCTAACCTGTGTGAATCCCAGCCCAGGACTCGGGGAAGGAGAGGAGCTGCGTCTGTGCACTGCCAGCACAAAGCCACAGCTGTCCCTGGAAGGGTCAGATGGTATCTGGGTGACACAGCCCTCCCGGGCTGTCCCACAGGCATCTGCATCCCACTAATGGCATCTGACACTGCCCACAGGTGCCCCTGCCAGAGCTGGGTCCTGCAGGTGACACCTGTGGCACGTGAGATTGGGCCATGGACCCACACCCATCCCCTGCCCTGTACTCACCCTGCTCCTGCATCCACCCCAGTCTTTCCTGTTGGCTGCCAACCTGCCCTTCCCAAGAAATCTGGCCAAAAATTAAGAAGGTCCGAGCCCAGGTAGGTCCTCCTGTTCCTGTCCCTGTCCTGCTGGTCCCCACTTCAGATGTAAACAAAGGTGTAGATCACCTTTCCCCACCCTGTGCCACCTTGAGCTGGCAGGGCCACCCTCCTCCCCGCCTGCCCTGTCTGCTCCATCCCCCAGAGAGTTCTGGGCTCCAATAACCACACAGAGCTGTCCGGTGTCTGGGATCCCAGCAGCCACAGCAGCAATCGAGGCAGAGAGCAAGCAGAAAGGTGAGACAGAAGTCCCGGGGTGGTGCTGTGCATGGTGCACGCCTGGCATGGATCCGGGGCAGCTCCGAGCTGGCACAGCTCTGCTCTGCTGCCACCATGTCCTACCCTCACGGTAATTAAGGGAGCAAAAATAAACAGGGACGGTTTTATCCCTGCAGGGATAATTCCTCCCCCCTGGGGTGGCCTGCAAGGCTGCCCCAGAGGTTGGGGATGAGGCAGACAGAGCTGCTGGAAATGGAAATTTCCCAGGGAGGAAGGAAGGAAATCTCTTCCTTCTGGGGCGTAACCAGCCATCACCCGCCAACAACTTCGTTTGCCGCTGTCGTATCCCTAAATAACTCCTGGAAACAGCTGCTCAGAGTTTGCATCTCCCACACCTCTGCTCCTCTCTTGACCTTGGGAAATGGGCTCGTGCAGTCCCCATTTCCAAAGTCATTCACCCAAGCAGAGGGAAAACATCTGGACTTGCAGCACCACTGCCTGACCCTGCACAACCCTTCAGCCACAAGCGAGACTTTGGCAAGTGCAGAACCCTGGCAAGGCTGGATCTGTAAGACTGGGAGTGGAAACCGTGAGCCTGAGGTGGCTCTGGAGTCAGGGACGTGCTCGGCGTGCTCTGGGAGAAGGGACGATGCTGTCCCTCGAGTGAAGTGGCTTCCTGAGCACAGTGGGGCTGGTGTTCTGCTCCAATGGCCCCAGAGCTCGGTACGGAAGCGTGCTCTCCATCCCTGCCCAGGGCTGGCGATGGATCTGGAGGGGAAGAGCACACGGGGGATGCGCCCGGGAGAGCGAGCGGTGAGGCTGGGCCGAGGCAGGGCCGAAGCTGCGCTCAGCCAAGGCGCTGAAGTCAGCACTCTCTGGAGCCATCTGTTCCCGGCGAGACCCCGGCGCACACGGACTCGCCCGGGCTCCGGGCGGCGGGGGCCGCAATTCGGCGATTCATGCGGCGAGGGGCCGGCGGAGAGCCAGACACCGCCCCTGCGCCACGCCAGCCCCGGGGATGGGGCTGGAAAATCGTCTGTTAGCCACGCTGGGGAAAAGCCTTTTCAACCATTTTTCTGGTCACGTGAGCTGGCTTTTAAACAGCAGCACAGCTCCTCGGTGCCAGGCCAGAGGTCCAACTCAAGCTGTTTTTTTCCCTTATTCCAGAGCACAGCAAACCTTCTGCGTTGTGGGCTCTAAATGCTCGTTGGAAAAGGCCAATTCCAGCAGGCAGTCAACTAGCAAAGCCAGTGGGAGATCTGCACCTCTCTTCTGGGAGTCACTGGAAAACGAAGCATCAACAGGAGCTTCTGGGATGTGCCAGACCTGCTACCCCGAGGCAGGAGCTCACAAGTCCAAAGAGCTTGCTTGGACCGTCCTCAGACAGGGAAACTGAGGCACGGCAGTGCAAAGCAGCAAGAAGAAGCGGCAGTGACCCAGATGGAACCATGCCATGGCCCCACAGTGTGACAAGCTCAGCCCCACAGTGTGACAAGCTCGGCCCCACAGCCAGCCTGGCTGTGTGCACAGGAGCACACAGGGGACAGCACGGCGAGCATGGAGCAGGGAGCCGTGTCCGGCCGCTCTCCAGGCCATCGCTCACCACATGCCGACCTCCAGCAGCTTTGTGCAGCCTCATTAAAGCTAAGCTGAGCCGTAACTCATCCAAGCAGGGCAATCCACATGCAGAGCTGGCAGCGACGACTCTCAGTGTTTCAGGCCTCTTTCCAGCAGCAGACGGGTGTCACTCACAGCATCGCCTTCCCAGCTCCTCACCTGCGCCAGAAAACGGACTTGGAGCCGCTGCTGTGGCGGCCCAGGAGAGCGCAGGGCGAGGGGACGGCTGCTCGGCCAGGCCCTCTTGCACCTCCCCACACCTGGCGCAAACACAAGGTTATTCGCGCCGAAAAGCGGAACCCGAATGCGAGCGGGAGCCTGCCGGGGCGCCCCAGGCTGCCCGGAGCCCCCGGGGACGGCAGAAGCGCTGCGACCCCCGGTTCGGGGTACCCGGGCACCCCCAGCCCCGGCCGGCCCCTCCGCTCCCGGTACGGGCTCCCAGCGCCACCTAACGACACGGCGGCCGGGACGGGGACCTGCCCGGGGCTGGATGCAGCCCGGAGCCCCCAGGAGGATGGAGGGAGGGCGGGGAGAGCGATGGGGAGGCAGAAGAAACCGGGACACTGGGGCTTGGCGGCGGAGGCAGCAGAGGGAAGGCAGCTGGAAGTGTAGAATAGGAATTTACGCGATTGTAACCATCCTCCCTCTGCCCAGGAGGCTCAGGTCCCTGTGCCTGCCCTTCACCGACCTTCACCGTCCCACGGTTTTCCCACAGACCAGCGTTAACCCCAGGGCCTTGTCCGACTTCAGGGTTGAGCAAAGTCACTGAGCTCAGCAAGGACAGACACTCCTGTTAATCCGTTACCACAGCCCAAAACCTGCCCTGAAGCACCCTCAGTTTGGAAACAGCTGTGTGCCAGGCTCAGCATGAGCACAGTGGCCTTTACCACAGCTACAAAAGCACCCTGGCCTCAACGTTCAAGGCAACATGGAAGAAAATCCTGGGGAGGATCCGTCTCTTTTCCCAAAAACCTTCAGATTTGACGCAGCCACGACAACCCCGTTGCCGTCACATTCCTGGCTGGGCTGCCAACCTGAGCTGCTGCTCCCCGTGGCAGGTGCAGCCCCCCTGGCCTCCCCACAACCCTTCCCAAAGCTCTGATTCACCTCAGAACCCAGCAGTGATGTAATCTCCTGCTCGAGAGTTCAGCAGTAGGACTGCATCAGCCACGAGACGTAAGGAGAGCCACATCACACAAACAGCTGTTCCACAAAAGCTTTATTGCTCGTTTGAGTACGAGTCCCCATTATCACATTTCCTGAGTTTCTTAATGAGCCTTCAAATGAGATTTAAATAGAAAAGGATGGGAGAGAAAAAGGGAAAAATAGGAAGAAATCAGAGATCTCCCTTCCTTGCGTTGAGAGGGAGATGAGGTTGGAGAACAGTGCCCTGCGGGCAGGTCCTCTGCCATGAGAGAGGGCTGGGCTGAGGTGGAGGTTGCCCTAGCTCGATTCCCCCTCTGCCTCCATCACAGAGCCACTGTCACCATTTGCAGGGACTGGGGAGGAGGGGCTGCAGTCCTGCCGTGCTCTGGCAGGGAGCACGGGGGGGTCAGGGACAGCCAGGCCAGGGGCCCCGCTGACGCTGCCCCTGCGCCACGGATAAAGAGGAGATTACAGCTCACGGCTTGTAATCTGGCTTAAAACCTGACACCGTCACCGTAGGCAATCTGGGCTAAGAGAAGCATTTAATAAGCTTCAAAACACACAGGCCAAAAAAAAAAATAACCCCACCAGTGAAAGGAGAGAAAGGGGTCAAGGCACTGCTTGCAGCAGTCAGCACAGGCAGGTACCGATGGACACAGGAGCCCTCGTGGTCCTGAACAAGGCAATTACATGCTTGTTATCCCAATCTGCCCCATGAGACAGAACCCAGGCTCTGCTGGGATTTAACTGTGGGAAGCAGGAGGTAAATTAATGCCCTTTTCTGCTTGTGTAGAGCTCACAAGTGGAGAGCACCCGGTGCTGCCCTGCCTTGGGGTGTCACAGGAGCCACAGCACCTTGGGGGCTGCTCCGAGGTTAAGGCAGTGGCCGACAAAGAAGCTCGACTCAAGCTGCAAGTCCATTTTGGCTTCCCTGGAAGGGTTTATTTAAAAAAAACCCTATTATTATTAAAAGATGCCTGCTCTGGCATGAATGACAAGGCAACAAACCCACTTGGCTTGTGGCTGAAAGGGGAGACAGCAAGACACAGGGAAGCTTCTCCACGCGACTTGCTGTGGGATGGTGGCTGGCCAGGAGTGCCCCAGGGGCACACACACCTCCCCTGCAGGATCCATTAGTGCTTCAAAGACAGACAAGTCACCCCAGAACAGCAGCTGGCTGCAGGGGTGTGGGGCCAGCCAGCAACTTCAGCTCTGGAGGCTTTGGGAACCCAGAGTCCATTGTTACCAGAGGCCCCAGTGTCCCACAGCCCTCCAGAGGGTGTGACAGCCCCGTGCCCCCAGGCTCTGCTCTGGTGCTGCCCCAGGATGGCACCAGCAGGAGCAGTGCCACGCTCCCACCGCTGCTGCCTCAGTGACCGATGACCCGCAGCATCTCCGCAGGATCCACGATCTTCTCCCGGGGTTTGCCAGCAGCTTTGCCTCTTGCCACCTCAGCAGCATCAATCTTCTCCCAGTCCGAGAAGGAAACAGGACGGACCCCTGGGGCGATGGTGAGAGACAGGAGAGAGAATTTAACCACACAGGAACAAGTTCAGCCTCACCTCCCCACGGGCGGGGCCCTTTTCTGACACGGTGTCAGAGCTCAGCCTGCAAAGGAGAAATAATTTCTAGCGCCACGAGGAGAGGGGTGGCAGGTTCCAGTCGGCTCGGATCAGTCAGACCTTTGCGAGCCCTAACAACAGCGAGCACAATCCACCGCAGGGGACAAAATGCTTCCAAGTTCACTGTTAAACCTCAGACAGTTTAAGAGGCAAAACACACACACACACTTTAATTGAATGTCTTTAAACACAGCTACAGCAAATTACTCTCCTGGGCATTTTAATCTTTCCCCTAACTTGCTTGGAAGGATTACTAGGAAAACCACTCAAGAGCAATAGCTCACTGTCTCGGCAGCTGACAGTGACATTTTACCCAAGGTCTCTGCTGCTTTTAATGGCCCTTCCCAGAAAGTGGTCATTAACCTTAGCAATGACACAGATATTTGAGAGAATTCAAGTCCTGTTCTCCCTGGGCTTTGGAACGTTGCAACAGCAGAAAAATCCATTCCCACGGTTCAGACTGTGCTCCCTCACAGACCCAGGAGGAGTTTGGCTGCACTGAACCCTCCAGCTGGCTGATACTGACCTCGGCTGCGCAGGATGCTCTCCACGAGCCCAAAGCCTTCTCTGGAGGGGGATGTATCCAGCACACCCCCTTGCAGATCCTCCAGCAGGGCCTGGGCAGTGTCAAAGCTGTCGTTCATGGTGGTGATGATCACGCCCGTGGGTCCTCTCTTCACCCACCCGCTGCAGTACAGACCTGCGGGGCCACACGGAGCAGCCAGGCTCGGGCCAGCACGCGGCCTTGGACCCTTCTGGCTGCAAATCCTCGTCCCCTTCCCCACCTTATGGTGTGACCAGACCCTCAGACAGTGCTGCGGCAGGAATTTGTGTACCTACAGGTCAGCACTAAGCAGCTGCGTGAGCTGTGCCACTTTAGGAACAGGATGCAGTAAAACCCCCGTGCTAAACCAGACAACCCTAAAAACAGATGGAGCCTGGCCAGCTCCTAACCCCTGACAGAGGCAGCTCATTTCCTCAGTTTCCATTCCAAGGTGTGCAATATCCATGCCCCTGGTGAATGAACTGCCCACCCCACAGCGCCCAGCCCACCAGCTGTGCTCAGCACGGCCCACACGAACCCCAGTGGATGCAGACCTGGCACACCCTCCACTCTGCCCGAGCTGTTGGGGATGACCCCGCGCTGGCTGTCGAAGGGCACGGCCGGGTCCAGCGGCACACTGCGGTAGCCAATGCTGCTGAGCACCAGCCCACACTCCAGCTCCTCCACATCTCCGGTGGGAATGGCTTTGGCAGAGTCGCCCGAGCCCTGAGAGAGCGAGGGGAAGGCTGCTGACCATCACAGTCACCCCCTCCAGTCCCTTTTGGCACCTCTGCCCCCTGGGTATTTGCTAAAGGCAAATGCAGCAGCATCAGGGAAAGAGCTCACTCTGGAAAAACTCTCGGTGGTACCAGAAGCTCTTTTGATACCAGATTCCCTGAGAGCCAGCCAGGGAACACAGAGCTGTCTTTGGAGAGATTCTCTGGGGAGTGTCCTGCTCCATCCCAGCCCCCGGTACCTCCAGGCGGGTCAGAGCCATGCGGACGCCCCTGGCCCTCGTCCCATCAGCACTGGGCAGCACTTCCAGGGGGCTGCGCTGGAACTTCAGACCCCACTCCCGGGGGGCTGCTGCCCCTGCTGCTGCCTGCATCTCCACTGGCTTCTCCAGGGCTGTTTTGATCATCAGCTCAGTCAGTCGCTTCCTGGGCCTGGGAGCATCTGGGAAAAGAGAGAAAAAAGAGAAAAGAGAGAAATCTTCATGAGAGGAATCAGCAAAAGCCCCTCGGGACACAGCGCTGGGGCAAGGCCATGTCAGGGCAGTGTCAGCATGTGAGTCTGTCATGTCGGTGGGAGCCTGACACCTCTGAGATGACAAACTGCAAGCCAAAGTGACCGGGGGACCTCCTGAGGCTCGAGGCCAGTGGGACACACAAATCAAAGTCTGCAATTTCCTGTCTTGCTGGCGCTTGGAGGCAGCAGCCTGTGGAGAAGAGCAGGTCTCCGGACACCCTTGAACTCAGTGTTTTCTTTTTAGGTCTACAGGAAGCTCTTAAACCAACAGCCTTGGGATCTCCCCTGCAAGGTTCCCTCAGCCCTTCTGAGTCTCCTGCGCTCATCACTCAGAGTGTAAGCGCTGAGTGGCTGCACAAACAGAGACACACAGTGTTCCCTTGTCTTGGTGCCTCCTGGCACTCTGAGGATGTGACACACCGTGGTAACTGAGCTTTCATGAGCCGTGAGTACAGCACAAGAGTTTCTCAGGGGTACACTCTGGGCACCTGCAGATCACTCCTGGCTGCTCGCCTGCCAAGGTGAGTGCCTGTCTGCAGGAGCATGGCACACTTCCCTCACCTTTGACAGTGCTTTCGAGCCCTGTGAAGTCGGCAGGGTCCAGGACAGCTCTGGCACCAGGCAGGTTTATCATCTCCCGCAGCTCCTGGCAATTGTGGGCAGGAAAACATTACCTCCAGCAGAGAGAGGACAGCCCCAGGCCCTCAGGAGCCAGGAAATGGGTGCAGGAAGGAGGACCCACACTCACCCCCAAATCACCTCTCCCCACCAGGGACGGGCAGTTTGGGGCTCAGCTCTGGGAAACAGCAGCACCTCCAGCCTCACCTTGATGGTGAAAGCGACTTGGAGAGGTCCCCTCCTCCCAACCAGCCAGACACGCTTCACCTTGCTGCAGGCGAGAGCTGCCAGCGAGCTGTCAGTGATGTCTGTCTTCTGCAAAACAGAGACGGCAGAGTGGGACCAGGGCAGGTCTGGAGGGAGCTGGGGAAAAGGCACAGCCTCTGAAGGTGAAAAATCAGCAGAAAAGCTGGCTGTGCAGGCAGAGAGCCCGGGAGAGGATGGGAATCGAGTCATCTCCCTTTGCACAGAGCTATTTGCACAGCTGGTCCCTCATCACTGAATGTTCTTCCCGAGGCCATAACGCACCAGAGGTAGCGAGCCAGCAGCCCGTGACTGCCGCGGGGGATCCACACAGCAGCTTCACCTTGGGGCTAACACAGCAAAGCTTCCCGTGAGCTCCACTCTGAGGTGCCTGCAGATGCTCCTGGGGGACTTCCCAGCCCAGGATACACAGGCTCTGCACGAGACCTGCTGCAAAGCACGGCTCAAGTCACCACCTGCCCGCCCCAGGCAGCTCCAGCACGAGCACCAGCACGGCCAGGCCTCACCCTGGTGCTGGCACCTCACAGAAACCCTGTGCCCTGCTTCAGTCACGTCTGTTTATCTACACTGCAAGATCTTTCCCAGAGAAAACACAATGGAGAGACACAAGGTAAGCAGGATAAACTGTTCCAGCCCATTATCCCTATGAGGGAACAGCTTCCCTACTCTGGCACTCACACTGGTGCCATGTCTCTTGCAGCACTGCTCCCACTCATTGGCAGTGCCTCCAAGTTTGGGTTTTTTTCTAAGTTTAATTTAGATATTAATACAGGAAGTTGCTGCACAGCTGTAACAAACCTCGTGGCATTTCTCCCAGAGGGAAAGCCTTTGCTGCCAACATCTGGAGGAGCAGCTGTATGAAGCAGCTGCTGCACACCAGCTCCCAGCTGCCTGCAGGGGTGAGGTTCACCAGTCTGCCCAGTGCCACCAGCTGAAACCAGCTCCAGGAGAAAAGATAAACCTCAACAGAAGTTTCTGGTTTGGTGGCAGAAGAGGGAAAATGGCTCCTCTTTTGCTTTTCATAGGAAAGCAAGGGATGATGCTCAATTTCCAACTTTTTGGATGCCAGCAGGGCAATCCAGAGGGCTCTCCCAAGTCATGGCAACAGCCCCACAGACTGTGAATCCATGGGTGCACCCGACAGGCTGCTGCCTGCCTGGGGGAAGATCCCAAAGAGTCTGAGGTTCTGTCTGAGATGGGTGGGAGCAGCCCCCCAGCAGCGAGGGAATTTGGGGCCTGGGCTGCCCTGGTGGTGCAGAGCACCCATCACTCACCCTGAGGAGCTGCAGTGGGGACAGCAGGATCCGGGCAATGTCCAGCGCCACGTTGCCATGACCCAGGATCAGCGCTGTCTCACAGCTCAGGTCAGGCTGTAGCTGAGGGGAGAGACCCAGCTGTGACAGAATCCACATGGCCTCAGCCATGTCCAGCCCTTCAGACCCGCTCCTACCACCCAAAGTCCCTTCCACCCTGCTTTGCCCCAAAAAGAGGTGATGCGGATTGGGAAACACCACACCAGCCTCCTCCCCGAGCAGACACAGCTGCTCCAGGCACCCCAGAGAATCCCTCCTCCCACCTTTCCTGCTCTCCTGGGAGCAGGAGCTGCTTTGGCCAGAAAGCCTCCTGGGGAAGCAGAGCATCACCCCTACAGGTTCCCATCTGGCCCGGCCAAAATGTGCTGCCAAACGCCCAGAGCCAGCTAATCCACTCTCACTGATGTGCAAATTGTTCACATTTCCACCATCTAAGAAGGATTTAACATGGCTGCTGCTAATCTTTTCCAATTGCAGGCCTTTCAGGACTTAATCTGGAGCTGAGTGGCTGCACTGGGATGAGAAGAAGGACGGGAGGAGGGGCAGGGAAGCACGGGGAAGCACAGGGCTGTACTCACATCCCGGTTCTCGGGCACCCCGTTGTACCAGCCCACGAAGGCTCGGGCTGAGTACACGCCAGGGAGGTTCTCCCCTGGGATCCCCAGGACCCGGTTGTCTTCAGCACCGTAACTCTGAGGAGGGAACAGACACAGTCAGGGATGTCGCTATGTGCAGGACTGGACACCAAAACACCCCACCTTCCCTTCCAGCTGCTGCCAGGGCCCCTGCATGGCTGTGGTATCCCCTGCCAGGGGCTGAGATACTCAGCAGAAGGGCTAAACACAGCCCAAGCACGGGGCCTTCATCCACCTCATCACCCTGGGCTCCAGAGCCAGATCTGACGTCCTTGGTCCGAGGCAGAGCGTGACAAGCTGAGGACTGAGCAGCAAGGACAAACCCATGGCGGGCTAAAATAAGCACTGGCCAGCACAGGGAGAGGTTTGAGACCTGCACTTGATGCCAAACTCCAGCACACACCCCCTGCGAGGCCTTTGGATGAGCCTGGGAGCACCTGAGCCGTCCCACGGCTGGGAAGAGTTTCCCACGGTAACACGGCACCCAGAACCCCCTCACCCAAACACCCAAGAGGCCGGTGGAGAATAACCCTGCAGACCTTTCCCAGGGCACTGTGGCTGTGGGTACCCACCAGCACCACGGCGTGGTACGCCCGCTGCAGCTCTGGCACCGTCACATCCCTTCCCACGGTGACGTTCCCGTAGTAGGCGCAGCGCTCCGAGCGCGCCGTCTGCGTGAAGGTGTTGATCACGTTCTGCAGAGATCACAGACCTGCAGCTCTGGCCCACAAACCCGCAGCTCTGGCCCACAACCCCGCAGCTCTGGCCCCAAACCCCGCAGCTCTGGCCCCCAGCCAGGGCCAAGGCCTGCTGCTGACAGGAGATCCCTGTGCCCGTCCCCTCCAGCCTTGAGATGCTTCCCCGCCTCGCCCCAGTGAGTTATTCTGAGACTCTTATCTACCAACAGCCAGAGATAACTCACAGGGAGTTAAGCACAGCTGGGACCTGGCACTCTCTCCATCAGCCTTTGTCAAAGGAAAATCCATATTTTGCGCCCAGCTGGGGAGGGCAGGACCTTTCCAGTACATTCAGCCCCTCAGAATAAACCCCACTGCAAGGGAAAGCTCCTTCCCAAAAGTGAGGCTTGCAGCCTGCCTGGCATCTCATCTCAACCCTTCCTGAGAGCCATCTCCTCGAGAGAGGATGCAGGGCAGGATGGCATCCAGACCTTTTTCTTCTGAGTGATCAGGGCTACACAGCAAAACCACCCCTCCCACCCCTGCAGTCCCCAGACTCAGCCTGGGGACAGGACAGCCACCACAACAGCTGGGGCAGTGCCTGCAGGACACCCGTTCCTCCCCTCTCACACAAAGGGATCTGGGCATTTTGGCCGTAGGATCTCCAGGGATTACAGGAAACCACTGCAAGATATTGCTGTGTCTGATCTCCCCTGTCCCACACTTCCACCCACCTCCACTCCAGCTCAGACAGAGCAGACTCTCCTGGGTACAGCTCACTGCCAGGCAAAGGAAAATGGTGGGAAAGCTTTGGTTTAACTTTTCCTTGCCCAGGAGAGCACCTACAGCCCAATCCACGGCCCCCACAAGGAGATCTGTGCGTTCCCAGGACGGGAACTGACTGAGGGGAACACGGCAGCACAATGAGCAGGTGAGATCCTGCTGCCACCAAGTGCCCAGGGACAAAGAAACCCATCCCAAGTGCTCCTTGGCCTTGCTCCAGGCCCAGCTGAGCAGCAGCAGGAGCAGCACATCCCATCACCAGCCCCTGCTTCTGGCCAGCTGTCCAGAGCCCTAAGGTGTCCCATGTCACCCTTAGCAGGGACAAGGAGGAGATCTGCACCTCTCTGCTCAGACAGCGCCACGTCACAGAGAGCCTGAGGCACCAGGAGGGACAGGGAGCAGCTCAGAGGCACCCACCCCTGTCCCCACGCAGGCAGGGGTAGGGAGCCAGCACCAACCTTCACCTCAGGGTGGTCTGGGGCCACTCCAAAACGGACGAGCCCGAAGGGAACGGGCAGCTTCTCGTAGATGTCCACCAGGGCCCCACCATGGTGCTGTGGGAGAAGAAAATCACAGTGAGGATGAGGACAGAAAGGTCACAGGAGCCTAGCAACACTCAGCTGCAGCTGGAGGAAACACAGCTGGAGGATGGGCTGCAGCAAGCCAGAATCATCCTCTTCCAGACCTTTCCATGAGCAGGATCATGCTGCACCTGTACCCGATGCAGCACAGTCACCCCAACCAGCATCCAGTCCATCCTGTGGGGCTCCATCTCCCTACCCTGACCAGAGCTCCCTTTCCACACTAACCTGGTGGGTATCCAGTACCTGGGGGCTGATCAGAGACCCCTGTGCCAGAGCAGCACCCTGGGCGCTGGGGGACCTGCCAGACATCTCCCAGCCCCCAGCAGAGATGGCCATGCCCTGAGATACCTTAAAGCATCACCCATACACAGATGTTTGGCTGCAAGGCTTCTGTTATCTTTTATTTTGAGGCAGCCCCTTCCCGAGATTAAGCAGCCCTGAAATTCGTCCCTGAGGCTCAGTAACAGCAATTTTCCAGCACATTCCAGAGACAACACAGCAGGGTTTAATGATGGGGTGAAGCTGCTGTACCTCTGGAGGGTGCCAGCAGCCCAGCTCTGTGTTCAGGTCTCATTTCCCAATACACCTGACTGCCCACAGCACTGAAATCTGCAGACACAAGGTAAAGCATCACCCACATGTCTTAATTCTGCTGGGGAAGGAGGAAGGAGGAGAGAAGGTGCCACACATCCACTTTTAAAACACATTTAATGTCACTCCTGCTGAGTGGCAACAGCTTTCAGCGAGGCAGATTCCTGCTGATTACTTGATTCTAGAAAATTTACTCGGGATGAACTCGCAGCAACCAACCTCAGTGCTGAATGAGGGGCAGGGCAGGGATGAAGGCAGCAGTGCCCACCCCAACCCCAGAGCCCCAGGAGGACCTCATCAGGGCTGGGCTGCCCCAGGCACCCCTCAACAACACCGACCTGGCTGGAGCCGGGCCAGGAGCCCCCTAAAGCACCGCACAACCGGCTGAGAGCCGGGCAGGTGCCTGCCCTCCCCACGGCCAGAGCCCGCCCCGGTACCTTGAGGATGTGCTGGGCCGTGTAGAAGCCGGCGGGGCCGCTGCCCACCACGCAGACCCGAGGCGCCGGGGCAGCCGAGGACAGCCACCGCCGCAGACCTGCGGGGACAACGACAGGCAGGGCGTGAGGCCACAGGGCCACCACCTGCCGGGGGCGGCACAGCCCTCCCGGAGCCCGGCACCCGCCCGGAGCCCGGCACCCACCCAGCGCGGCTCGTCCCCC
>VXBU01011046.1:151539-252394 GCA_013400315.1 Bombycilla garrulus
CATATTAAAGAACTGTTATTCCTATCCTCATATTTTTTGCCTGAGAGTCCCTTTTAATAATTTGAAGGGAGAGGGTTTACATTTTCTATTCCAAGAGAAGCACCTGCCTTCCTTGGCAGGCACCTGTCTTTTAAAACCAAGACAGAAGCCCAGGCAGTGATTCATTCTGAGCAGCAGAATGGCTTTTGCCACCTGCCCACAGCTGGAGAGCACCCATGGGTGCTGCCAGGCCAGGGGAGGAGGGGCTGCTCCTGAGAGATGCATACCTTCATTGTCACACCTCGGATGTCACCACAAGGGATGGTGGCAGGAGGGTGACAGCCCTGCTCCGGGGGTGCCATTTAGCAGGGGCAAGGGTGGGCTGTGCTGGAACTGGAACAGCGGGGCAGAACTGGTGATGTGGGGCAGGACTGGTGATGTGGGGCAGGACTGGTGATGTGGGGCAGGACTGGTGATGTGGGGCAGCTGAGGAGGAGGAGGGGGTGAAGATCAGCCACACATCCAAGACCAACGTGGTCCGTGAGGATCCCACTGCAGCTGGCACAGGGAGAGGCGGGTGCATGGCATCACTCAGCCCCATGCTGCCACTAGGACCAGAGACACCCGGGGGAAGAGAACCAACAGTGGGTTGAAAACTACATGGGAGAGGCTGGATTTTGGGATCTGAGGAAAAGTGCTGAACCCAAAAGAGGCGCAGCCGAGATGGGAGTCATGATGCTGACAACAGACCAGAAATTGTAAGAAGAGTCTGCAGAGCCATAAGGACAGTCAGCAGGACCAGGGTTGTAGCCCTAAATCTGCTGCCTTGCAGAGCTCCAAATTTCCAAAATGAACTTTTAAACACCAAATTACATCTGATTTCCCACCATATGCAGCCAAGTCACACAATTCCCCTGGCCCAGCTGAGATCTTAGCGATCAAAGCAAACTCTGACCTGGCCCTTGCACTGTGGACACAAACACCTCCAATTTAGCAGGGAAAACATGTGTAAGGCTCAGAAATCCTTCAGCACACAGCAGGGCAGCTGGAGGGGATCAGTGTAATCCCTGAAGCAGCGAGCTCTGGCCAGCAGCTGCTGACCCTGTGGCTGTCCCTTGCCCTGGGCATCATGAGGGTGCCACAGGCAGCCCCCACTGCCCCCCAGGCATCGGCTACCCCGGGGAATCAAACCCCGGCACCGTCCTCATCTGATCCACTCTGCCCCTGGAACTGAGCCCAGCCCCTCGAACAGACAAATCCAGCTCTCAGCAGCTCCTCCCACATCCCTGCTCCCCAAAGAGGGGTAAATGGACCCTTTTAGCCTGGCACAAGGACTCAGATGTCAGGCCACCAGGACCCAGTAGGGTCCTTGCCGAGCCCTCCCAGGGTCCCCCCAGCCCGTGGGACAGCACCAGACGTGCAGTCCCCAGCCCAAATCCAGGAGTACGGAGAAGCTGCAGTGTTTGCACCTCAGGACTGTGGTGAAGAGGTGGAGCTCCCTCAGCAGCCCTTCCCTCCGCACAGCTGCCCACCTTGCACACCCTCCTCTTCCTCCTCCCTGGGGGAGGAAGGCTCAGGCTGCAGTGGGACACCACCAGATCCCCTGGTTGCCTCAGCCAGCCACTCCCAAAACCACCAGCTCCCCTTCCCCTGAGTCTGCAGAGATTCACTTTTATAATACCTGGTTTTGAGCGGCACTTCCTCCCACCTCCTTCAGACCAAGCACTTTTGGGTAATTAACTTAACCGCGGATTAATTACCACCCTCCCCTGCCCAGCAGGGAGACCTTAAACTCCCTTTATCTTTTGGGGTCTGGCAGAACCGTGGGGTCCTCAAGAAGGAGAAATTCTCCACGCTCATCGCCTCCCTCCTTCCCTGCGCCGAGCAAGGAGCTCCACCTGCAGGCAGAGCTCTGCCTCCAGCGCCCCGAAAGCGGCTCCGTCCCCCACAGCCGGCCCTGGCACACAGGTGTTCGGCACATCCCGAGTTCCGCGGCCGAGCAGCTCCCACAGCTGCTGCCGAGGTCCGAGACAGCTCCGGTCCCGGCCACCATCCAGCCCCGGGCGGCCCCAGGGCCGGGACACCCTAAGCCTTCCCTGCCTGTGGAATGAGGAAAGAGAGAAGGACGAGCCGCGGGGCAGGCACCAGAGGGAGTCCCAGCTCTGCGCAGCGCCTGCTCGGGCTGTCGTTTGCCCAAAAGTGCAGGAAATGGAGCTGGTGGGCTCCCAAGGAAAGCTTAGCCCCGAGCTCGTGGGTTCCCAAAACGCGAGGCCCAGCCTGCTCTGTGTGTCGGGGCAACAAGCTCCCAGCGGGTGCCAGAGCTGGCGCATTGCCCATGGGACGCAAAATCCCCTTCCAAGGACCAAAACTTTGGGTGCTGGGGGGACACAGCCACTGAGCCCCGTCCCGTGGGTTGCTGAGTCCCCTCTTAGGGATCAAGGCCGTGGGTGCAGCCCCTCTGAGAGCTGTGGTGGTGCCAGGCCGGGACGGGGCTGGCAGGGGGGTGATGCCAGCTCTATCAAAGGCTGGTTTTCAGTCCACATCCTCCCAGCCCTGCGAGACTTGGCAAGGTCATGCTTTTAACCTTAAATAAATACCCTTCCCGGGATATCTCACTGTTTGCAGGGCCCAAATGGCCACTTGAGGCCACAGAAAACTTCCCGCTCGTGCTCAGCAGCTCCGGGAAGAAGCTGGGTCCCGGCGCTGGCTAATCTGGCCAGTCTGATTGCATGGCACAGACCGGACGGCAGCGAGACGGGGCGGGCAGAGCCCGGGTCGTGCCCTGGCTGCGGGGGAGGCACTGTGGACAATGCCTGCTCTTATCCAGGCTCTGTGTTGGTCTTATCCAGGCTCTGTGTTGGTCCAGCGCTGCCCCGGCACCTCCGCATGGAAGTGGTGAGCGGCAAAACCCCACAAAGGACATTGCCCAGACAGACAGGGGTTGGAGGCCCCGCAGCCTCAGTGTCATTCACACCATCCTTCTTAATGTATTTTTCTCATCCAATTGACCCCCAGAAGGGTGCTGGAGGGGTTGTAGGTGGGGAATTGTTCTGCCAAACCTCAGTGATGTTCACTGCAGGGTGAGAGCAGCTGGGATTTACCTGCCAGCAGCAGCCACGTGTGGAGGCATCAACCCAGCTCCTCACTCCTGCAAGCTTTAGGGGCTCATGGCAGTGTAGAGCCTGAACCCTCCTGGCTCTGGGCTGGGGACAAGGCTCCTCCAGGTCCTGGCTGCAGTGCTGCTGTGCTGCAGGGATAGATCACGAATATCCCTGCACTTGTGGGATGGGACAGGCCCTTGGGATGGCCTGACAGAGCGGGAGATCCTTCCCTGTGTGGGGTTAAACACATGCCTGCTATCAGCCCAAACACAACCACCTCCCATCTGCCCTTTCTAGTAGCCACCTGCAAACACAAGAGTCCCAAAGCTCAAGAGAAGCACCAGGTGTAATTTCTTTACTTCTTGAGTCTGCGTGAGACTCACAGCAGTGGCTGGTGGAGGAGGTTTATTCAAAGCACGTGGAAACCAAACCCAACACAAAGCCCTGCCCCGAGCCCTTGGACACCCCAGCCCAGGGCTCAAAGCCACAGCACCAAAACCCACCTTTCCCTTCCCCATGAGCACCCCCAAAGCCCCTGGGGATCCCCTCCACATCCCACCAGCATATCCTGATACCGTACCTAGGCTGCATTTTCAGTTTTATATATCAGCAGTGAATAAAGCAGTTGTCATCCACCCCTGCTCCAGCCCAGCTTAAAATCCAGAGCCTGGCTGGAGGTGTCAACTAATCACAGACTTCCTCCACTTAGCAGCTCAGGGCCAAGGTAATCACTGGTTTGGATGCCTCTGCTCCTGCCCCGACCGAAACTGCTTGCCCCCACCCCTGTGTCCCTGGCGTCACCGCCTGGCCAGGTGTTACCCAACACAGCTGTGCCATGGACTCTGTCCTTCTCTGCTGCCATAGTGCTGAGCTTGCCACCAGCAGTGCCACCCAGGCACTTCTCAACCAGCCTGGCAGCTCTTCTGCGATGCTGGAGTTCCGTGGGGTCCTGTCCTGGCAAGGATCAGCCCTGAGGAGGGAACCAGCCGTGGTGCCAGCGATTGGAATGGTGCTCCCGGACACAGCTCTACACTTCCAGTCCTCAAAAATTAAACATGTTTCTCCTTATAAATACAGCACTACACAACCCCAGCCATCCCAGCTCCCAGGGGCCCTTCTGGTCCCCAGGCAGAGCCACAGGGGCTGGCCACACACATGTCCCCGCAGGCAGGCAGACACCCGGGCCGGCAGCTCCCTATCAGACGCCCACACAACATTTTTAGCACTGGGTGCAGGCAGTGTAACTCCAGGCTCCATCCTCTGCCCTCTCGAGGAAAGAGGGACGTTTCCAACCTCCTCAGTGTGCAGAAGGAGGATGTGGACCCCAGGATGGCAGTAGCCAGCACTTGCCACCTTGGGCTGATCTGTGACCGAGCAAGGCTGCTTTGCCAGAGTGGCCGAGTGTCACTGTCCCACGGCTGGGGGACAGCTCTCCCTGCCAGCTTCCACTGCTGCTTCACGTGCCAGGAGGGAAAGGGCCTGGGAGGGAGTGCAGGGCTCAAGGCCGAGCTCCTCCTCCTTTGTCCCCCAGAAGTTTTTGAACAGGCTCTGCTGGGGCTGTGGCATTTCCCCAGTTTAGGAAACCAGAGCTCAGGTGGGTACCGCCAGTACCTGTGTCTTTACTCTGTTCCTGCTCTTTGTGCTATCAGGACACCTTGAATTCATGGAAACCAAGAATTCCTGCAAGACAGAAATCTCCCTGCTCGTTAAGAAACCCAAGAACAGCTTTAATTGGCAAGATTGCAGGGTGCAGCCCCTGCACCCGAGATGGGCACTGCCCTCCTCTGGGCATGCGCCCATGCTTTTCCCTGGCCTGGCAGGTCGGTGCAAACTGCAATTAGGTGCCACGGTGCCCGGGCAGGTGCTGATCCCACGCTGCCCGGCCGCAGGGGAGGCGAGGGCAGCCAGGGCCATGATGTAAGCGGCCGTGCCCGGGAGGCAGAGCTGGAAGGGAGCGAGCAGCCCGGCCCAGCTGAGAATCCAGCGTGCTGCGTCACTCATTCGGGCTGGAAAGTTGGTTGGGAGCCAAAGGGCTGCCCAAATCCAGCTGGACTCCAAGAATGCATCCCCACCTCGCCGGTCTCACGGGGCTGTAACCTATTTTCCCACTTTTGGCTGCCGCAGAGAGATTATGGTTGAGCTGAGTGGATGAGGAGAGGGCCTGTCTCAGCTCCGTCTTCCTGCCAGGCCCAAGGACACGTCCAGCCAGCACCCAGTGTCCACTTTGTCCATCCCATCCTTCCAGCGGGCACAGGCAGCCCACCAGGGCCCTGCTGAACCAGGCACTCACCAGGGGCAGGTTTTGTTTCTTGTCCCAGGCCAGTGCCCAGTGCTCCCTGCCATCCAGAGGGATAACTCACATGCTGCCTGGCAGCTATTTCATCAGCACAGCCAGACCCATACAACCAGTTAGCTTGGAAAAACACGATTCTTCTAATGATACCTTTGGAAAAGAGCTGCTGTGGATCCCAGCCGACCGAGGGAATATCTGGAGGAGCCCCGAGGAGGTTGTGGGTCACTCTGGCTGGCACACGGCTTCAAACCCAGCCCTGCCAGCAGCACTGGGTGCAGAAGCTGCCTTCCATCCCCAGTGCCAAAAACGGCGTTTTTGCAGCCCACTAAGAGAACACAAGCACCAGGAAAGCTGTTAATCCTCCAACTGGTTTTCCCATGAAAGAAAAGTCTCCCTGGCCCCATTCCGCCCGCTTTTCCCCTCCCACCATAAGCCATTGCAGACAAATCCAATGTGCTGCTCCTTAATCCCAGCCTGGGGAAGCAGGAGCCACCCTGACCCAAGCAACCTCACCTCACACTTCATTTTATTACTGACTTCAGCCAGGTCCTGCTGGCATCGGGGTCAGCCAGAGCTCACTGGCGGGAGGGCAAAGTGGGGCACAGCAAAAGAGGGAGGAGGCCCATGAAAAAAAAAAAAATAGGGCTTAGAATAGAAACCAGGTTAGGGCTAAACTGTGGGTGTAAAGCTGCTGTGGCAGGCAGAGCTGGCTGCCCTGCCAGTCCAGGGAAACAGAGGGCCTGCGAGCCACCCTCAGCATCCTCAGCAGATTTCCAGGGTTTTCCATCCTCTGGTTCTGCGAGCTGCTGGGCTGGAGGACTCAGGGAGAGCAGGACTACAGGGATGAGGCTGGGTGCAAACTGAGCAAGAGCTCAGGCCTAAAGCCACGGCTTCGTCCTGCAAGGGCTCCTCTGGTCCATCGGGTGGCCACGTGCCTCCAGAGGGTCCCTGCTGCCCCAGTGTGACACACAGGAATGGAGACGCAGCAGTTCTGCAGAAAAAGTAGGGTTTGTTTTTTACTTTTCTTCCTGATTGGTAAGAGAACAATAACAATGAGCCAAGCTTGGCACGAGGTGAGATAAGGCTGGCCTCCTGCAGCGCCTACGGTGGCACCCTGAGAGTCACGGGGCCCTTGGCACAGCCCGCAGGGTTCCTCCGAAACACACACGGGGCTCACAAGGTGCCACCAGCACCACCCTGGCACCTGCCAGCCCAGGAGGGCAGCTGGATCCACTGGGAAACACAGAAGGCATCTTGTATCCACATCCCTGGCTGGGCCGGGGCCAGGCGGGGAGCTGATAGCAGAATTTACCAAGAGAGGCTGGAGGCAGTTCTGGGAATAGCCCTGCTGCCCAGCCTCAGCCCGCTTCCAAGAAGGATGTTTCCTTCTGGCACGTGGCAAAGGTGATGCCCTCAGAAAACTGGGAAATTTGCTGGAAGAGAGGTGACTAAGACTCGTGTTTTGTTGGAAAAAGAGGTGAAACCAGCCTCCTTGAAGCTCATGGAAAATCTCAGGTTCAGCCTGCACATGGGTTGATGGCTTTTCCCAATCCTGTGGGACAAATTGTCACCTAGGAATGCACTCCACCTGCTCCAGTCTGGGAGAAAACCTGCTGTCAGACATAGAAAAAAAATCCCTATAAGCTCTGCTTTCCCCCAGCAGTAGGTTTTCCTCTGCTGGGAAGGAAAGGTTTTCTCATTTTCCCATAGTAAAAAGTCTTCTGGGCAACAAAATTACCTTTCCAAGAGACAAGTCCACAGCGATATTGTGAGTGGGTTCCTGTGCCCATTCCCTGTCCCATGGAAATGCAGGTTTGCCCTCAGTCCCTCGGGAAGGCTCTGCTGGGGGCAGGGCTGGGAGGACTTCCAGGAGAGAGGGTCAGAGCTGCCAGCTCCCACCCCTTCTCTACATACACAATAATTTGGGGAAGAAATCGTGTAAAAAGGTGATTCCTTTAGCCTTCAGTCCCATGACAGCCTTATCCTGTGGGATAAGGGCTTATCAGGGCCGGCACAGTCCTTGGCGTCACCTGTCCCTGGGCTGGTGAGAAAGCGAGCTTGTGGTACCCTTCAGAGAAGAAGACACCCCTTCCATGTCACCTCCTCCAGCCCCTGGTGTCTGCGGGATGCCTGGGGAGGGCTGGGCACCTCCTCATCCCCCCTGGCATGGAAAGCCGCCCAGGAGGCACTGCCTGATCCTCCCTTGGGAAAGGCGGTTCGAGCACGTGGCACCTCTGCCCGGCGGAGCGGAGCAGCCCCGGGCCAGGTGAGCAACACCTTCGGCCGCCTGCCTCGAATACCGGGGGCTGATCTCTCACCTGGTGCCAGCAGGGAGGAGCCACGCGGCTCCAGTGGCACCGGGGAGCCTGTCTTGGCGCCTCCAAAATGCGTCCTGGGAAGCGTCAGCGAGCCCTCGCTGCCGCCCCGGGTTTGGTGAGGGATGCCCAGCACGGGGCAGGGCTGTCCCCGCTGCTGTGGGTGTCATCCTGGAGCGGAGCAGGGCTCTGGCACGGACGTGCCAACGCAGCTCCCAGCACGGGAGCTGCCTGCACGGCATTGTATAACCTCTTACGTCAGGCAGCGCTGCGCCAGCTCCTGTCCCAGCCCATCCTGGCCTGGCACTGCATCCAGCCCTGCGATACAGAGCTCCGGGGTCGCGCTCCCTGGGCATCCCTGCATCTCCTGAGCACCCTGCGGGCCCTCCAGCCTGAAGCCTTCCCGCAGGGATGCTGGCAGGTGCTGTCACCTGATCCCCACTGTGACCCAAGGATGCTCACCCTCTGCCTCAGGGCTTTTTGGGGCACAGTTCTGCTTCACACAGAGCAGTGCTTGTCATTGTTTGTGAAAGCAACTGGGGGAAAAAAAGGCAAAAATAAAAGAAAGAAAAAAAATACCAACACAAAACCCACCATGTTTTTATGCTTTTCCCAGGTGAGAAGAGAGGAGAAGGGGCAGGATGTGGCCAGAGCTGCTCCCTGACCAGCAGTGGAGATGAGTCCAGCACATCCCATCACAATCTGACAGGTGCCCATAAAGCCTCCACCTCCCCAGCCATCTCTGGCCTGCTTTCCAAACCCGACTGTCCGGGTTTCGGGGTACTGGAGGGGTGCCAAATCACCAGGACAGCGAGGTGAAGGCATTCCCTGGCACTGAGACAGGCAGGACACCATGCCAAGAGCAGCACCTGCTGCTCACCTCCCCTTCCCAGCCCCTGAGACGCGAGCAGAGCTCCTGGGGAGATGCTGTCCGTGGGTGCCAGCGAGTGCCCTCGGGGGCTGGGCAGCACCCACGAAACCACAGCCGGGCTCCACTTCCCCGGGCAGGGGTGACCGAGCCCGCTCCCCGCCATCGAGCGCCCGCTGTCGCCCCCCGGGCATCCCTTGTGAGTGTCCCGGCGCCGCAGGGCTCGCTTTGGAGCCGGGCGCTCTTATGTAAAGGAGCGGGAGAGCGGCGGGGATGAGCCGGGCGTTCTAGGTCAGAAAATGGAAGTGCGGGGCAGTTCGGGGATTGGGCTGGGTCAGCTCGTGAGTCAGTGGCAAAGGAGGGACCGGCGCGGCGGAGGCTTTATTAGCGGGTGAGGGGTGGAGCGAGGCTCCGCAGGCAGGCGAGGAGCCGCGCCGAGCTTCGGCATCGACGGAGCGGGGGCTGTCCTCCCTCCCTCCCTCCTTCCCTCCTTCCCTGCCTCCGTCCGTCCGTCCGCCCGGCGATGCGGCCCCGGCCCCGCTCCTCCTGCTCCCCGCCGTGCCCCTGAGGGGCCGCCCGGCCGCTCGCCCCCCGCCGCAGCCACAAACGCCCACGGCGCAGCCAGCAAGGCGGTGATGGAGCAAGGTCAGTGAAACAGGTTTCTCCTCCCGGATCCCTGGAGCAAGGCGTCCTTCCTGCTCCGGCTGGGGAGCCGCGGACTTGTTGACAGCGGCTCTCGTTAGCTCGGTTATTGAGCGGGGCCGAGGGCTGGGCTCCCTGCTCCGCCGGAGGTAGCGGCTCTGAGGGGGGCATGGATGCCCTGTGCGGATCCCCATCCCTCCCCAGGCGGGCAGCCGTGCTGCTCAGCCTTCCCTGAGGCGCCCCAAGGGATCCCCCTGCCCCGGGGACTCTGCCCCAGAACAGTGGTGGGGTGGAGGTGCTGAAATGAGCGGTGCGGTGTGGGAGGTGGAAGGTTTGGGGGTGGCATCCCCGGCTGGCTCCGGTGCCGTCACCTGCAGCCGTCCCGGCTCAGCAGAGCCAGTGCCACGCTCAGGGGTTGTTTGTGGCTCTGGAGAAGGGTCTGGCTGCGGGTTTGTCACTACAGACGTGAAAGGCAGCACCAGGCTGGCTTCCAGAATGCACCTCCTGCCCTGTTCAGACCTTTTGGCATTCTGGAATTTCTGCACATTTCTCTGCTCTGGTCACCAGCGCTGCCCTCAGCTGATGGCACTGCACTCCAGGGATGGGGACGTGTGAAGTCTGGCCATCCCAGACATGGGTGCGTTACCAAAGCACAGCCAGAGAGCCCCGGGCAGTGTCCTGGGGGATGAGCAGGGTGAGGGTCCCAGGCTCTGCTGCAACATGGTCATGCCTGCCCAGTGTTGCTGTTTCCTGGGGTAGAGATAACGGATGGGAGCAAAGGGATGTTGTGGCAGACAGATCTGTCGCTGGCGCCTCCTGCGAGGGCAGAGCCCGTCCTTGGACCGGAGCTGAGCCTGCTGCTACCTCTGCCCGGGCAGCAGTGGCTGCAGCCTCCACAGAGCGGAGATGGCACCCTTGGGAAGTCCATCCATGCCTGCTCACTGTCGGGGTTCAGGTGATTTCTGGGCTGGATGCTGCCCTGGCAGCCCTGCCCTTGCTGCTGCAGCCAGTGCAGCTCCATGAGGAGCTGGGTGGCCCAGCTTTCACCCAGGTGTCACCTTTGGTGTTGGCTGCTCCTGGTCCCAGCAGGACTTTCTGGGCTGGGCGGCTCGGCTGGCTGTGTAGAGTGCTGATGTGTTACAGCGTGGTGTCCTGCAGCAGGAAGACACTGCTGTTGTCAGAGTCTGAAAGGTTAAAGCTTAGAGATCAGGAGCAGCAGGAAGATTGTCCCTGTCACTCCAGGAAAGTGAGAGATAATGATGAAAGCTGGGATCACCACAGCCCTCAGAGCCACCCTGGAGCTCAGGCTCTGTGAGCAGGGATCCCCAGTGCCACAGGGCAGGCAGTGCCACAGTACATGTGGTGACAGTCACTGGTCTGGCCCCACACCAGCCAAGGGTCCCACAGCCTCCTCAGAGCCTTTGTCCCCAGCTTTCTCCCACCAAGGTGTCCAGAGCAGGTTTGTAGGCCATGCAGAGCATCGATCCTGCAGCACAGGTGTTTGCCCCAAGCACAGCAGGGTCACAGCTTCCAGCACTGCTGAGGAGCCACTGCTGGTACTGTTCCAGCTACTGAGGGCTTCCCGCCCGCCATCGTCCCGGGACACTGCTGTCCCTGCTGAGCTGACCCTGTGCTCACGCAGGGGATGTGGTGATGCTGGGGCTGTGCCTGACTGCTCAGGGCTCTCACCCAGCACGTGGGGTGGCACAGAGCCAGCTCCATCACTGGGCTCCAGTCAAGGCCTCCCAAAATAGTTGCCCAGTTTCAGTTTCCCTGCAGCAGTGTTTCTGCGAGCCCATCCTCACTGCTGGTTCCAGGGCTGTGCCAGAGCCTGGGTGTCACAGGGGACCAGCAGCTGGGGACAATGATGTCCTGGTGATGACGAGGGAGGATCAGCTGGCGCCTGTGCCCCAAGCGTGCCTTTTCCCAGCAGTACTGTCAGTGCCCAGGGGGCATTGGGATGGATCCAGAGTGGGCCCAGGGCACTGGTGATGCCTCACACCTTTCTGTGCCCTGGCACGCTCAGTGCCATCTGCTGCTGTGTCCCTGTGCTCCTCCTTGGGAGCAAGCCCAGATGATGGGTACCTGGACAAAGGGCTCACTCCAGCCCCGAGAAAACTGGTGTCAGAATCCATGGCAGTGCTTGATATTTCACTAGCACTTATGAATTGCGTTAAGTAGAAAATTTATGAATTGCAAATGTAGAAAATTACTTGCCCTGTTATATCTGCAGTCAGAATTTAAATAAAATGACCCACATCTTCTCCCACTTTCCCAGCGCACTCAGCAACACTGGGAAGACATGCTGAGCTGTGTCCATGCTCCTGCTTTTTGGGGCACTTTGGTTTTGGGAACAGCCACGGAGACTCCAAAAGCATTTGCAAGGTGCCCATGAAGTGCTGCATCCAACCCAGGCCCTCTCAGTGCCACATCCGTCCCTGTGCTGGGCTGCCAGGGGACACCATGCAAGGCACAGCAAGGGCAGAGCATGCCGGGGGTGCTCTGCAACAATCCCCGTGCCCCTGTCCTGGCCGTGCACCTTCCTGCAGCCCTGCATTACTCAGCTGCTGGGCCAGGAAGTGAATCCCTGGTGGGATGGGCAGGAAATAGTTAAGCAGGTGGGGTGAAATGGCCCACACTGGCCAGGCAGGTCCTGGACCCCAGAGTCACTCTCCAGTGTGGGCACTGTGGCTGTCACCAACTCCGGGTGAGCCTGGAGAGAGGAGCACCAGGCAGGGCTGAGGACAAGATGCTCCAGCCCAAGGAAAATGCCTCTCCCTGGTTCTCTCTGCCTGTAGGAGCTGGCTGGAGTCCTGTGGGTCCTGCCTGGTGTCCTGTGGTCAGCTCTCAGTTCCCGTGTCAGCCCCACTCGGCAAGGCTGAGCACACGTGCCCTGCAAGGGCAGCAGCAATACCCTGGGGAAGCAGCCACGTGCCCACGGGCAGCAGTGGCACCCAGAAATGCTGCAGTGGTGCCTGCAAACCCACATCTCCAGCACCAGCACCGCATGACCTCAGTCACTCCCAAAAACATCCCCTGCTCTCCTCCACTCCAGACTGTGAGTGCTAATGAGTGCCAATACATCCCCCCTTGCAGCAGGGATAAAGGCAGGGAATCAGAATCACTTCTGTGATCAGCATCATTTCTGTGAGCAATGCTCCTTCAGCAGAGGAGCTGGGGCTGTCCAGCTCAAGGATGGAGCGTCCAAGCCATGGCTGCACCACTGGCACGGCCCCTGGGCCTTTCTGCACTCCCTGCACAGCATCTCCTACACCGCCAGGGACAAGGAAACAGTGTCCAAGCTAAGCTAAGCCCAACTAAGACTGGTTTTGCTGGGAAGCCCCATTTAACACAGGCACAGGGCAGTTTGGGGTTATAGGACAGCCATCCCCAGCATCACTGGCTCCCTGATGGGGACATGCTGCCACGCACTGCAGGACCTGCCCCATGTCTGTCCTGGTGCCACAGGCAGGGACAAGGGACGGTGTTTGCTGGCTGGCAGCAGCGGGTCGGGGAAACCTGCAGCCTGGCTGGGTTTCTGTTTGGGAGGGTATTTAAGGGTGTTCTCCAGGGTGTGCCAGCCCTGGCCTCCACCCTGCTTTCACAAGCGCCCTCCCCGAGAGGAGCTTGTTGTTCTCGGTCGTGGAGTGTAATGAGCACCGTGAGGTTTCCCCGTGGAAGCTCCGATGGGCAGAGCAGCCATGGGGCGAGCTGAGCTCTGAGAGCCTGGGGACAGCCACGTTCCCACCTCATGCCCTGGGCAAGAGGAGCCTGGCTCCATCATGAGCCCAGTGGGATGCAGCAACCCAGCTGGACGGGGGGGTTGGAATGCAGGAAACATCTCTTAGGCCAGGGCTTTGGATGTGTCCTGCAAGGGCTGTGGCCCCACTCTTTGTGGGACAAACCTGGTTGGAAACTATGGACCAAACCTCAAGACAGGGAACACGTGTGAGATGCAAATGCAGGTGCTTGTTCTGGGGCTCTTGGTGCCAATGACAGCCGCCCCATGTCCACAGACCACCCTCCTCCTCCCACAGAGCCATCATCTCGTGGGCTCTGCCACACTGCATCGATGCCACAGATCTGTTTTGGTCTCTCCCTGCGTCACGGAGGTGACCACACTGATCTCAGCGCTTGGTGATCCCAAGTGGCATTTCTGGGCTGGGACACGTCCCATGGCGCTTGGGTACTGTCATGTCACCAAACCTTTCATGAGCTCTTTGAAGGAAAGACAAGCTCGGAGGAAGGATCTCTGTCAGCATCAGCTCATAGGAGCTGAAGGGTGCTCCTAAGGAAAACGGCAGAAGTTAGGGAGTGTGCACACCCCAGGCGCCCAGAGCTCTGGAATTCCATCCACATCCCAGTGCCTGGCCTGCTAAAGTCTCCAGTGGCTGCCAAGCCAACAGATCCAGTTCTCTTTGTCATCTGCTGGGATCAACTGGTTCCCATTGCACTGGAGTGACACTGGAGTGAGCCACGGCAAATCGCTCCCTCCTGCACCCAGCGCAGGCACAATCCATCCCCAGGGAAACTGGGGCTGGGGACTGGTTCGTGGTGCTCTGGCAGTTATCCAGAGAAGGGGCAGAGGGCTTGGATGAGGCTCACATGAGGAAGAGGTGAATTCAGTGTTCACAGTCTCACCTGAAAACTGCCTGAGGGGCAGGTCCTGCTGGCAGCAGTGGATCCCAGTGGGCTGTGGGTCCTGTCCCGCTGTCCCAGACCCGGTCCCGGCAGAGGGAGCTGTGACATCAGCCAAGCCATCGCTCTCCTGCTGGGACACCGGCCCCGGGCTTTGGAAAGGGACCAAAGAAAACAGCGCCGGGGCCGGGGTAGTGCAGCCTTCTCGGAGAACTCACTGACTCAGCACATCTGATCGCTCACACTTCTGCCTGTACGTTGAGCCAAGAGTTATTCAGGACTCGTAGTTTCTAATATAAATGCACTGTTAGGTCTTAAATGCTTAAAAAAACCAAATCAGTTTACATCTGTGCAGAAAGATCTCAGACCCTCAGTGCAGTAATGGTGTTTGGGGAGTGCCAGAGCATCTCTGTGTGCAGTGGCATGAGGCTGGCACCCCACACTCTCCTGGTGGGGATTCAGCCACTCAGGGAGCAGCAGGGCAGAGAAACACCCGAGTATTTCTAACTTGCAAAGAGTAATTTTCCTCCCCTACACCCACACACCCAGGGCAAGCACAGGCAGGGAGCAGCAGAGCTGCTTCACACCAAACAAATCCCCATCTCCCAGCAGCATAACCACAGCCTCTGCAGCTCCGAAGGGACTAAGTGTGCTCCAAATCCCAGCCTGGCCTGGGATGAGCACACACAGATCATTCCTTATCATTTGCATCCCTGAGATGAAGTGGATGAGCAATGCCAGTAATGTGTGCAGCATTTTTCTGATCAGTCTGCACCACAGCCTGAGCAGGCACTTCGCCAGCACCCGTGGGACGTGGCACAGGCTGCTGACCCTCCCTCAGTAGGGTGTGTCACTGCCCACCCTGCTGCTGCAGCCCAGGAGCCATCCATGGATCACAGGTGAAATGGCAAAGGGGAGCTGGGAGTGCGCTGGGTCTGTGCAAACACCTGACACTGCGGTTCAGGGATTCAGGGCTGTGCTTTGAGCACTGGTGCATCAGGGCTGCTCAGGAGAGGCGCTGGGCTGCAGCTGCTGCTCTGCTCAGTCCTGGGAACTGCTGGGTTCCAGAGACAGGGTCCTTTGCTCACGAACTGCTGACCCCGCTCAGTGCCCTGGAGAGATGGGACAGAAACACTGCGTCTGTGAAACGACGATTTGGCCACTGGAAGGCAACTACCAATGTGTTCGAAGCATCATCTTCGTTCTGGATTTTGGCCTCAAGACAGCACAGACTGGACTCACAGACATGTTGGACACCAGCTGGCCAAGGTCAGGGCTGGCACGTCTCAAACTGAGACCACGACCATCAGAACTCCCTCCGAAAAACATAGCACCAGACAGGATGATGCTTCTCACCGAACGAGAACCAGGAGAGAGAGCAGAATTCCCAAACCCATTGCTCCTCAAGCCCAAACCCCAAAACAGCCACTTGCTATGGGAAGAATGGATTGTAATCATTTATTTTGGGTCTCTTTGAAAATATCACGTTATCTCCTTCCGTTCATGGCTTGGTGTGGTCTCACAGCCTGTGACAGCAGCATCCCAGCCATCTGTGCAGCTCACTCCTTCCTCCAGCGAGTGGGAGACCATGGTTCATGAAGGTTGGCAGGTTGGAGCTGCCTGGTCCAATCTCTGCTGTCGTCCCTCCGTGCCAGGAACCACCCGGGAGCATCGCACAGACAGGGAGCAGAGCGAGGGAGCAGTCCTGTGGGACTGCTGGGGATGGCTGTAGCTTTCAGCTGCCCCAGGAAGGGAGTCTCTGGCTTGTGTTTTCTGGCAACTTAGAACTGGGTTTGTTTCTCAAGCATTAGGAAAAAAAAAAAAAAAAGAAAAAAAATGATGCTGCTGCTATCTGCAAAGGAAAAGAGAAAAAAAAAATCTATCAGTGCCCTGAGAATCCAAGAACAAGCTGTACTGAAAGGCTGTAAAAGCAGCACACAGATATCTGAAGGCTGGGGAGCCCAAAGAACACAGTGAACTGTGGTGTCAGTGCACGTGGCCTTCCCTTCACCTCTCTGACAGGTACACAGTCCTTTAACCCTACCCACCAAACCCTGGAAACAGCACAAAACAGCAACAACTCCAACCCAGATATGCAATCTGCAGAGGCCTGAGCAAGGTCTCAAGCATTTGGGGAAGGATTCCCAACGCCACCGGGCACTGCTGTCAGCCTGCTCCCACCGGGAATTGCGGCTGATTTCCTAATGTCTTCAGAGGTGAAGAGTCAAGACAAGCCTCAGCGTGGTTGAAAATCTCAGCTACATGGACTGAGAAGCATCAGACCACAAAGCAGGGTGCATTCAAATGGGTTATGAAACAAAACAAGGGCTTCAATGTAACATCCTGCCCGGTTACATTAGTGTTGTTGAGTAATGAACTAACGCTATTGCCACCGCTCCAAACTCTCATCCTTTCCACACGGGCAGGAATTTGCCCACACACAGAAGTGCTGAGGTTACCTGGACTCCTACTTTTCCAAAACAGGTTGAAAACAAGACCTTACATTATCTACATCTGCACCCGCTGCAGGGTTTCAGCTCTGCGACACCCCATCTCCTACTTACAGTTCAGTGTCTACAATGACATCTGGCTTCTCCAGCGTTTGTCGTCTCCTCTGGATGGCATCCACAATCTTTTTCCTGGGGCCCAGTGGGATATTGATGCTCTTCAGGTCATTGTCTGAACACAGCATGAGGGCCTCCAAGTCAATCTTTTCCTTCTTCAGGATGGAGATGAACTCAAACATGTGCAGGGAAGCCAGAAAAGTTTCCAAGGGGCTGGTGTCCGGCTCATCATCGTCATCTAAACCCAGCTCCACCTCATCCCAGGGCAGCTCCTCCGCGTTCCTCTCCTGCAGGCTGTTGGCACTGCCAATGCTGTCGTTGAGACTTGGCGAGCGCTGCAGGCGGCTCCGCAGTCTGACGCCCAGGCCGTCGGCGCCGTCCTCCCCCGGTGCGGCGCTGTCCTCGCGGCCGATCCCGAAGAGCCCGCTGCTGACGTAGTTGCGCCGGAACACCATGGTGCCCAGCCCAGGGCGGTTGAACAAGGAGTCGTGTCCGGAGTCGGTGCTGACCTCCGAGTGCGCCGAGTCCATGTGCAAACCCGGGTCGCTTATGGCACGGGAGACGGTGTCTTCATCCGTGAGGAACATGTCTCGGATGTTGCGGCGGGTCCACTCCTTGGGGCTGGCGAACGTGCCCTGCTTCACGAACATGACGTCGTTGCCCAGCTGCAGGCCAGACAGAGACCGCACACTTTTCCTCCCATCCTCGTAGATCTTGAATGTCCCGTCCACCTGCTTCTTCTTCTCTAGTTTCTTTTGTATTTTCGTCTTTCCCTTGGCTGTGCCGTGGATGGTGGCTTGTGAGTATGGCAGGGAAGTCACCATAGACATGTGCTGGAACTTCTTGCTTAAGGTGCTGCTTGAATAGCTGGAAAAGCTCATGGTGTCCGAATTATCTGACATCTCCTTTCTGTACCGTTTCTCCATCCTTTCGTGGTGCTTCTTCTGCAGCTTCACGCAGTCCTTAATCCTCCGCTCCGCGTCCCGAAAGGCCTTGTCCTTCAGTTTGCTCACCAGCTTGGGGTTGAGGCTGCTCTGCTTGGCAGCGATGGAGTCCAGGTACCGCACGCACTCCATGTGCCCCTTCATGGCCGCCATGTCCAGGGGGGTGTGGTAGTCGTTGTCCAGGCACCAGATGTTGGCCCCAAAGGAGATGAGGAAGGAGAGGCAGTTCAGGTGGCCGTTGGCTGCTGCCAGGTGGAGGGGAGTGTTCCCCCAGATGTCACATTTGTCTGGATCGCCCCTGGGCAGCAAGAAAAACAGCTGGTTAGCATGGAGGGATTGATGAGAGACTCCACTGAGATATGCCCAGCTGTGCCGGGGCAGATCAGCACCATGAAATGGTGACTCCTTGAAATATCAAACTGTGCACCTCTGCACAACTTAATTTTAAAGGGGTCTTATGGAGGGGGGTACTACTGACGTGGAATCACGTGCCCTACGTGCAAGTCTGTGGCAATGTGACTTGAATTTAGGCCTCAAGAAAAATGTGTTCCCACATCAAACCAACTTCTGGAGAAAGGCAAGCCGGGTTCTGAATAGCCCAGAACTGAGATATGGGTCTGATTCCAGCTCAGACATTAAGCTTGTTATAAAATTTCAAATCTCAAATGTCCCATCAAATTCTAGTCAGATTCTGTCTTCAGATCTTGGCTTCATTCAGACTCTGGGGGGGCCATGCCAAAATGTCTCTCTGTATGCCAAATCCTGGGTTGGACACCTTGGGTTCCCACCATGAAACATCCATCCTCAGCAAAGGTTCTGAAACCCCCCCAGCTGCCGTACCTTCCCACCCACCTGTCCCTTGGCACCTGGGGAAATCTGCAGCACAGAGGGGAATGTTGGCAGGAGGGAATAAGAGTGATTTTGCTGTCATTGGCCTCGGTGTTGGGGTTTTGTGGGGGATTTTGCTGTACTTGGTCTCGATAGCACGGCTGGAAGCACACTGGTATTAGCACATCCTGAGAATCCAGTTTCAGAGAAAGTGCAGATTAGGTTTCTGCACTCCTCAAGAGCTGGACACTGCCAGTAGCATCTCCACTCTCACCGTGCCAGCCCCTGCCCCAGACAGCTGCTGGCAGGACACGACCACTCGCCCGCATCTCCTGCCTCCCGTGCCAGAATGAGCACAAACCTGGGATTCAAGGGAAGTCTGTCCTCCTGACATTCCTCTGTATTTGTGCTCAGGTGAAATGAGAGAGTTCACACCCCTGCTGGCACCAGCCCTCTCCGAGCTGTGTGCTAATGATATGCAGCCAGCAGCAGTATCTGTCAACAGGGCGCTCTCCCTCCGCGCACACGGCTACGGCAAAGCCTTTTATTAAGGCTGGGCAGCTTCACCACCCTCAGGAGCAACTCCTCGTGGGCAGCAGGGCTCTGGCAGAGCTCGGGCTCAGCACAGCTCCTGCCTGTTCCCACTCCACCCTTTCAGTGGAGGACCAGCACTGTTCCTCCTCCACACAGAGCTCAGCTCCAATCTTGGGTGACACCAGGAGGGCAGAAAGCAAATCATAGAATATAGAGAGCTGAAAGTGATCCATCGAGGATCATCAGGTCCAACTCCTTAAACGCACACTTGAGACCTTCAGCAAGGGTTGCTTAACTCCTTGCTGCATTAGGATCTGTGTTGACAAGATCTGGGAGCAGCAGAGCCCAGAACCCTCTCCCAAATCCCACGTGCTCTGAGCTATGGCTTGTCTGACTTCAAAGAGTCTGAAAACTTCTCCAGGGAAAGAGCAAGAGATCCCAGGAGCAGAGAGACCTCTTTGCCCTGCTGGTTTGCGCCTTCATCCCTTTGTGCCAATGCACAAACCCCAGAGACAGCCTCCTCCAGCACATTCACCCCCACACAGGGACCCCACTGCTGCTTGGAACACTGCCCAAGGGGCAGCGCAGACAGAGGGGAACTGCCAGTCAGTGTAACGCCAAGTTTGCAATCCTCAGGCTTTAAAGAAGCAATAAAGCCTGGCCAGAGGTTAAGCTGGAGATTATTTGCACCCAGAGCACTTCACTCCCTGAAAGCTGCTATGAGGTGCACTCAGCTTTCTCTGTGAGAGCACGAACAGCAACTCCATCATAAATGTGTTTCCACTAAATTTACAGAAACACAGTAAGTAAACTTTGAGCTCATTGGCAAATTCAGCAAGTTAATCAAAAGGTTTGAAACTCTGTAAGGCCAAAAATACCCACAAACCCTTCAGGACTTCTGAGCCAGAGCCTTTGACATCTCTCATGGGAGAAAAAGGTTTCAAAGATGGATAATGAGGAGGGGGAAGGCAGGAGATCAGAGCATTGAGGAGCCATGAAGCCAAGAAAAGGAGAGAAGGGATCTGATAGATCTCTGGCAATGCCGAGTTTCCAGGAGCAGTAACTCGCCAGCCCTTGCCTCTACCCTCGTAGTGACATGTCCAGGCTGGGAAATGCATGGGGAGGATAAATATTTGATGAATTGCAAGAGAGGAGTAAATTATTGATGGAGCTGGATTTAAAGAGACAGCGAACCTGTTCCACATGGAGCTGCTGGTGCTGTGAGAGACTCCAGAGTGTGAAGGGCTCTTGGTTTGTTCTGTGTGCTCTGAAAGGGCACTCGTGTGCCTGGCACGTGTGGGCAGCTGAGCCAGGGCACCCCAAGGGTCCCAGTGTGTGTGGAATCATGATGTGGACAGTGACTGAGCAGTGGGAACAGTCCTGCTCCCTAAACCAAGTGTGTGGATGCTCAATCCATCAAGTACCTTTTGGAGCTTATTCTCAGGTCTGTCTGGTTCAGGGGGCAAAGCCAGGGAGGTCTTGGGGGTTTCATATATGAAGGTTTCACATGTGCACTTTCCTCAGAGAGTGAGAGGAGAGAACATCGAAACCAGCTTTCCCTGCTCATTTCCACTGTCTAGAAACAAGAGTATTAGAGCAAAATTAGGTATCTCAGGCCCTCTGCCCTATAAATGTCTGCCGCAGGTGCTAAAAATGCACCAGAAGGAAAGGAGAACGGTGACTTGCAAAGTAGAGATGTTTGATTCAACTCAGATAATAAACATGAGGCCCTCCCTCTGGCAGGTGTCTGTCTGAGCAAAACTTCACCTCTGGGGTGCTGCACATGAGGAGATGCTGACTGCAGGGTCCACTAAGCGGGAACATATTTTAATAACAGGTGTAAAGTGCAGCGCTTCTCAGCTTCAAAGCGTTTTTGAGCACTTAGTCAACTCCTGTAATAATCATTATTAAAACACTGTTAATTGGGCCCCTTAGGTGGACATGTGCATCTCTTGAGTCACTGTGTTTGCACCATGACATGCACGCTCACTCCCTTCCTGCTGGTTTTTCCTCTGTGCTTCTCCCATGGGATCCCAATTAGCCGGGGAATCCAGTGGCACTCACATTTGTTCTTCCCTGGCTGCATGTGTGAAGTTCCTCTGATAGCAGAGCGCTGGCTCACCCCTGGCTCATGGGTGTGTGTGAATCGGGCCCTCAGACCAGGAGCCAGCTGGGTGCAGAGTCTCATAAAATACTCATAAAATGGTTTTGGATAGAGGAAGAGTAAAAAGAAATTATTTATAGCTTGAGGAACAATCCTGACTACCTTCAGCATAGTCAGTCAGGGCAGTGACCCAAGCAAAGCCTAGAAAAGAGCAGAAAAGATGAGGTTTTGGGCTCAGAGCAGAGCTTTGGGTCCTGTATACCAAGGATTCAGCTGTCCTCCAGGTTCAAATCCCCAAAAATCCAGCGGAGACGCTGCAGATGAGGGTCACGCCAGGGCGTTGTCCTGTTGTCCCAGCAGAGAGCCAGGCTGGCAGCTCCTGTGCCAGGTGACTGCCCGCGCTGGGGCAGAGCCCGGGGCCACGTCTCCTGCTTCAGCTCCTCGCCGTGCCCAGGGCTCACCCTCGCTCCCGGCAGACAGCTCAGGTGCCGGAAGCCACAGAGCTGCAGCAGTGCCCCGCCCTGCTCCTTCACCTTCCCGGCAGGTCGTCACCCGGGGAAGGTCCCCACCAACACGGCCAGGCTCCCACACGGCTCCAGCCCCGCGGCTGCAGAGGATGCACATCACCTTCACGTGCCTCTGCTGCAACGTCCGCTGCAGCCCTGCCCGAACGGGTGATGCGATGCCCTCAAGCAGCCCGGCTGATGTCAGGAGCCACCCCCAAACCACGGCTGAGCCGCTTGTCCCCTGTGCCACTGACATCCAGAGAATCTGTGCCCCCCGCTTTTGTAAGAAGGGAGGATGAGGAGCAGCTCTGCTGGGTGAGGACCTGCAGACGCATCCCCAGTTCTCCTGCTGCCCACTCCAATGAAGTGCTGCTGATCCCAGCCGATCCCCCAGACCTGCCTCCAACTGGAGCTGGACTGGTGCCACAGCAGTGCCTAACGAGCCACACTGGAGAATTACTGTGTCTGAAAAGCTGCAATGCTAAATGCCAGCTTGCCTGCCCCTTCCCAGCCAGTCATGTTAATTGAGTTTGTTTTCCTCACTGGAGCCTGGCCAGGAGGAATAAAAAGGCTTTTTGTGTGGCAAACAAGAAGGATGAGCCGCTGCTGATCCCTCCATCCCAAACCCTCTCCGTCAAAGGGGGCACAGAGGCACACACACATCACCCGTGGGTAAGCGCAGTGCAATAAGCCTTTGTATGCGGGTTGGGGCAACAAGCTTCCCTCAAGGATCTACCAAAGGATTTCTTTCCCCCTCCTTGTTTCAGCCTGACACCACAATCTGCTGAACACCTATGGATGAGGCTCCTTCACTGATGACAGAGCCCAGATGTGTCCTTCAGCCTGGCACAACCATTGGAGCCATGATTTTGGCCCCAGGAGCCCCCTCCCACAGCCCTGCTTCCTCAGGGTTCCTCTGGCCACCCTCCCTGGGGCATTTCAAACAGCCTGGCCCCCGCACTCAATGTGCTTGTTTGGGCACTGGTGCCACTGCCCAAGGAGATTTTGGTTTTTCCTGCTGCCCCAGGACTCCCCCATCACCCTCTGTGCTTTGACACCCTCATGCAACCCAGATTTGGCTCACCAGCCCCTCAGACCCTGAAGATGCCTCCCACCCCATCCCAGCCCCAAAGCCTCCTTCACCCAGACACTGCTCCACGCTCCCCTGTCTCGTAGCGCAGGGCTCTCTGAACCACAGGGGGAATATTTTGGCAGCAGAGGCCAGAGAGCAATTCCCTGACTTTTTGGGATCCTCAGGGATCCTCCGTTTTGCCTTACAGTGGTTACAGGGCAGATGTAATAGTAACATCTTTAACACAGCATTAAGTTTTATCTCTGAACAAGGCTTAAGTACTGCGGCACATCATCCTGGACACTGGCAGAAAATTACGGGGTCTGCCCTCAGGCTCTCCTAGGTCTTGCATAATTCCACCTCCCTGACACCCTTGTCCCCAGGCTGGGGCTTTCCTGCCTCTCACAGACCCAAAGCCAGCTCCAAGGAGTGGGGATGTACCTTCCTCCATCCCAGGGATGTGCCTTCCTCCATCCCAGGGATGTACCTTCCTCCATCCCAGGGATGTGCCTGCCTCCATGCCAGGAATGTACCTTCCTCCATCCCAGGGATGTGCCTGCCTCCCTCCAAAATCACTTTACTGGTCTCTCTGTGGCCCTGGGCAGGGATCTGACACATGGAGATGAATGCAGGAATGCAAACACGTCCTGCAGTCCCACAGCCACACACCTTGCTGCACCATCCATCATGTAAAGGGCACTGGGCTTTTGCCAGGCTATTTTCCTTGTCAGGAACAAATGTATATTAGGTTGTTAATTAAACAGCAGCCAAGCTGCACTCGAACACGATTTGAGCCCACAAGGGCCTTTTAATCTAATGTGAGTTTATAAAAGCAGCCCCTGGGCTTTGTGGACAGGCAGAGCTGCTGGCAGGGATGGGGTTGGCAGGGCAGGCAGGGGTGCTGCAGGGTGGACATGAGCAATGTGAGGAGACACGGTGATATAAAGAGATTATAGAGTCAGTCCAAAAGGCTTTGCCTTTCTGGAGAGGCATTGATCCACCTCTTGGGCCTTCCAGATTGACTTTTTTGCCATCAAAGAGTCTTTGGAACCATTTTTAAGTTCAGGGTGTCATCCCCTGAGCATTCCTCCCATGTCTCTCTGGCTCTAGCAGCAATTCCTGTCCTGACAGGAGCTCTGGGCAGGTTTTTGCTGGGCACAGTCTTTCCTGGCAGGTACTCAGGGAGCCCCAGGGCCCCACACAGAGCTCTCAGCCCAGGACCATCTCGGGATGCTCCACTCAGAGCCCTGTGTCGCTCTCTCCCTTCCAGACTCAGAAATAATCTTTTCCTGAGCACACTCCTACTGCACCAGGTGCTCAAGGACTTCTCAAAGCCACTCTGTACACAGCCTTCAATTCAGGATCTGAAAGGAAATTATTTACAATGAAAGGACAACAGCGGATGGAGGAGCTCTGCCTGTGAGCACAGCTGAGGCACTGGCTGAGTGTTTTGCACAAGCAGACAGAGTATCAGGAGATGGCAAGAGCCCAGGAGCAGCTGCAGTGGAGATGTGGCTGGTCAGGTACAAGAGCTGCCAACACGACCCAGGGTGGATCAAAAATCCCTGCACGGGAGCTGACAGGCCCAGCAAGCCCAGCGTGGAGAAGTAAAGCCCTTCCCAGGAGGTGGGGTGTCCCTCCAGGCTGCTGACCTCAGTACCACCCCTCAGTATGAGAAAGAAATAAACCAAAATCAGCACCACCAATGTTGCAGCACAGGGCAGAAGTCGCTCCAGCTTGGATGGTTTAGGTGAGGTGCTCAGAAGAGCTGCTGGAGCAGAAGGAAGCTCTGGGATGTGTTTTTGGGGGTTGGTAAGAGCTGGAGTCACAGACTGCCCCAGAGGGACTGGGAATGGCAGGTCTTGCTTTAGCTTTGTGGTTCCCCCAAGACCAAGGTGTAAATCCCTCCAGTCTGACAAGGCCCCTTGATCCCACTCCCACCTCTCCTCCACATCCATTCAGGGGCCAGAAACTCTTGAGATTTGGCAGCCCAGGGTGAGGTGCAGAGAGACCGACCAGTACGGAGCAGGCCCTGTGGAGGAGACTCAGCTTAAAGAAATCTGCTCTTGGAAAACCTGGATTTCCCAGGCTCCAAGTGTACAACAGGGGCCACATTCTGAGACCTCGCTTTGGGTAAAACAGGCAAGTGCCACCCACTGCCAGCTGGCACTGCCCTCATCCCTCTGCGAGCATTCTGGGGACAGAGGGAGCAGTCATTTTCTCTGCCCCCTCACTTAAAAGGGTTTTTTTCATGTCAGCAACACGATGTGTTTATCTTACAGGACCTGTGAAAGATCTCAGAGCACTTGGAAAGGGGAACATCCCTATCCACGGTGCTGCAAGCAGGCTGGGGGCAGCAGCACTTAGAGGGCCGGAGGAGCTGGGAAAACACAGAGCACTTATCAGGAGAGTTGGATTGGATTCAAAGCACCACAAGCAAAGAAAAATAACAGCAGGGAGGACAGGAGTAGGGCTCTTATGGACAGAAGCCATAATTTTGTGGGGCACACAGACCTGTGAGCAGGGAAGGGGGAAGAAGGGGATCCCAGCTGCCCTGCTCCTCAGACCAGCACCGAGCCCGGGCCAACACTCACCCTCTGCTGACAATGAGGCGCAGGGCGTCCAGGTTGCCGTGGTAGGCGGCCCATAGGGTCGGGGTCATGCCATCCTCATCCGGAGAGTTCAGGTCCTTCTTGGTGGCTTCCTTCAGCAGGTCCAGGTAGCCGTCCCGGGCGGCTCGGTGGTACTGGTCATTCATGGTGCCAAGGGGTCCCCGGGCCAGCACATGGGTGCCCGGGGGCTCCAGGGCATGGGCACGGACCGGAGCGGGGCAGGGGCGGCCGGCAGGAGGGCCCCGCTCTCCTCGCACAGCTCCGCTGTGTTCCAGGACACCTGAGAAGTGCCGGCCGGGAGGCAGGAGTGGTTCCAAGCCCCGCCAGCCGGGCTCCACAGCGCTTCCCCTGGGTCCTAAGCATCCTCCGGCTCCTTGTGACACGCACCAGCTCCACGGCACATTAAAAGCTCCAGTTAAGCAGCATCGCTCTGCTGGGCTCAGCGCGGGGTCACACAGCAACAATTCCCCAGGTTTACGTGTCCCCGGAGCGGAGCGGGCTGTGGGAAAGGCGGCTGGGCTGGATCCTGCCCGACGTGCCCCTCTCCCACAGCGGCCCCAGCACAAGCAAGGGGCAGAGGAGGAAGAGTGGGTCAGTGGAGCACACGCCCCACGGCCTCCACTCACAGCCTTGTCAAAGCTGGGGCCTGGATGGATAATCCTGCTCTGTGTGGAGTTGGCTGAGAGCAGTTTGGTGACTGATTTCAAAGTAATAATACTAGGGGTGTTCACAGCTCAGCTTTTCCTCACTAAAAAAAAACCCAAAAACAAACGTTTATTTGTTCATTTATCTCCCTAGTGTCACTAGGAGGACAACAGCAGACCCAGTCACCATCCGTGTCCCCCATCTACTCTGCCTGTACTCACAGAATTCTGCTTTCCAAGGAATTGCACAACAAACTGTGCAACGGGAATCTGATAAACCAAGGAAACTCATAAGAGCTGGAAACATTACCTTCCTCACCTCTTTTTTTCTTTCTGGAGACTAAAAAAAAAAGGAAGAAAAAAAGAAACAAAAAACCAAACGCTGTGTGTAACTGCACTGTGATGTGCAGGGGCTGCAGGGTCTGGCCTCTGGTGTCTTTTATGCTGACACAGAATTCCCAGCTGGCTGAGACCCTCGGGGAGCCCCAGGCAACCTCTCCAGCACAGCGTTCCCGGTTCCCGGGCACCCTCTGCTGTCGGAAAGATGGAGACAAGCCTGGATGCTGAGCGAAGCACGAAGCTGTCCCAAAACATTGCACCCAAGGGTGAATCAGTGGATTGTATCCCCTGGGACATGCTGACATGGAGGAGGAATTTCCTGCTGCTCTCTTGTTCATTTTACCTCTAATGGTCTGACTCTGGGAATGGAGATCTCCAGGGCTGGACTCTGTGTGTGTCACCATGGCCCTGGGACAGGCACAGCGTTTGGACAGGGTGAAGACAGATCCATCAGATGGGTGAAAAATGGGAGGAGAGCGCAAAAATAGGGAAAAAAGCAGCATCAGCAGGGCTTGGAAGGCAAGGAGCAGAGAGGAAATAAAACAGTGAGAAAGGCAGTTAATTTTTGTAAGGAAAAAAATAAATGCCCCAAGACAGGAGGGTGGCCCTGCAGCAGTGCCAGGCGCAGCCACGCAAGCTGCAGTGATTAATCCCTGGGTGACTGACACGGCGTCAGAGTCCTGGCTGCCCGGGGACACCTGGAAGTGCCTGAGAGCCAAGGTCTGCTCCCTGCGGGGCTGGCTCACCTCAGCACGCTGGTTTGCACCAGCTCAGCCTCCCTGGGCAAGTCCTGAAGGGACGTAGTAGCCACTGAGGTTTTTGTCGTAGGATCCCTGCAGGTGAGAAGCAGCACAGTAATGTCTGTAATTCATTACCGACGTTATTTAACGATTCTTGTGTTGTTACTAATTAAATTGTTGTGCCGCACGGTGGCTGCCAGGGGGACTGGGAGCGTTGCCCGAGGCTGTAAACACTCTTTCCTCTATTGCTGGCTGCTGAGGACAAACGAGGCAGGGTAAAGCAGCGCGTTCAGCCCCAGGGGCCTCTCAACCTCTGGCCTCTGCAAAACATCGTTATCAGCTCGGATTTATTCCCGGGAGGCCTGGGCTTCCCCTGGGAAAGGCTGCACACCGAGATCAACCCCTCGCCCAAAAGGAATCCCTGTGGCTCAGCAGGGCCAGGCGGGGCAGAGCTGGTGGCAGCCGGCTGGTGGCAGCACGGGAGGGACACACGGAGCTGTCCCTGGGCTGCACAGGGATCCTGAGCTCGCCTTCCCCATCCCACACATTCAGTTCGCTGCTGTCCCTGCAGTGCGGCACGAAGGACGCAAGCGGGCAGGAATGGGACTGAGAAAACACACAGCAAATGGCCCCAGCTCTGTGCTTGTCCCGAAGGGGGAAAGCAGCAGGGACATCTCCAAAAGAGGCATTTCAAGGACTAAAACTTGTCCCCATCCACCCAGAAATGCTGTGGGACTCCTGTAGCTTCCCCACAAAACATAGCTGGGTGAAAGGGACCTTGAGCAGGAACTTTCCCCTTACCAGACAAGAGTTTAAATCATATCTGCCCTGTGGTTTGTGACATGGTTAGTCCTTGGAAGGAGAGGAGTTAAGGTCCTGAGATCCTCAGAAAGGTGATTTCCCCCTGAAAAATCAAAGGCAGTGCGTCAGCAAAGGAGAACACAAATTCCAGTCCCTAAATCCTGCCCTTCTCTGGTGCCAAACCTTCCTCGTTGATGACACCATGGGTGGGAAAGGATTGAGTTACCCGTGGCACTGAACAGGTACAAATGCAAATTTCTTCCTTTTCCTCAAGAACCTTCGAGGCACAGACTGGACAGATTTGAATAGCACAGGGTGGGGCACAATGTTTATTGTGCTCCAATAGCCGGAAAGCCAGGCACAAAATCACCGCCAAAGATAAGTCCATCACCTAAATCATCTCCTCTCAAGAGAAGAGACCTCCTGCATGGAGGGAGATGGATTTGGTGGGGTGGCCTTGCTGTGTGGTGAACGTGACCCTGTGACCGAGCAGTCCATGCCATGTTTAGCAGTGTTGTCAACTCACGCTCTCGCTAGGTAAATAACCCTTATCTCCTCATCTCTTTCCAGCTTCTCCAAAATCAGCTATTGCACAAAATGGATCACATGAGTTTCTGTGAGAAGCCCACGAAGCGCTGCTGTCAGCTCCAGACATGGTATAAATCACAGAGATGTCCCAACGGGTATAAATTCTTCAACTGACCAAGCTGCAGCAACAGGGAAACTTCTCAGCCTGGCAGGAGCAGAGATTTGGATCCCAGGCAGCAAAACAGGTTGGTGGAATGGCTTTGTTTGGATGGTTAATTCACTTTGTTTTAGGCTTTTCGCTGAGAATCAATGCAATGCCAAACTTGGCACAGGCAGGGGCTTTAAAGGGTGTGACAGCTCAGGTAGTTCACACCCTTCCTGCAGGAACTGCTACAAATTGTGATGCGATGGTCCAAAGATTCCCGGGGATTTCTTACATTTTGGTTGCCTGTTCTTCAGCAAGGAAGTATAACAATTTCTCGGAATGTTTAGTGTTTGACATTTAGAATTTAAACCACACTGGCTGTTTGCCCCAGGATATTTGACCCTGCGAGTGCTTTTTGGTGCTTTTCCAAATCTTGCATCAATAAACACATCAATGTTGTGTGACCAATTAGACACGCTTCATTAAACTGACCTGGGATCTCCCTGAGCAAGAGCATCTCAAGTAAAAAAAAAAAGCCTTCAGGGAACCAGGAAAGGAAAGTTTAAAAATGAGCTCATCCTTCTTCTTGCGCTCCCTGTGATACGTCCTGTCCTCCTCACCACGTGTCCTGCTCTGGCCCAATCCTGGGCTGTTCCAAATGCACCTCTCACTCTTCCCAACAGCACTGGCCCTCAGGCAGAGCCGTGGTTGAACCATGACCGAGGAGCCCGGGCAGAAGGACAGCGAGCTCGGACACCCCCACTCCAGCATGGGCTGTGGGCACAAGGACGACAAAGCCAGCCTGGCTTCGAGCCAGATAGCATCTTTCGGCCACCAGCCGCCCTCCACTCCTGCCTCCAAGGAGGTGTGGAAGAAGGGAGGCCGCATGTTCTCCATCCTGCTGGCCGTGCACCTGGCCCTGCTGGCCTGCACGCTGGTGAGCAGCGGCGCTTTCGAGAAGATCGCCGTGCACGACTACGACGTCTTCTTCCTGCTGACAGTCATGATGCTGATTGTCATCATCTGGATCATCTTCTACCTCGCAGGCACCTCCCGGTGCCCGGGTGCCATCCTCGGCAGGGACTCCCACGCCGGGCCCATCTGGCTCAGAGGTAGGTGCTGGGCTGGAGGGGAGACACGCGACGGGCGGTTCACGGGAGCATCAGTTATTGCAGGGAAGCGGCAAAGCTCTGGGCACGGCCTCTTCCTGCTGATGGCCTGGGGCATGGCACCGTGCCCTGCTGCAGGTCAGCTCCTGGTCCCTGCCCTGGATTCACCGCCAGGTCTCCCTGAATCCACAAAGGCTCTTGGCAACTTACACCGGGATCTCTCCTGCTGCTTTTGCAAGAGCTGTTAGCCCCAGCATAGCAGGCTGATTGAAAATCGCTTCCAGCCAAAATTACTGTATGGTTCTGTTGCTGCCAAGATAATTTGGGTGCTGGGAGAGGAAAAACATCAGTAGAAGCAAAGCCTCTTCATGACAACATTTCCTCTTCCTCCCATCCATCTGCATTAGCCCATGTGTGCACACGTTTGTCCAACCACAGATATTTTTGCTCCCTAACAGGAGGCCTGATCCTATTTGCCATTTTCAGCCTTGTCATGGATGTGTTCAAAATAGGATATTACTCGAGCTTCTACAGCTGCCTGTCTGCAATCAAAATCATCTACCCCATTGTGCAGGCAATATTTGTGGTTGTCCAGGTGAGATGGTTGCGCTCTGTCTTGGGGGTCAGGAGGGAGACACAGGCGCCAGTGGAAGGAGCTCTGGTCTCTTGGATTTTGTTCAACTGCCCCCACAGCAAATGCAAGGGCTTAACTCAGCTCCCACCCAGCCCACAGCTTCTCCCTCCAACAGCTTCCATCTATGGCAGCTCTGCTCACTCTAAGGCAGTGATTCAAACTTGTTACCATCCCGTGACATTTTTGTCACAAACTCTGAGCAGCCCCCAGCCTGCCAGGCCTCTTTTCCAACGAAGAACAGTCGAGGCAGGGGCTACCTTGCAGTTTGAGGGCCCGCACAGAGGATCCCCTGCCCTGGGACAGTGCCACGGAGGGAAGGGATGAGAGAGGGAACATTTAGACAGAACAAGGAGTGGCTGTGGACAGAGCAATGGCAGTGTGAGCAAAGAAAGAACATCCAGCAGAGGGCCAGCGTCATGAACAGGCTGAGCCCAGATGGACCCAAGCAAAAGAGGCTCCAGCTTGCTCTCTGCTCTGCAGGGACAGCCCTCCTTCAGAGGGATGTGCTTGGATTTCTTGTTTTGCTGGAAATAACAACTCCTTTTCTTTCCCCTGCAGACATATTTCCTGTGGGTCTCTGCCAAGGACTGCATCCATGTGCACCTGAACGTTACCAGGTGAGCACTGCTGCTCCTTGAATCCCACTGGCCCAGCTCACCTGGGCCCCCACAAACACTCTGTATTCTCTCACACAGCTGAGATGTAACCAAGGGATAATCCCTTAACGCTGTCTAAAACTAAACCTGCTCAATCTCCAGCTAAACTTAGATCCCGGCTCAAGCAGCTGTGGTTAATGACCTGTGCATCTATCAGGGTTGGGATTCAATTTAAGAATAGAAGCATTACTCAAAGCAGATAGTATTAAATAAATAATTATCATTAAATAATGATTCATAGTTGACCTTTTTCTTCCCTGGGAAAGATAACTATGCAGTGGGCAAACCTCAGGCTGAAATAACATCTTGTCCACTTTTGCAAGACTGGATCTACTGGAGGCCAATTCAGATCTATTAATTTATTCACTATTGAGAAGGTCTTTCAAAAGCAACAATGGGAATCAAGCCTTGCTAATTCTCATGAGCATGGACGAAAAAGAGGAAGAGAGAGAGGGCAGCATAGAAAGGATCAAGATTTCTGCCCTGGGCCACTGGAGTCCTCACACCACTTCAGACAGTTGTCACAGTCCCTCTGAGCACAGCTAAACCGTGGATGGGAGAAACATGGCCTGGAGCCACTGCTTTAATGTCACAAACCTTCTCAACTCCTGCAGGTGTGGCTTGATGCTAACGCTGACGACAAACCTGGCGGTGTGGATGTCAGCAGTGACAGACGAGTCTGTCCACAAGGCACATTCAAAACTGAAGAAAAACATGACAGAGGAAATCTTCAGGTGGCTCCTGAAAGGTAATCTGCCTCTTTGCAAAGCCATCTGGTCCAGGGAGAGATCCCATCAGGTGGAAATTGTTCCCCAGCAAGTCAGATTTTATCCCTTTTCAGAGGTCTGTTTAGAGCTGGAGGTACCTTTGTCAGGGCTGGTTTGTTAAAAGCCAAGTCCGGATGTTCATCTCCTAACCTCTGTCAGAGCGGAGTCAGAGAGGTGAAAGACTGTAAAAATGGGATGGGATTGAAGGAGGGGAGGAAAGAGGAAGATTTAACCTGACAGTTAACTTTTTAAGAAAGAACCTGGGCACAAGAAAGCTGAGGGCGAAGTGTCTTTGTTTTCAAAGTGGTCACATATTCTTTTGTTCTTTGTCTTGATTTTCACTGACCCCAAACATCCAGTTCTCCAGGGAGAATTGTTGGCTCCTTGTTTTAATACCACGGCATCTGTCTGGTTTTGTCTCGTTTCAGTGGGAATGAGAAGTAGCTCAGTGGAAGAATGCAATTGCAACAGCCAAATCTGCCAGATCTTCAAAAACGGCTACTTTTGGCTGTACCCCTTTAACATTGAGTACAGTCTCTTTGCCTCCGCCATGGTCTATGTCATGTGGAAGAACGTTGGACGCTTCATAGACCACCACTCCCACCACATCCAGCACCTGAAGTTCAGGCTCTTCCGAAGGACCTTCTTCGTAGGCATCATGCTGGGCCTCATCATCCTCGTGAGTGGTTTGGGAGTCCTCATCCTCTATGAGGTGCAGGTGAACTCCAGCACAGAATCCAGCAAGAAGAGCCAAGCGCTCACCATGTACTACATCTTCAACATTGTTTGTCTGAGCCTGATGTCTCTCGTCTGCATCGGCGGCTCCGTCATCTACCGCTTCGACAAGAGGGACATGGACCGGCACAAGAACCCCACCAGGACCCTGGACGTGGCCCTGCTGATGGGGGCAGCCCTGGGGCAGTACGCCATTTCCTACTACTCCATCGTGGCCATCGTGGCCAGCACGCCCAGGGACACTATCAGCGCGCTCAACCTCACCTACGCCCTCCTCATGATCGCCCAGCACACCTTCCAGAACGTCTTCATCATCGAGGGCCTGCACCGGCAGCCCCCCAAGGACGACTACAAGCACGAGTCTCAGCAGAAGGAGCTCTGTGGGCTCACCTTCGTGAACATCAACGCCGTGTCCCTGCGGGTGCCCGACACCGGCGGCGCCTTGGGCCCCAGCGCGGCGCCTGGCACGGAAGCCGTGCACGCTGCTGAGCTCGTGAGGTCCCTCACTGCCCCCAAGAAGATGAACTGGAGGAGGAAGTTCTTGAGGGAGATCTCCATGTTCCTGCTGCTGAGCAATATCATAGTGAGTACATTCAGGGAGAAGGGTTTGTGGGGGATGGAGAGGGCTACGAGCACAGGGGAGAAGGGTCTGTGAAGGAAAGGGTGTGGCCTGTGAAAAAACAGTCCTTTCTGTGCCTCTGCTGTACAGAAAGTACATTAGTTGTATTTATAAATGCAGAATTCTGATTCCCTTGGCCTCTAAAAAAAACCCAGCAGCTACCCTGAATTTGAGACATTTCAGTCTACATCAACAGACCTGTCATTTATCATCAGAATATCAGACACAAGAGATGGGTGCAGGAGAAGAATCAGTCCCAGCATTTTTTTTGTCTATTACTGGATGTGTGGGATAGCTTATTAAAAGCAATAAATCACGTTAAACCATTCCCTTCACCCTCCAAAGAAAGGATGTAAAGTAAGAAATATCTGGGGTGAAGTCTGGGTTTTCTTGAGAAATAGCAGCACATCTCTTCTCAAAACCCATGGCCCAGGCCATGCTCCTCTCCTGGGCAGCTGTGGCTGCAGGTCCCTGGTGCAGCACGTACCTTTCTCACCGTGGTGCTGTTCTGCCATTGTCTCCTCAGCTCTGGATCATGCCAGCGTTCGGTGCCCGGCCCCAGTTTGACAATGACACAGAACTGAATTTCTACGGTGATTCCATGTGGCCGGCCATCGTGGACATCTGCCTGCCCTTTGGGATCTTCTACCGAATGCACGCTGTGGCCAGTTTGCTGGAGGTCTACATCATGTCCTAAAGAGCTCCCTGGCAAGGAAGATGAGATCCTCCTCAAGCAATCCACCTTCTTCCCACCCCAGGGCTGGGGAGCTCCCCAGGGCTCTCCAGCACTGCCTGAATCACGTCCCCTTGCAGTGTTGGGGTGTTTATGAACTGTCAGTGAAGATCATCCCAACATAGTCCAGATTTTATTTTTGTTACTTGTGTGTGGATGTGCCTGTGTGTGTCTGAAGCTCCTAAAGCTTACAAGAGAGCAGATGAAAAAGGAGGAAGGTATTTAGGGTGGGATCACGGTGATTACCCTCGGTTCATGCAGAGACTCACCTTCCTTGTAAAGCCTGTTCACTCCATGCCACTGATGGACTCTCCGGAGTGTTCTCAGCACGTTTGGGCACTCAGAGCCTCCCTGCACTCGGAGAGCTGGAGAGTGCAAGGGGCTGACACAGGCCTGGAAGGACAGAAAGGGAAAGCACTTCACCTCCTGGTACGGCCAGTCGGAAATCACTCCCCTGCAGAGATGTGAAAAACAAACTGGTGACCACCAAAGGCTTTGAGAAACATTTTAATCTTTCCTCTCTGTATTGCCCACGTGCATGGGCCCTCTCAACCCTTCCCTGTGCCAGTCCCTGCCTTCCTCTCCAAGGAAGCTTCACTGCAGCCTCCCCTTCCCAAGGAGAGCTGTGTGTGTGGTCCTGGGCTAACCCTGACGTGGGATTGCTCTAGCACACTTTTTTCTCAGCTTTCCTGAATCAGGGCTCAAGAATCATAAAGATGATATGGGCAATACAGTCTGGGGGATAATAAAGAGATTTTTCTTTTTTCTTTTTTTTCTTTTTTTCTTTTTTTAAATACATAATGATTTTTTTTAAAAAAAATATGAACATTTTTGTACGCAAAGTTATTTATTGATTTTCACTGTAACTGAACTCCTCAAGGGACCCTATGGCACAGAAATCAATGCAATGCTGTGGCCAGTTTGATCTCCAGTGCCCTGAAGGGATGCTGGTGCTGCACCCTCAAGCCTGTGTGTACTTTGAGGCTCAGAGCACAGCCCTGCACCCAGACCCTGGCGCCCTGGCTCAGGTTTCTGGGTGCCTGCAGCTCTCCGTGAACCACTGAATGATTGAGGGGGCTTTCAGAGCAGGAGTCCTGGGCTGCAGGAGGTGCAAATGGGCCCCTCTGCTGCACCCAGCATCCAAGCAGAGCCTCAGAAAGCCCTCCCTGCCAGGACAGGAGGGTGCAAGTCAAACTGGCACAGATGGGCTTTGTTTGCATCCTGAGAAATCAGGGTTTAACCATTCTAATAAAGGCTTTATTGTTCTGTCAGGGTTTATCGTTCCAATAAAGAACACTGCAGAGGTGGCAGAAATCATCAAGCCTTTTCCTACGGACGTGTGCGCATCCGCCAAAGAAAAAATAATAAATGGAAATCACGGTACTCGAGATGGAGTGATGCAATTTTCCACCCCACAGCCCAGGCTGACGCGTTTCCAACCACCTTCCCCTCCAAGCCCAGATCACCAAACCAGCAGGGACCAGTGCCTCTGGCTGTCACCAGTGTTCCTGTCTGCCAGCAGCCTTGTCCTGAGCTGGGTAGAACCTGGGGGAAAGCCCAGTTTCCCTCAGAGGGCTGCACTGATCCAGCATCTCCACGGGTCAACCCTTCCCCTCACCAGCCTGGGAGTCTTTCCAAGCCCTGCTGACCCTGCAAAGGCCTGCTTCTATTTTTACCTGGTAAAGATAAAATCTTTCTCTAGAAACCTTACCTTTCCTAAAACAAAAGCCTCATTATTCTGTGGCTCCTGCAGTTGAAATTAAGAAGAAAAGAGACGCAAACAGTGCAGACGTCAGTCCTGCTTACAGCTCCACACATTGTTTGAGCCCAAGCTGCTGAGCACACACAGGGGCAGAAAACTTTCAATCACCCAGTCTGTTCTCAGGGGGCACACTGGGTTTCCTCCTGCTTGTTCTTGCTGATTCCTGCTCCCAGGTTCCCAGGAATGGGCACACTTTGAACTGCTCTCTTCTTCTGGACAGGTGTGGTAGGGGCACTTCTGGGGCCAGGTAGATTCAGGATGGGTGTCAGGAGAAAGCCCCAACAACTCAAGCAGCTCTGAGACAGGCAATAATCCCAAATCAACCACTCCAGGGTGGGTCAGCTGGAACCACGACATCCAACCACAGTCCTGCTGGGATAAACCAAAACACTCTGGGGATGGCAGAGGCTCCACAAGGATCCCTGGCTGAGCTGAGGTATCTCCAGGCTGCAAGCACAGGGGCCTCCAACCAAGGGCTGAATTCTCCTTCTGCCCTCCAGCCACAAACACTTATCCTGGGAGAAGCAGTAGATTGGGAAAGAGCTAGTGAACCCCAACTATATACCGAAAAAAGGGGTATATAAATACAGGGGGGTGTATATATAGCCAGAGGGATGGTGAGCAGAAAAAAAAAAGTCTAAACATCCAAACCCTAAGAAAACCCCACTGCAAACCTTCTTGTGTGCTCAAGGATACTACAAGGTATCAGCTTATGGTCAGTTACTGTGCAAAGGGGTGTGCTCCAAGGCTGATGGAGAATCATCCAAATGTTCCTGGGCACTCCTTGGCACATCCAGTCCCCAGGTGTGTCACCCAAACGCAGGCACACCCCTGGAGCAGGCACTGCCACATCCTGAGTGCACAAATCCACGCTTTCGGATTCCCCTCTGGCAGGTGACACAGCTGAGTGCTGCTGGCTGCTCCATCCCCTTTCCCCTCAGCCCTGGGACACAGCTCCTCACCGCCCTGCTGAAGAGCATCTTCCTGATGGTTTGGTGGGAGGGGAGGACACCACAAACACAGAGCACTCAACTTGAGCAAAGGGATCAGGCTCGGCCCCTTGCACACACACCCTCGTGTCAGATCCCTGCAGAGAAGCACTGCTGGTGCCCCATCTTCTGTGCCTGGAAGGAGGGAAACTGAGGCACAGGAGCTGGGTGAGCAGAGAGCCTGTCAGAGCAGAGAATTGAGCCTGGACCCCTCTTGTTGACTGCTCCTGCCAGAGCATCCCTAGGGAGCAGAGATCCCATCCCCGTTAAGGGATGAGGACCAGGACAGAGATGTGCCTCAGGATGAATTTAAATCACAGTCAGTGCAAATGGAGAGCTACAGGAAGGCAAAGGGCTGCCCTGGGGCACTCCAGCTCCTGTCAGGGGCTTCCAGAATCGCCCACTTTGGTATAAAATCCACCTTGGCCTCCCAGGGATTTGAGCAGCTGCTGTGCTGCAGAGGTTTGGTGGAACTCTGAACCCCACAAATAAAAATCACTCCCCAGGGCTGGCAGGGGTAAGAGCTCAGCACTGGTTGAGCTCGGGAGCTCCAGTCCCAGGACTTGAGACAATGTGTGGGTGTCAAAAACATCTCAGTTCAGACCCTGGCCTGAGGGACACAATGCCAGAGCCAGCAAGGAAGAGCAGCAAGAGAGGGAAGAGATGAAGAGTAGGAGATCAGAAATCATTGCTCAGAAGAGAGCAGGGAAGGCCACAGCCTGGGTCAGGCCCGAGACATCATCCCAGCCTACCTGGGCTTTGCATCCCCTCCTTTGCTTCTTAATTGTCTCTTATTTGAGGGCGAAATTTGTTTTACTAGGGAAAAAAACAAACCAGAACACCATTTATGTGGGCAATTTGCTCTGAGGTGTGTCCAAGACGGGAGGAATCTGAGTTAATTATCATCTGTCAGGGCAGTAGATGGAAAGCGGATGGATTGAGAAGGTCACAGGGCTGGCGATGAGGGATGGGATTGCAGCACAACGCTCCTGTGAGCAGGATCAGCTCCAGCGCTGTGCTGAGAACCAGGTCAGGAGGTGGTGGCAGAGGAGACATTTCCCAGTGGTCCTTAGTACTGAGGAGGAACTCGGTGCTGGCAGGAGGTCAAAAGGACCTGTACCAAGGGGCAGCGGGGAAAATAGAGACACACTCCCAAGTGGAGCCAGGCCGTACCCCAGAACCCATGGGAGGGCATGGAGGGGCAGAGCTGGGCAGTGCAGCACAGCTCACCCTCACCCACGCTGCACAAAGCCGCTCTTTGCAGTCACCCCAGAAGTGTCTCACTCCCAGCGCCAAGGAGACGTCACCGCTGCGGTTATCAGGGCCAAAGGAAGGGCGTGGGCCGGCCGGGGAGATGTGAGGAGCCCTGCGTTCCTCAGGTGGCCTTTGGGCAAACACAGCAGCTGGGCACGGAGCTCCTTCCTCCCAGGCCCTGTTTACAGAGCTGCTGGGCCTGGCCTGGCTGTTATCACTGCTAAGTGCACAGATAGCACCATTAATAAGCACACTCTGATAGCAGAGGGGAAAACATCGCTCCTAACGTTTACCGGCTTTCTCCCAACCTCTGAGCAAAGGCAGCTTCTCCAGGGCAGTGATTTCAGTGATCGATCCAGGACTCACCTTCTCCTGCACTGCACGCTTGCTTAATGACTTAGTTAAACTTGTGTCAATACATTCCAGTAAAACAGCTGCTCTTCTTCAAATTAAGGACCAAATAAAGAGGATTAACCCGTCTCCCAGGGATTTAAAACTCCTCTGGGTTCAATTTCAGCTCCAAAGCCAAGATAAGGCAAGTCGGGCTAGGAAGGATGCCTCATCTTTGCAGCACAGATGCCCAGTCCCATTTACAGAACTACTGAAGCACAGCAGGCACCAGCACTTTACATCAGACCCATCTTTGAAGGAAAAACCTCCAATTTCAGCCAAACTTTAGGATACATTCAGGCTCATGGCCTCCATTTCCCACTTCTGCATGGCCACCCCAATTTAGGATCATAGCACTGAAAAAAGAGCGGGTTTGTTAATGCCTTGCACAGAAATAATTGGCTTTGGCCAACACAGAGGCCACCAAATGGCTCTTGGGAGATCCTAATTTCACGCTGATATCTGGACAGAGTCTGGCAAAGAGCCAGGCCCCTGAAAGAGCTCAGTTGCACTCAGGGGATCTCACAACATGAAAGCAAGGAGCAAGGACATGCAAGCAGGCTGGAGCTGCTGATGCTTCAGGGGAAGGCAGAACAAATCCAGCCATGGGTATTGATCAACACCTGCCCAGACTGGAGCACCAGGGCTCCACAGCAGCAAGGGGCTGGTCAGACATTAAACATGACCCCTTTTCTGCAGACATCAAACAATGGCTGCAGCAGCACACACCAGTGTTCTCAGCCAGGAGAAATGGGCCCCTTTCAGTTTTGTTTTCCATCCCGTTCGTCACATCCCCACACACGATAACCTGTGCTCCCCCAACCACTCCTACCCCTAATCAGCTTCTTGGGAATTATTTCGTGGTTCTGAACTCCCAGCTCATGAGTTTGCCTGAGCAGTAAGGACCTCAGGGCTTGGGGGCTCATCCTGGGACACACAAGTAAATCCCCTCCTTCCAAGGAGAGGTCCATCCTCTCCTGATGGACCCTCTAAACTCACCAGCTCTGAAATGCTGAATCCCTCCTGGCAGCACCAAAACCTGAGGCATAAGCTCACCACAGAGTCCCAAGCCAGAATCAGTTTGCTGTGCAAAAGGAGAGGGACCAAGAGCAGCACAGCTGGGACCTAAAGCACCCCTGAGCACACATGGCCAAGGCTGTGGGGTGGCACATGCAGGCCTCACTCTGAAGTCAGCATTAGTTGGTTGCAGTTATCACCCTCAAAAGCAGCACCTTTCTGCTAAAGAGGCATCAAACTGCTGCCATTCCTGCACCAGTGCAGGGGCGGACTGCGAGCTTTACCTTTCGGGTAAGATTTGTGCCCTGGATAACAGCAAATAAAAAATGGGACATGTGAGAAAAAAAAATCTTAGTATCTACGTAAAAACAAGGGAGTGGGGAACTCAAGTGGATTTTGGCCAAGACGGTGTGGGTAAGCACTCCCAGCACAAGCCTGTGCCAGGAGATTAGCTCTACACCTGCCTGAGCCATGGCACAAATTAGTCACCACCGTTTGTGGTTTTACCAGTTGGCACATCCTGCGCCGAGCCCGTTGGTGTGAGGCAACCCAGCAGGTGCATAAAGGAGCTGCTCCCCATTGGCTGCTGTGGCAGCTCTGAGAGCTTCCCACTGAGTAATTAATGTAATGACAATAATAGACACAAAGTAAACAAGGTGGAAAGAAAATAAATCAATGGGCTGGGAGCAGAGGCTGCATTTACTGAGGAGCAGCCCTGACGGCTCCTGTCAGCACCTCGGGCTGCCAGAGTTCCCCGAGCATCCTGGTGGCATCACAGCCCCTGGTTTGGGATCGGCTGCATCCGAGGCTGTGCCGGCTCCTTGGGCAGCAGAGGCTGCAGGCAGGTAAGGGCTGAGCTGGGCTGTTCTCCAGAGCACAGCTACGGGGTCAAGGGCTCGGGTCCCTCTGCGTCCGGCCCTGCCTGGGGGCTTGGACACCTCCTGGTGCAGCCTGAACGGGCTTCCTGCTGGTTTCATGGCCTCTGAGCTCCTTTTGGAGAAAGGAGTTATGGGCCTAGAAGACAGGAGGGAGTTTGCCCCTCTGCTAACAGTTAGGGGAATTTTGGAGAAAAATGGGGAAGATTTTAGGATCAGTCTCCACCAAGAGAAATGCCAAGGAACTCAGGGTTTGGGGGTTCATCCTGGGACACATAAATTAATTTTTCTCCTTCCATGGAGAGGTCCATCCTCTCCTAATGGCCCCTCTAAACTCACCAGCTTAGAGAGAAATGCTGAATCCCTGCTGCCAGACACAAAACTCAGGGGATCAGCTCACCTCAGAGTCCCAGGGGCAAGGGCAGATAAAGCACCTCTATGCACATGCAAACGAAAAGGGAAACACTGAATTTCAACCCCTCCTCAAACAATTTCTCCCCAAGACTACCTATCACAGAAGGTTTAGGATTCCCCTCACTCTCAAACACATCTCAGGAGGCTTTTTTTTCACTCCAGCCACCCTTCAGGACAACCAGAGCTACACCCTGGAATTAAAGCATCTTTCTATGTACCAAATCTGTAGAAAGGCTGATCTTGCCTGATTGCTTTATGTGAGTAAGATTTCCCTCTCAAGAGCAATATAGTCCTGCCAAGATTTTACCAAAAGATGAATGGAAAAACTCCCAGACTCTGAATGTCCACCTGGGCCAATCCCTCCAGCCCCTCTGTGTCAGTGTCCTCACAGCCTTGTGCTACAAGAGGAAAAGGAAAGGAAAACAGGTACTAATTTTTTCCCAGTCTCAGCCCAACTGGGTGGGAGTTTGGATCTTCTTCCAGCAGCTGATTCCAAACTTTACACACCCTTTGTTTATTCTCTCCAACTCTGCCACAATTTGCGTGATCATTCAAGGAGCCTGTAACTCTCAGAGCCCAAAAACAAAAGGAAGAGGTTGGACCCATCAATTGAAAATCTGGATTTCAGAGCAGGTCTGAGCTCTTCACTTCCCCCTAATCCTTAAGGCAACAAGGGGAAAGGAGAAAACTTGAACCCAGGGCTGGAGAAGCTGTGAAAGGTGAGGGTGGGAACATTTGGACCACCTCTGGTCCCAGCAGCTCCTGGTACTGGTGGGGCAGGGCAGAGCCATCAAACACCCACTTTAATGCTGGTGTCTCTGCACAGGGCTGGGCAGAAGGGCCTTTCCCCAGTCCCCTGCAACAACTCTGTCCACTGGGAAATTTTTAGTGCCTAACCTGTGCTAAAATCTCCGTTTCCCCTTCATCCAGCTTCCAGAGAAGGAAGGAGAAGCTGCAAAGCAAGGAAGGGAGAGTAGAGCACACAACCTCCCATCTCAGCACATCCTCTCTTTAAACCTCCCCTCTTTCCAATGCAGCAGGTGCCCCCCAGGCAGATGAGCCATGTCTGACAAGAAAGCCTCCAGGCCCTGCCATCACTGCAGCAGCAAGTCAGCCTCAGCCCCCACAGACACCTCCAAGATCCACTATGAGAAGCTATGGCTGTACCGTCACTGCTCTTCGGTGCAGCTCAGGGACCGCCAAGCCCAGAAGGCTGGGCGTCTCTTCTCAGGGCTGCTGGCCATGAACGTGGTGTTTCTGGGCAGTGCCTTCATCAGCAGCATGATCTTCAACAAGGTGGCCATCACGCTGGCAGATGTCTGGATCCTGCTCTCCATCCTCAAGGTCTTGAGTCTCTTCTGGATTATTTACTACCTGCTGGGCACCAGCCGGCAGCCACACGCCGTGCTCTACCGGGACTCCCATGCTGGAGCCATCTGGATTAGGGGTAAGTTCTGCTTTTATTTCTTCTCTCATGCCTTCTTCCAAAGATTTGGAAGGCAAAGAAATTCTTCCCCTGTTACCAGAAGAGCTAAAGCCACAGGATGTGCAGTGAGGGCACTGGGAATCTCCCAGTTCCTGTCGGGCTGATGGGCACTGTGGGCGCCTCGGAGTGGAACCAGGACAGCCAGGAAAGCCTGAAACTCGGCCTCCCTTCAGCCCCCAGTCAAACTCTGCTCTCTGGTCCCTTCACTAAGAGCAATCCAGGCATAACTTCCTTCCAGGACAGCAACTGAGCACCCTGGGAAAACCACAGAGAAGGTTCCAGACAGGAGCACTTTGAAAAGTGAGAGGAGAATCTCTGTGTTTATCCTCCAAGAGCACCAGTGGCTCTAGGTCACCGTCATCCTTGTTTAACATCACTACAGCCTTGTTGCTAGGGAAGGATTCTTAAGCATTGAGTCACATTCCAGTGACACCCAGCCTTTCCTGAGAGATTTTTCCCTTCAGTATTTGCCCCACTTTGAGAAATTACCCTTCTCCCAGCAGCCCTGCCTCTGGTGGAGTTTTTAATTAGGTACTGTCTTGTTAACTAAGCATAGAGAATCGATGAAGGAGGCTGCAAGGTACTTGAGTACCTAAAGCTGCAGAGGCATGTCCAAGGAGAAAGGGAGAAACAATCAAAGGGTCCCAGCTTGTGCAGATGGGGCTGCTACAAGCCTCAGCAGCCCTGTGGTCATCTCAGGTTTCCTCCACAAGACAGAAAGCATCACCCACCGTTAACTTACCTCTGTCATCCCAGACTGTACAGAAAAGCCCAAAAACCTCATCCCCACCCTGTGTCCAAGGACAAGAAAATACCTTGCGCTTTCCTAACACCTTTAACCAATCAAAGCACACAGGTTCAGGAATAAGGCTCTCCTTTGTCCTCTTCTCCTAAAATCATGAGAATTCCAGGAGAAAGGCTGGCAGCTGCAAACAAACACAAGAGGCACAAGGCCTCCTGTGCCCAGCCAAGCTCAGATGCTCCACAGGCATGTCTGTGTTTATTTACTGGTTCTTTGCTCTTTGTCCAGGGTCGGTGCTGCTGTTCGGCAGTTGCAGCATCTTCCTGAACGTGTTTCAGATTGGCTACAGCACAATCCTCATCCACTGCAAATCCAGGGTGGAAATTGTGTTCCCCAGCATTGGAATCATTTTTATTTGCACCCAGGTACCGCACATTACCCCTCTGGAAGCTTGTTTATTCTCTCTGTCCCATTCCTGGGAGCCCCAGGGTTGGGGGGAAGCTGGGAGATGTGGGAAAGTGAATGAACATGGGGCATTCTCCTGAGCACTGAAAGCATTACAGCATCACCCACCCTTTCAAATGCTACCTGCACTTCCCCTGTGCCACGCTGCGAGACAGGGGAAAAATATTCTGAAATTACCCCAGAAATACCTGACATACCATAGGGTCCAGAGGAATTTGCTTTGAAGCAAAGTAAGGAGAGAGGAGAGGAAATTTCAGGTTTTGCCAGAGATGTCTTTGCACCACTCTGAGCCTCAGCCCCTCCTTGCATTTGCCAATCCATCCACCCAACAAAATCCTTTGCACACAAAGGTATCTCGCACCATTTTCACCTTGTAATTCAACACCAGCCCTCTTCTTTACAGACCCAAAGCCATATTTGAAAAGCAAACTAATTCCCACCTCAGCAGCAAACACCCACACGGACAGGACAGAGGAACACAGAGCTCCAGGATGTGCATTCAGGGCAGTCACACAAATGCTGCTCTTACCAAGGGTGCCAGCACCTGCCTCAGCACTGGGGTGCAGGTGCTCACATGTCCCTGCACTCTTGCATAGAGGCAGCTTTGCTCCTGCTTGGACCTGCACCTTCTTGTCTACCTGTCCCTTTCCACCCTGTGTGCAGCCAGCTGCCAACTTCACCCTGCTCAGGTTGTTATTGTTCTCCACTTGCAGGCCTACTTTCTGTGGCATCACTCTAAGGACTGCATCCAAGTTCAGCACAACTTCACCAGGTAAAAACCAAGGATCAAAAATGCCTTCTACTGCTCTAAAGAAACTTTTTCTTTCTGCCTGTGATGTCCATTCTGATTCCTGCTAGAACTGTGTTCATCTGACCCTACACAGACCCTGTATTTTGAGTCACAAGAACCAAACCTTATGTTGTTCAGACCATTCCTTCCTCCACTGACCTGGGCTCACCAGCTCCCTTCAGTTTTCCTTTGTGCCTTGGAGTGCTGCAAAGCTTTCTCCTTCCTCCCAAACATCTTCCTGCTGCCTGTCTCAGGGACCAGCTCAGAGACTGGAGGATGGGGGAAGGTGGCGTGCCCATTCCTGTCACTGGGAGATGTCTCAGCTTAGGCCAGATTCACCAGGCACTGCCTGCTCTGCTCCTTTGGAAATGGCAAGTGGGAATGTGCTCAGCTGTGTTTGTGAAAGGTCACAGCCCACGGGCCTTGGGCAGAACGGGCACAAACACCCCGTGTGTGCTCAAACCCGTGCTTTGGCCGGTGAGAGGGGAAGGGCACTGGCCACGAACCATCTCCAAACATTGTACAAGTCCTGTGTCTCCTCCCAGGTGTGGGCTGATGCTGACCATAGCCACCAACCTTACTCTGTGGCTCCTGGCCGTGACCAACGACACCCTGCACATGGAGATCGAGGCGGAGCTGCGCGAGGTGGAGCAGCGATTCGCAGGCAAGGCTCCCTCTGCACATCCCCACTGCTGTTAGGCTGACACAGGGAAACAGCATTTCACACCACAGAATCACAGAATATACCGAGCTGGAAGGGACCTGCAAGGATCATCAAGTCCAGTTCTTGGCCCTGTACAAGACCATCCCCAAGTCTTCCAACCAGAGTATTGTCCAAACATTTTCTGAGCTCTGTCAGGCTTGGTGCTGGGGAGTCTCTGGGTTTCAGTGATTCAAGTATCTCCAGCTCCCCCAAACGCTGCAACTTCCCTATTATTAGAGGATGTCTCAAGGAAATGGGCTGCAATAGGAGATCTTTACCTGGAGGGAGGGGATCTGCCATGAAACCCTGAAACTGAGGGCTAGGAAAGGAAAAGCCCACCATAAATTAGCATTTTTGCTCACCTTTTCCTATTAACTGCAAGCACAAGATTGCCAGACTAGAAGAGGCTCACGTAATTGCTGTGGTCTTCTTTCTGAGGATATAGAGGAATCCAGGGGAATCTAACATTCCAGAGGTAGAAATAGAGAAGGCTTTGTTGAGAAGGAAGAGGAGTCTCTCATCCAGCACCTGTTGTGTTGACCATAGGTAGGAAAAGACATTTAGTTAGTTAAACTGTTATTCTGAATCCTCATATCCTTTAAGACTGAGCAGTAGCCACTTAACTTCCTGCTGATCCCTGTTTCCGAGGCACAGACACACATGTTGTTCCTGCACACAAGAAACTCCCAAAGATAGCTGTGACATCCAGGCCATCTCCCTCTTAATTGTCACCTTCCTCTTCTCACACTCCAGGCAACGAAACTGCCTTGTGCACGTGCCCAAACTCGACCATCTGCCAAATTTTTCAGAAGGGCTACATCCTGCTCTACCCCTTCAACACCGAGTACTGCCTGGTCTGCTGCTCCGTGCTCTACGTCATGTGGAAGAACGTGGGGAGACGCATCAGCGACCACCACATCCCTCACACCAAGCCCAAATTCAAGCTCCAGGGCGTGGTCTTTGGGCCACTGCTGGGCACCAGTGCTGTAATCATCGGGGCTTGTGTCTTCATGATCTACCAGATCCAGGCCACCAGCTTGGTGCCCAGCCACCAGGTCTTTGTGATCTATTATTCCTACTACATTGTGCTCCTGCCCCTGATGAGCGTGGGCGCCGTCATCGGGACAGTCATCCACGCCTTGGAAAAAAGGGAGCTGGACACGCTGAAGAACCCAACCCGCAGCCTGGACGTGGTCCTGCTGATGGGGGCAGCCCTCGGCCAGATCGGCATGTCCTACTTCTCCATTGTGGCCCTGGTGGCCACTGACCCCAGGGACCTGCTCAACAGCCTTGCCCTGTCCTACTCTGTCCTCCTCATCATTCAGAACATCACCCAAAATGTTTTTGTCATCGATGGGCTCCACCGGCGCCGCGCTGTAGCGGCAGCTGAGGCCAAACACGCCGGACACGCCGGGCAGCGCACGGTGCCTGCAGAGCTGCCTGGGGAAGAGGAGACCACGCCAAGCAGCAAACAGGAGCACAGCCAGACACCTCCTGGAAAGGAGGAAGACACTAAAGAAGAGCAGAATCGTGAAGCCTACATCCAGAGACGAGTGAGCATGCTGGAGCTGGGACAGGAGATCCGGAAAGCTTCTCTGTGCTACATCCAGACGTACTCTCACCTGAGCTGGAAGAGAAGAGTATTGAAGGAGATCTCGTTCTTCTTGGTTTTGTGCAACATCATAGTAAGTAATTGTGCTTTCTGCTCTTTCACCAATCCAGGTGAGCCACGGTGACCTGTGACACAGGCACGATCTCTGCCTTTCTTTTCTATTCCAGACAAAAAACCTTTGCCCACCAAGTTTCAAGCTACTGGTGAGGCAAGTCAAGACCGGTTTTGCTGTTAATACCCCACCCTCATAATTAGAAAGTCTCTCTTTTACCCTTAGAGCCAAGTATTACTGGGTTTCATGGGTGCAGGGAGGAGACAGCTAATAAATCCTTACTTGCCAAGATTTTAGCCTCTGGAAAATACCCCATTAGGCTCAATAAGGGTGTTTCATGAGAAACGTGAAAATGTGAGGCACCAGCATTAATTCTCTGTAAACATGAGTCTCCAGGCTTGAAACTCACCCAGTAAAGTACACTGTGGTCTGGGATCTTGAATCAACGCTGCAGCCTTAATCCAGTGAAAACACAGCCCAGGGAAACAGTGAAACCCTGTAGAAAGAGGAAGCAGGCTGGGACAGAATGGGGCTGTCATTAGGGAATGAAAAATGGGAATGAATCCCATTCTAGGGGTTCAACGGGATTTGAATTACAGCAAGGAATCAACAGCACAACTATGGGATTTTCCTTCTCCTCCCTGGCAAGGAGACTACTGTGATACTCCTGAAATATTCCTACACCCACTTGAGCCAGTGCTGAGATTAGGGTGCAAGGAGAGTTTGTCATCCTCTGACTCGTGTTTCTCTCCCTCACATCTCGCCAGCTGTGGGTCATGCCCACATTTGGGGCTCACCCCGTCTTCCAGAATGGAATGGAAAGGTCATTTTACGGCTACTCCACCTGGTTTGTGATCGTGAACTTCGGCCTGCCCTTGGGTGTGTTCTACCGCATGCACTCGGTCGGGGGGCTCCTGGAGGTCTACGTGACAGCCTGAGCCAAGCTGGACCCCACCCCAGGGGCTGGGGACAATCAGTGATGCTGAACAAAGATGCAGATATGCATGTGGAAGCTTCTTAGATTTTTGCCCTCCACCTTCTGCTTGGAGTTCTCCTCGTACAATATCACCGTGAACTTCAGAAGAGGTTCTTTCATATTATCTTTTTGAACCATAGAGAATAGACTCAAAGCCCATAAACAAACTCTCGCTGCTCTCAGAAATCATGCATGCAGTAAGAAGTTTGCCAGTGGATGCTGTTTGGCAGCAAGTGGGACTTTACCAACTCCTATTGAGATCTTCCAGATAAAAGAATGCAAGGACAGCCTTCAGCAAAAGCAAGGAAGACTGGCCTGCACCAATGCAGAAAATCAAAAACAATCAAATAATAAAAGCTATAACATGACCTTGCCTTACTGAGAATAAACACTACTTCTTCCTACAGCCCCAGAGCCTCAGGTGGGAATCACTGGGAAGCACTGTGGGTGATCTTTCCTCACCACAGGTGATGTTCTCACTGGTGTGAACTAGCCAAGGTCCCATCCTTGCACACAGGGCTAGTTCAGGAGCAAGCACTGCCACATCCACTGGGAATCTCTCCCCACCCCAACACTTTGGCCCTGGCTGCTGCCTTGCACATCCACAAACCTTTCTGGAGGTCACCATGCACAAAGGAAGGCGGCTGCACTGAGGTGCCTGATCAAAGACCCGTTAGGGTGAGTTCCACAGGGATGGCTGCTCTGAAAGCACGTGGGAGAACAAGGGGCTTGTGACCATGGGTCCCAAATCCAGAGCATGATGCATGGAAATAAAGAGATTGAATTTTCATGAGTGTCTTGTGAAATCTCTGGGTCTGCTCTGCACTCGGTGGGCTCCAAGTCAACTCACCTAAATCGCTCTTGCATTCAGAGGTTGTAAGGGGCTCTAAGCAACCTGGCCTAGAGGAAGGAATTCCTGCCCATGGCAGATGAGCTTTGTGGTCCCTTCCAACCCAAACCATTCTGGGATTCTGTGAGATCTAAGAGCAGGCCTGCTCTATAATCAATCAAAATCTGTCATGACCCTTACCCAAGCATGGCACAAAAGGCATTCTCATTATTGCTTCTGCTCCTCTGTAAATCAATCCCATGATCAGTGGGGGTTTAGGATTAGAGCCTATATATGGTTTTTTGGGGATTCCCTAATAAAGCAAACTCTTTTGAGACAGTAACAGTGAGGATTCAGCATTTGGGCAGTGATAGCACCTTTCTGTAAAACTCTAAGTGAGACTGATTGCACGAGCATGAACTTTGCCCAATAAGTGTTTGTATTTGGGCCCATGTCAACAGAAATATGTCATGAGAAATAACAGCTGGATAAATTGGGCTTCAATAAAGTTAATTATTATTCTCCTGTCTGTATTTGTACCAAGGGATCCACAGGACACACACACTCAAACCTTCCTCCTAGTGATTGACAGCCTGGGGACAAGGGAATGGCACTTCACAGGCAAACCATTACCTGGATTTTATCCAGTTTAATGGATAAAACACTGGTTTAAGTTACTGAGCTTCCACAGAGCAGGTGACTTTGGAATGAACACTGAATACATGACTGAAGACATGATCAGCACGGACAGGAATGAAGCCCACCAGCTCCAGCTCTCACCTACAGCCACCACAGATCAGATAAAGAGTCAAGGCCCTCCATGTCCTTTCCTAACAACCCCCAGGGCCAGGGTGCCTGTTTTACAGGTCTCAACTGCACAAAGGTTTTAGCACATGGTTCACCAACTCAGGAGACTTGATCCTGTTTGTTCTCAGATGATGCTATAAACACAGAAACGGCCAAACCCACACAATTCAGGCTCATTTTCCAGAGTAAAATCTTCATTTCTGATTATAAAAAAAAAAATTACCAATGCAGAGGAAGCCAGCCCATGGTTCCCTAGTGGTACAAATCACCTCAACATAGGACAAACAAGATTATAAACCTCTCTCTGGGGAAGGAAGAAAAAAAAAAGTACCCAAGTGCATGTTTCAGTTAATCTTTATCTTTCTCTCCATAAGTAAGCAAAGAGTTTACAGTGCAAGTTGATTTCCACAGAACAAGGATCAGACTCCAAACACCAAGAAACAAACAAAAAGGCTTCCAGAGGAACTCACAAAGAAACAAAGCAGAAAAGAGAGGACGGAAGAGATCATGAGAACCAGCAGATCCATGGGAGGGAAGAGGCAAAGCACGTGGGACACGGGAGGCCCCGTTCCTGCTGTGAGGTGCGAGTGTCGAACGATCAGACTCTGGCCTCACCAAATCACATTCTTGTACATGAGATTCTCCAAGTGAAACAGAGCCCTAACCCTGTTTACACAGGAACAGATGGGGGGTCAGGATGGGAGTAGTGCTGCGTGGCAAAGTGGGTTGGAGATGGGAGGCAGGTGGGGGAATAACCTCTCCCTATTTCACGTATTTCTTATCCTTCAGAAAACCATTCCGGTTTTATTTCACTTTCTTCTGGCCTGGGACTCCATCCTCCTTCAGTGCCCAGAGGAGGAAACCACCTGACTACAGGCCAGTGGGAGCCAGCAGCACACTGGAGCAGCTCTCTGGGACAGGATGGTCATGCTGTTACCACTGCAGCTGTGAAGCTTATCCCAGGGTTACAATCACAGAGTGTGTGTCACACTGTCCCTGTACCTGATGTGACAGACCTGTTTCCATGCAGTGATGCCACTGGGTCTCACCTGTAGCAAACAGCTCATGGCCAGCAATCCTCCCAAGAGCCTGAATAAAAGAGCACCAAGGACGATGCTTTGATGGAAAGGTCTCAGTTCACGACAGGACCCCTCACATTTCACTGTCTAAAGATCACATGGCTCTACGACAGCAGCCCCTCCCAGCAGAGTATAAAATTTGACTCAAACCCCAGGGTGTCTCCACTCACCAATGTGTAACCCCACAATGCTGAACCAAGCCAGCAGCAGTGGATCTCCCACCAATTCTCATTCTGGCTTCTCAAAATTTACACGTGCTTGGGACCTGATACATTCAAGATCCAATAACTTGGTCAATAAGCAAAATGCCCTGAAGAATTCAACTTTGCCTCAGCACTCTCCACTCCCTACTGACATGGAGATGCTCTTCCTCCTACAACTTCCAAATTCCTCCTACAACTTCCCTGAGTGCCTCCCTCAAACCCTTGCCTTAACAGTAGTGTGCAAAAGACCCTTCTGCTCCCTGCATTGCATCAGCCTGCCAGGCAAAGATGGAAGGATATGGTTCCTTTCAAACCCAGATGACAGTGTCCTTTCAGCCAGTGGGAGAAGACTTGAAAGAGTTTAACAGTCAGGTCTCTTCTCCTTGCTCCACTGAGCCAGTCCCTTCCTCCCTGTGTGCTCACATGGATTAAACTTTCAAAAGTAAGACAGGCTCTTTTGCAACAGCCCACCATGAAGGACAGGCTGCTGGGCCTGGAAGCCAAGGAAAAACTTCTGAGCCACACCAACAAAACTTCTCAAGCAGCTTTCCAGGAAAAGACTAGAGATTCAGAACCGAGACACAAAGTTTTCCTTCAACATCTTCTCCTTTCATTTAGGTGGGAAAGGTTTCCCTATATGCAACTGAGACACCAGGGAGACACCTGCAAGCCGGAAGGGATGCCCTGGAAACTTTATGGAGCTACATGGAAGTAACTGCAGTTTCCAAACCCTGTCTCCTGCAGGAATAGCAGCTTCTCCCTTTGCACCCAATTTACAGCTAGTCTTTTTCAATTAAATGCTGACTCTGACCAGGGCAAGGACAGTGTCAGAATGGTTTCCAAACCACATCCAGAAGCAAAAGAGTAACAGAGGAGCTAAGAACAGTCTGATTTCTAGTGCAACCACAACAATGGACAATCCCTTAGATATCTTTAACTCAAGGTTCATGGTGAAGGGTGAGGGAAGAGAAGTGAGCTGGGGTGAGGGATGTCCAAGCAGGTCCCGATTAAAGCTTTAAATGACAGGGAGGTAAATGAAGTGATTGTCCTTTTGGTCTCTCAGCTGGACGTGAAATGCAGGAATAGCTGTGATGAAGCAGCACGCCACAGTCCTTAGATCCAGTGTATTTCTCCCAGTAGAGGTAAGTGCTCTCTTTAGACCCGTTGAATTTCAAACAGCTTAACATCTGTGTCATACCAGATCGGGGGATCCACATTCCTGAGAGAGAAAGACAAGAGCCACTTTACTCCCTGTGGCCACTTACACAGAATTCAAATCTCACAGCCACGATTACAGGAGCTGGCTGCACAACATGCCTTCAGCTTTGCATAAAAGGAAGTCAGTGGTTGACAATACACCTCCCAGGGATGACAGTATCTACAACATCCCACAAAGCCAGAGCTTTGAATAGAATCTCTGCACCAAACCCTCTGGGCAGCTTTTCTATTCCCTGCTGCTGCCAGTTCCCAAACAAGCAGCACTCTCAGAACAACCCCCTCATGTCACCCACTCAAAGCTTTGGAGTAGCTGATTCACCTCAGTCTTTTCCAAGGGAACATCCTTCTATCCTTTAAATATGACATAACCCAGGGCTGGCTGAGTGCATGCAGTTATCTCTGGAGGCCTCCCAAAAGTCTGGAAAAGACCAAGCCAGGCTGCACCCAGCTGGTTTACCTCAAATAAATAACTCCCCACATGTAGGTGCGGAACCACATGGCAGTGCCCGAGTTTGCCTGGTACTTGCGGATGAGGATGGGGTGAGGCACTGGCAGCAGCCCCACCAAGGTGCCATGCTGCAGGAACTTGAGGATCTCCGACTCATCCGTGAGACCCCTGCCAAGACACAGACCAGAAACATCCTCAGCATGTCTCACAGACACCTCCAAAACTGCTGCAGCATGAAGGATCAGCCTAAACAAACACAGATCCTGAGCTGTGGCCAAGAAGAACACAGCCCCTCTCCTCTCTAAACAGAGTGGAGAAGGATCAGACAAACAAGATGTTTGGCAAAGAAAGAAACAACTCTGCTGAGCCCAGGATGCTTTCAATTAAACTTTAAAAGGTTTTCCTTAAAGGCCCTCCAAATTCAAACTCTGCCAACCTCATATTGGCTCCTTAAACACCACACAGCCCTTCCTCTCCAAAAATCTCCTTACTTGTCAATGCAGATCTTCTCCACCTGAGGGACCAGCACCTGTAAGAGCCGCATGATTGTCTGCAGGGGAAGCTTTGACTTCCAAGACATCACCTGTAGGTAGGAAAACAGCAGGGAAATCAGTGTGCTGCATCAGCAGGTTTTTACAGCTGTCTCCACAGCCTCTGCAACAAATGAAGTTTGCAATAATTACTGTTGGGTGAACTAAGTGTACAGGAACAATACAATAAATCCTGGAGCACTAGAATTATTACTAGGCACCCAATGAGATAATGGGCATTGGTTTGAAACAGGTAAATAAAGTATTTCTTTGTAGATGTCAATATATTAAAGTTCTGGAGCTTTGACCTCAAGCACTGGTGAGGAAATGCTTCTCTGGGAGAGCCTCCAATGGCAGGGAAGGGGTGGGGAGTGTGAGGCATTTCTGCCACAACTCTTTCTCATTATTTATTTCTTCTGTCCAGATGCTCTTACCCAGTCAGGAGTTGGAGTCCACTGTCCACTGGAGGATGCACTAGAGAGACGCCTTCGATCCTGCCGGGAATGTGATGCCTCCTATCAATAAACATTATTTTTAACCAATAAAAACAAACAAATGAAAATCACACTTAAGAGTAAGAAATACAATACATTTTCTGCTAATATTCTCCCCAGATTTTCTAGACCACTACTGGGAAGGACAGCTCAGCCTGTCCCTAGAACATGTCAAACCCACCCCAACCTTCATTCACCAAACCCATGTGCTCTGACCCAGAGTGGCAATATTTGATGAAGTTGGAGGAGCCTGTGGAATGTCACAGCTCAGTCACCACTTGACACTCTGCTAGAACAATCCACAGTGGCAGAGTTAAAACAGGACTGACAAGAGACTGTTCAAGTATGCTTCTTTCTTTTGGCACGGAGATTAAATAGCTCAAGGCCACAGATTTTGCAGCCTCTGTCTGCTGAGTATCTCTGGGATTTTTTGTGTCCATTCTGGAACATCTTAAAGAGCATTTTTCAAGGGTAGACTCCCAGCAACTCCTATCTAATAACTCTTGCTTCTTGAGGAATGACACACTCAACCTGGCTTTCCATATTCGCAGTGGGAAGGAGGGAAGGAAATAACCCTTTAAAATCACTGCCAATCTCTGCACAAGATTAAAACAGAGAGGCTTTTTCCTCTAGCAATGCTCCCTGACCATTCACTGCTACAGCCTAGAGCTGACTTTTCTGCAAAACAAATGGGCACAGCACTTCCTCCCAACAGCCATCCTGCACCTCCACATGCATGGGCTCCTCCACTCGTCACCTTCACAACCACAAGCATGCAGCCTGGGAAAGAGCTGGGCCAGTGCTTTTCTGGGAACAGCCTGAGCCAGCTGCTGGACACAGATGGAAAGACCCATGATTATGTTTCATGGGCTGCTGGAAGAAGAAAACCTGCAAATCCTCAGTCAAGATCTCATTTAATGACAATTAATTGTGTGCTTAAGATGTCTCGCTGGCCACGGGTCTTCACCTGGTACCAAGCAAGGCCAGGAAGGGTAAGTAAAATTGGGAATTCAAGTAAAATTTGGGAATTCTGTACATTCCAATTTATTCAAAGCCACTCTGAGGGCAGCACCTCAGCTCAGCCTTCATGGGAACACATTGTTCACAGCACCAGCTAGCTAAATGATTCCAGCAGAATCCTACCCTAAGGGAGATGAAACAGAAGCAGCAGTAGAACCTGAGTTAAAAACATCAGGATCAGGAGGTTTCATGGACATCCTCTGGCAATTCTGCACTCACTGCTCTGTCATAGTCCTCATGTTGGAGAAAGTTCACTCAAGTTCCCAGCTCTTGTGTCACAGTGCAAACATGAACCACCCAAGATGACACAGCCTTTCTGAACCACACCGTGTCCCAGCACCCTGCACGTGAGCACACTGCCTTTAGTGCAGTGCCTTTCTTCAATGGACCAACAGAACTCTTCTTCTAACCCCTCACTTTTGTTCAGTTCACACCTAGACCTTCCCTGCCTGGCCATACCCCACTCCAGGGCTCCCCATCACTCGTGGCTGCAGGCAGGTTCCTCTCTGGTGACAGCTGGGAAGCCTCAGGCTCCAGTGAACGCATGGTCCCATCCTCTGACACCTGGGACTTCTCCGTGAGCTTGTCAATCCCTGTGTTCAAAAGAGGAAAAGCTCAGAAACACAAGTTAAATATGTTTAAAAGCTCTTCTCTGCCCCACTATGCACAGACACCCTGTGTTTCTGTTGGTATTGGAAAAGCTCCACATTCAACAGGAGAAGCAAGATTTAGCTTTGATTTCACAAGCCCAAAGGAGTTTTTCTTTAGGAAAATTCTCCCTGAGGAGGAAGAATACAGGTTCACATGGATAGAGTTAACCTAAGGCAACAGGTCAAGACTAGGACAAATGGTCATGTGGACACTAAGTCTGAGAGGACAGAAACTCAGGGCAGTTTGTTTGTGATTAGCTTGGGCCAACTGATCTGAAACTCAGACTGAAAGGCAGTTAAGTTATTCACAAATATAAACTCTTAATCTCTCCACACCCAGCGAAAGGGTGAGTCCACACCGTATCCCACAGAGAAAACAAACCTCTCTCCTGTCCCAAAGGTAAACTAAAGCTCACCTGGAGTAGCCACCAGACTGGTCTTCAGCGTGCCAGGTTCAGCAGGGGCAGCAGGACGTGACCCTTCCATGGAGACTCCATCCTGGGAGTTGGTGCGAGAAATGGGTTCAGGGCTTTTCTTCTTGCGCTGCAGCCCCTTCTGGATGGACTGGGAGTCCGTGGGCAGGTTGGCCAGCTGGTGAAAGACGTTCCGCTTGCGGATAACAGCATAGACCAGATTGGAGTTCCCTGGGAATCACAGCAACAAAAGGAGCAGAGAAGTAAGGCTCAAAGAGCTCTGCCAAGCCAGCACAGCTCGCTGGGTGCACAAAGCCTGACTGCTCCCACCCACAAAGGCAGTGGCACGGAGAAGAAAGAGCAGAGCTCAATATCCTCTTATCCGTTACAAAGCAGTACAGAAAATTCAGTGAAATCCTTCCTAGGCTGGAAAGCTGACAAGAAATGGCTTGGTGAGGGATATTCAAACAGCTGAGAAGAAAAAGGACAGTTTAAACCACGTATTAGCATCTATTTTGGAGGAACAGGTTACTAGCCAAGGTTCAACATTCTTCCATCTTCAAAAGAACTCACAAAACAAATCAGGGCATTTAATTTGAGGAGACACAGGCTTGAAATAGCAAAGCCAAAAGGCCAGAATTCTTACTGCCTGCAAGATGGCACAGAACAGAATGAACCCATCCTCTCTAATATAAAACACAAATTACACCCAGAAAGGCTGGTTTTTGATTTGGCAATTGCCACATGCAAGATTCCCATCAGGGAAGCAGAACAGCCATTCTTGATTTGCAAGTGTAAAGCAAAACACTAAGTTTTAACCAGGTTTAGGGACCTTACTTTATTAGGTAAAGGACTGTCATGCTATTAAGAGGGAAAGCATGAGGCATTTCCTGGAAAGTAGCAAATATCAGAACTTTCTTTAGATGAGGCAGTTTGGTCTTCAGCCCCCAGAAACCTGCCAAAGTAGAACTGAGAGGCACTTGAAACTTGTTTTTTCCCATCACCTACATTGCTGAGCAATATGAGCAGTTTCACAGCAACATCCAGCCAGTCACGTGTTACACACTCACTTAATGTTTCTTTTCCTCTCTGTGCATCTCACCTTCTGCAGGAGGGCTGAGGTTATGCTGATAATTAGCTGCCATCTCATTTTGCTCTAACCAAATTTGTCTGGGCCAGGACCCAATGCTGATTATCTACTAACCCAACTTCTCAGTCCTATATGTCTGATTTCTACACTTCTCACCTCCTTTCATCTCCTTGGACTTCCTCTGAACTTCCATCTGACATTCTCTTGGACTAAACTAGTGCAAACCCACTAAATAAAGCAGTCCATTACCATCAAACTGGTACTGAATGATGTTGTTGAAAACTTCCAGCAAGAAGAAAACAAGATGATGGTTCTGGACAGCAGAGAATAGGAACCAGGTGGTGGAAAAAGCCTCCAAGAGATGCAGTAGCTTGTTAGCAGCCACCATGGAGAGAGACTTCAGGTATGGAGACACTGTGGAAGGCAAAATAAAATGAAAACTACAGAAAGAACCAAAGTGTATTTATTCTAAAAACCACATCACTAAAAATGTTGCTTTTACGACTTCCCCACCCCTGCACTTCTGAGAAAGCCTCATGGAATAGCTGAGCCAAACAGTTCCACAGAAACACTTCCAAATACAAAGCAAATGAAACTGAGATATTGCCCGGTAAGAGGAGGTACTGCTTCTTTTAGAGGGCTTTGTTTAGTCTTACAGTAATATCAGCACCTCTGCTGAGCCTCCTGAAAAGCTCCACAACTGGAGCCACGCGGGCACTCACTAAGCCCAAGGGAAGCACTGCCACCATGAGGTGTCACTCTCTGCTGGAAAGGGACAGTGCACCTAACCACCCTGCACAGGCCTGCTGGCAAATGTCCTGTTGCCACCCAAAGGGAGCTCCAGGACTCTGCTGTCCCTCCCTCTGCCCCATCCTACCACGCAGGCAGATCTTATCTGCACTGGCCCCTCCAGCACAGGCCAGAAGGGACGAGTTCCCAGCAGCAGGCGCTGGCCCATCTTAGGGAACAGGGTAGGGGCACAGGCAGAGGGGAGGGGGAGCACTGCGGGCTGTGGTTTCTCCCCACACGGTGCTCACCGTTCACAACGATGGTGAGCAGGCAATCAAAGAGGGGCTGCAGCCGCTGGTGCCCGCTGGTGATGATCTTGTGAAAGACCTGTGGAAGGAAGGAGCTCTTGAGCAAGGCAGCACCTCACTGAAAGCACCCTCTCAACCAAAACCAGTGCCACCCCCGCACTAATCGCTTCCTGACACCATTCCTTCCTAGGCAGGGCCCTGCACACTCCACAATTACACAGGTGGGGAAGGCTGCTCTCACTGCAGACTAGGGCTCCAGGAGTACAAGCTTTCATTTACAAGGAATCCTTTGGGAATGTGATTAGGGGCCTATAAAACCACAAACAGAAACTGACTGTGAGCTGCTCCACAATGTTCAGGCAGCCTGGGACAAAACTAAACCACCAAGAAGAAAGAGACACCTTCACCTCCAATATACTTTGTCTCTGAAGCCTTATGATAGCTGCTTGAAATGCCATAGAACTAATAATTTTACATTTGATTTTAGTGCAAACTTCTAACTCAAATGTTTGTCCTGTTTTTAACTATATCCTCACAGACATAGAAAAATTCAAGTGCCTTGTAACCAGTTCAGACATTCACAATCTTGGCCCTACCACCTTTAGTTGGCATGTCTGTAGTGAAGTTCTAAGCATAATTAAAACAAAGAGATGATCTGAGATTAATGTAATGCAAGAGTACAACACATAGCGTCAAGAGGAGTTATGGTGGGCACGTTTCTTCCTATTCCTTTCAACAGGAATCTCCTCTTGGAGATTTATCAGAAGCTGCTGAGAGATTCTTCTCTGGCAAATGAGAACATGACAGAAGGGAAGCACCTGAGGCTCATATTGCAAAACACACAGCTGCTCACAGGCAGTGTTGTGGGCAGACTGAAAGGTCAATGAGACTTGCAGCAACCCAAAGCTGTAGGGCTGAGCTTGGTACCACTGCTGTGCTCCACACACCTCTGATTGCCTGGAACAGAGCCAGACCTCCTGCCTTCCCTACCAACAACCAAGTCTAGTAGAGGGCATGCACCCACCCCTCATGACAGCAGTGCAGCACCACGAGGAGTCCTGTTCTTTGAGATCAGATCATGCAGATGGAACTGCACCTCACCCATATGCACCCTGCCAGACACATCACCTCAGGTTAACAGTGTGCATCCCACACACTTCCTGGCTATTCAGTGGGCTTCCAGTCTAGGGAGGGCAAGTATATTGAAGGAGGACAATTACTTGTGGAGCTAGGAGGGTTCAGGAAGCGCTGGAGCTGTACTCACTATGATGAGCAGGTCTGCATGTGTCCCTGTGAAGACAGGGATGTCCATAGGCACTCGTACAGAATACGGCTTGTTCAGTCGCACCCCAAAGTTACGCTCCCCGCTGAGGAGCAGCAGGATAAAGACCCCAATGTGCATCAAGCCCACTCGTGCTGCAAGGAGAGGAAAAAAAAAAACCAGAAAAACATGTCACAGCGAGGCCAGTGGAATTCTGTGAGGGGCAGTGAGGAGAGAGGAGAAACACTATGGGACTGATAAATAACTGCACAGACTAAACCATCCTGATAAGGGACATCCCACACAGAGCTCTCTCTCTTGTCAGTGCCAGTGTCCTTCCCAAGCACATCTCTGTTAAGTCTTATCAGTGTTAAGTCTTGGATGCTTTTCTTCATTATGTTCTTAATGTAAACCAGTCACCATTGTAGGGAAGATCTGACTACTTCTCTCCACTACACAATGATTTACTCCCATGGCAAGAGCACATTGCTCATTTTTCCTTCTTCACTGGATCACAGACACAATTCTCAACATGAGGACTCAAAATGTTAACACATATTAAGGAAGGATCTCCCCTATATTGCAGGATAGATTGTGTCCTGCTTCTAGTCTCTTACAAGCATTAAAACACAATTAACCAGACAACTCCACTCCATGTCTGCAACATGCACTCAAGGTCAGGAACATGCACTCAAGATGCTGTCAAGTGGTAAGGACGAAGCCTCTCAAAAACATTCTAGCTCAACTGCCAAGCACAAATCGTTCCAAACATTGAAAATAACAAACTTACACTGGTCTGCTCTGGCATCATTGAGAAAATACAAGATTGGGACAAGAATGTCCAGAACATCGCTGCTCTTCAGCACAAAGAAGAGGAATTTCTGGAAGAAAGGGGAGGATTTCAGACAATCATAAGCATATACCCTGCACCATCCACAGAACTCAGGACAGGCTGTCTCAAGCTAATCAGTCTCTCAAGAACATTACAGAGACTGGTGTATGCACTACCTCATCAACTCCAGTGTTATTTGTAGAATAACTGCAGAATAGAATAGAATAGAATAGAATAGAATAGAATAGAATAGAATAGAATAGAATAGAATGCTGCAGAATCTGCTTCCAGCACAGACCTTCAGGAGATGCAGCCCCTCTTCCAGGCTGTCCCTACAGCCAGACCCCCAACCCCTGCATCAGTGGGGCTGATGACCACAGCACCCCAGAGCCATTGCCAACTACCCACCACAGCCCTTCACCAGAGCTTGGTCCAGCCAGAGCCACAGCAGCCAAGCTGGTGTGAAGCTCAGCACGAAGCAGATCCACACCTTGTTGAAGTCGCAGAGTTTCCAGAAGAGGACAAGGAGTTCCTGATGGAATTGTATCTTCTTAGCAGAGTTTGGCAGGTAGGTCTGGACCAGCGGGTTTGATAACAAGCGAGCCACTCCTTTCAGGATGAACTGGAAATCCTGCCAACAGATCAGGAAACAGACTGTGGTGGGCCCAGGGCTAATGCACTCAGCATGAAATCAGACGGGGAACAGTGCAGGATGTTAATGTGTTACCTCCTCCCGGTGTATCCTTGAGAGGTAATTCACAAAGAGATTGTCTGGTCCAGGAGGCTGTGTTCAAAGAAAAGGAGGGAAATGCTTACTTGGCAACAAGGTGTATTCAGGAAGTATAACTACCTAGTCTCTCACTTGAACTTTCTGCTCTAACTGACCCAGCTTTAAATGCAAGGAGACAGAGCACTGCATGGAATAGTAAAGTCAGGGGCTTTTCACTTAATGCTCCTGATTCAAGTCAATGACCAAAACCTAGTGTTTTGGTCATGTATAAGTTCTTAGTGACTACAGGACTGAAGCAGGATTGGAACAGAGAGAGCAGACTGCAAGGGGAGTAGCAGTGCTGGGTCCTACAGTTCAACATTCAATACAAGCTGGTGTGAGAGGACCCCAGTGAGTTCAAGAGAGCAGAAAATACAGATTCCAGGATCACTCACATCCACATCATCCATGGCTGTGCCAGTGGTCGTGCCATCCACAGTGGGACTGGAACTGGTGGAGCTGTCATAGTCCAAGGTGACGATCAGCACCTGGGCCGCCTCCTCCACCAGCGGCTCGCGGTAGTCAGAGAAGAGCAGGTGATTGTAAGGAATCCCATAACCCACGGGGTCGTAGGCACACACAACGTTCAGGAGTGAGGTGAAGAGTGGGAGTGCATGTCTGAGGAGGAGAAAATGCTCTCAGAAGGCAGCAGCAGGAAACAAAAGGCACTGCCTTGGCGAGGGACAGGCATATCTCTCCCCAGGAGTCTGGGCCCATGAAAAATCACATTTTTCATTTCAAATCTTCTCTAACCTGTGACAGCAGTCCATGACTGAGCAGCCCAGACCCAAGAGCCAACATTCCAGCTCCCAGCTGGGCTCCTGGAATACAGCTGAGAGGGGAGGGGAGGTGAAAAAGGCCACGTGGGCTCACAGAAGAGTCTTGTGCAAAATGGGAAAACAGGAAAGGACCTCAGAACTCTCTAGCCTCTGGAAAGACAAAACTCTGTATCTTCAGCCTCCAGACAGGTTTGTGCTCCCCTGAGGAGCTGGAAGTTCCAGAGGTCCGATGTCACTAGAGGGCAGCATTCATCAGCCACCAACACCACAGCCCCATCCCAAGGGAACAGGGGCTCAGCAGGGAACGGGACCTGCCATTTCCCACAGGGCAGACATCAGTCCTGCAGCAGACTCCAGTGGACACCGTGCTCAGGCTCTCCTTTTGCTGCTGAGGAACACTTCTCACTATGCAGAAATACCAACTGGGTGTACATGAGACAGGGACAAAGTAAAAGAACAGCCCCTGTATGTTGGAGGTAACAAGTCCTACAGTCCCCCATTACCAAAACATTCCACAGAACAGATTTGAAGATATTTCTTCCCCTGGCACCCAGGCCCCCACTCTTTATCCTCACCTGTTCTCTGTAGAGCAGAAGAACTGTACCCAGGGGTTGGTGTTGCTGCTCTCTGAGGAGGGAGGCAGGTACATGGCCTCAGAGAAACAGGTCAGCAGCAGCTTCAGCAACTCTGTCCTGGAAGGAGAGGTAAAGGCTGGAGCCATTCAGGAGCAGGGACTGGGCACAGGAGGCACAATCACCATAACAACACATAAGGAAAGCTCAGTCCCATCTAGAAAGTTCTTCCCAGAGAGAGCTAAGCCCATGACATTTCCTAAGCCATACGGCTGACACTGGCACAAAGCTAAGCAGAATTGCTGCCTTACAAAAATTAAATCCAATACAGAGCTCCTTGGCATTTCCAGAGCAGCAGTGTTTACCCAGTTCCTGCTGCAGACAGTCTGACTCCCACCTTATCCTACAAAAAGCTATTCAAAAGGTCAGCTGGGTTTTTTTTTCTGTGTTGCCAGTCCTGTTACCTCAGAAAGGTGCAAGCAGAAAGCTCCTTGGGAATCATGGATACTCGAGGAGGCAAAGAGAGCTCATCTCCCCCAGGTCTCCCTCTCCTGAGCCCAGTTTATTTCCATTCTGCCTTAGCACAAGCTCTTACCTATTCAAGTCATGGATGTAGTTGGGCTGTGGAGAATGAGCAAAGCCCACTCCCGCCTCCCAGATGTACTCACAGCTGTCAATGGAGTGGATATCTTCTGCTGTGTCCTGTGGGAGAAATAAGAGGCTGAATCACAGAAAGCAGGAGCCAGAATTGGCAGCAATGGTGGCAAGGCAGTTCAGCCCCTCTGTCTAGAAAAAAACAGCAGAGAAGCATCCAGACAGTTGAACTGTACAGAAGCTCTCCCCAGGCCTGAAAAAGCAGGTGCTGATGTCCTCAAATAGCTCAGCCTTCGCAAGCAAGGGATAAAACACAGAGATACAAGTACTGTGCATGATGGAGGGAGCCCACATTTCCAGCCATAATTTTAGGGCTGACTTCAGTGGGAATTTGGGTCAGTTCTGTGTCTCCTTTGCCCATTCTCTCACAGCTCTTCCTTTTTACTCAGTGGTACTTCAGCCAACATCCACGATGACCTATATCTCTGGGCCTCATGCTGCTCTGCCATGAACACGAGGTGCTGGTACCCATCTCTCTGTTCTTAAGCTGCAGTCAGACCAAGCCCAGAGAGGGAAAGTCAGCTCAGCAAAGATTACAGAGGCTGCAGGCAGCAGATGGGCAGCCAGCAGCAAGGAACATAAATCATTCACAATCTCAGTGTCTAATTCCAGTTGCCCAGAACCCTGAAAAACCAGTCTGGCTGCTGCCAAGGGAAAAATCACAGGTGCAGGTGGTGGGGGGAAGCTTTCCCAGGAAAACCCATTGTCACCCTGACTTGTGCAATCCATCCCAGCTGAAGCACTAAACAGCAAGTCTATCTGTTTCAGCACCACCTACTCATAGCACATGGGTAGTTTTAATCCAGCCTTGCCCCTTGAGCCCCAGGTGACAGATTTCGACTCTCTTTCTACTACTCAGGAACCCTAAGCAATCAATTTAGTACTCAGATTTGTCAAGGAATTTTGCAGCCATCAAACACACCATGGTTTAGCATTGCTCATTTCTAGTTTGTGCCAGATCTATCCCAAAAAGGAGAGCTGTTTTTTTTGTTTACAGACTGAACCTACAGAAAACACAGGGAGAAGGAAGGAGGGAGATGCATCACAATCTGCTCTCTGCTCTTAGCACACCTGGTAGGAGATCCCTGCTTCAGGAAACTCCTCTGAAATACAGTCACCACAAGGATCAGAACATGTCTTTGCTGCCACAATACAAAGAGGGAGAAGAGGTGGAAAGACACAACTGAGGCCATCTACTCATTCAGATCACAGCTCATGTGAGCAGGCAAACAGCTGCTTCCTGCTCCAGACTGCACAAGAAAGGAACAAGGTGCTAAAGGTCTCTGCTCTGCTGGCAACAGAAGAGCAACTGTTTGCCAGCACAACCACCTTTTCCTGAGGGGTGAGCTGTAGTGTGGGAGTGGTTGCTAGCCACTCCATTTGAGACTCATCCTCAGAACATCTGTTTTAGAAGGCACAAACACCATACCATGAACCCAAAATGATGATCAGTATTACTCACTGTGGGCTCAAGCTCAGCAAATCCGTATTTTCCTGCCTGCAGGCTTGTAGGAAGCTGCTGGGGTTTCCCAGGGTCCTCCCACCACGCAGCTAATCTGCCTCTATAATCTCATGGTTCAACTTTCAACTCACCACTGTGCTCCTCCTGTGGCTCTGCACAGTGAAGTCAGGGCAAAAGAGCAGATCTGTGACAGCAAGGAGCAGTGACTCGGCCAGTGGCCGGGCATTTTCATCATCTTCATCTCCCTGAAGGGACAAGCAGAAGAGCACTGTCAGTTCAGGGTGAGCAAAGAGCACACATCAACACCAGAATGCCACAGCACAAGATACACGCCCCAAAAACACACAGGGAAGCAAGACATGACACAGGAACAGAAGGGAACAAAAGGAACAAAGGAACAAAAACCCAGACAGCACAGGAAAGAAATGTCCCCCTGGATGGTGATGACTAAACAGGAGCAAGCTCTTTAATAACAGCAAACTGAGCAGACAAAGGCCTGGAGATGTCAGAGAAAAAGAATAGCACTAGGTACACCTTGCCACGTGGCTTGGCTTCCTGAAGACGAAAGCAAAGAGAAGCATTGGCAGAGAAGAGGGTTTTACATTCCTGAAAGGAGGGTGATTTGGATGGAGCAAGGAGACAGCAATAGGGAGAAGCCAGCCAGCAGCAGTAAGGTGTAAAACCCCTCCAAGTTCTTTCTGCATGGGCTGCCCAGGTGACAGAACAGGTGAGGCTGTGTGCATCAGGCAAAGAGCTGCCCCAGCCTGCCACAGCAGAGCGAGCACGACAGCAGAGAGGATTGTGCCACCTTCAGCATTCAAAGAAATCTCTCCAAGCACGCATGGCTACTCCTCTGCAGCTGTTGCCACGGGAAACCTTGCCAGATCCTGCCTGCCAAAGAGCATCCTGCCTGGGAGGCCTTCCCACCACACACCGGGGCTGGAGGGAAAGGCAGAGAGCAGCAATGGCAGGAGCTTATCTACCTTAGCCAGGCCTCTGTCAGCCTGAGCACAACACACAGCTCTTCAATCACAGCAGGCAGCTATGGAGATATGGTCTGGGTGACTCTGAATCTGTCTTGGTGACAGCAGGGAAAATACCACAGAGCCTGCTTGTAAGAACAGGCACAGAGAGGATGGATGGAGCCAGCAAAGATGCTTTGACTTGTGCTCGCAGTCAGAGGTGAAATGACAACCGTTAGGGTACAAGGGGATTTTTTTTTTTCCAAGAGTGATCTTTGCTAAGAGTATCTTGACAGCCAGAAAATATACCAGCAGGCGGCAGGTACCACCACATCCAAAATGGTGACACACAACAAACCAGTAGCTCCTAACACAATACAGACTCCCACAGAGGAGGGAGGAGCCATGGCTCCAGGGAGCTCTGCCATCCATCACTCCATCGTGAAGCAGGTGAAGGATCATCACAGAGATATTTACTGAGAGTCCAGGCATACCATCCTCTTCAGTTCCCAGACAGAAATCAGCCAGCAAAGCTGCTGCCCCAGATTAGATGGATCCCAGCTTCCCTCACATCTCAGGGCTGTATTTGTTATCCCAGCCTTACAGGTTAAATGCACATGGTTAAATGACTGAGCACACTGAACCACAACAGCTCCACCCACACCCAGGAGGGTTCCCCACACAGCACACGTGGACTGGGCTGGATCACCTTGAGGTGACCCCACCACTGAGGCTGAGAAACTCTCTGGGTGCTGAACAAAGTGGAAAAACAGGAGTAACAGCAGCCTGGCTGGATGAGAGCACCAGGCATCCCTGCACGTTCCTTCCCAAAACAACTTCCTCCATCGTTAAGCCTCTCCAGCACTCCCTGGCCCCTGAAGGGGTAAAAGGATGGACAACCACCACCCTCCCAACCACACAAATCACAGAGCAGGACTAGCAGACACTTCCCTTTTCACCACCCAGAACTTCCTTTTAACTTGCCCTCAGGCAAAGCAGACTAGAAGTGACAGGCAGAGACAGCAAGAGGTGCCAGTTTATACTCTACCAACCACTGCCAACCCTTCATAACTGTCCCCAAAGACACTGCACTGCACTTAGACCCTGGAGAACCACACTCTTCAGTACAGCCACACTGACCTGCAGATCAGAAACTCTTAGGAGAGTGCTCTCTATGCACAGAGCAGCACTGAGGGAGCAAGCAGGCAAATACACACCCAGCTGTGCTCTCAGTGCTGCTATTCCTCCTGTTTGCAGAAGATCCTAAAGCACTTTCACCTCCCTCCTCTGAGAGATGGAAAATGGCACTATTGTGTTGCTCTCCAGACAGAGAAATGTGGGGAGGCTGAGATACTCCCCAGGGTTATGCACATCACTGACAGAGCCAGAAACAGAACCACTCTCTAACTGCTCTTGCTCAGGTGTGGGCTTCATGTCCAGTTTAGGCCCCTGGCTAAAACTGTCTCACTCAGCTCACAAGCAGGGTATTGAGCCATGATGCCAAGAGCTTCTCTGGCACTGTTCACTTTAAATGTGACATTGTAAAATCAGTGCAAACAACACCCTGTTACATCTTGATTTGAAGCTTAAATCAACTGTAATTAATGGGAAAAGGACATTTCAGTCTAAGAAAGTCATACAGCCTTCAGTACAGCTGTCATATTCATTAAGAGTCATACCTCACCCATCAGTGCTCTCCTACAGCTACACACAAAAGTGAAACATTCAGAAGATGCAGCAAGAACCAAAGGAAGGGAAAGAATTTGGAAAGTGCCACCTAATTTCTGACCACATAGAAATAACTGGAATAAAGTTGCCCCCAAATATACACAGTGTCTCCTCACTGCAGCCTCCCATCACCCTCCAGAAAGAAGAATAAGTGACAAGAGACAGACCCCTCCTCGGCCAGCCCCAGGGACAGTTGACCAGAAGAAACCTCTCCAGTCTGGGTCCTCGAAGATGTAAGGCAGGATACGGGTGAGGAGCCGACAGCAGTTCAAGACAATTTGTCTTTCCTTCTCTGTGTGGCAGCCACTCTCTGCTCCCTGCACCAGCTTCTCCACAGCCTGAAGGAAACAAAACCAAGGAAGGCAGCATTAGCCTGGGCACAAGTTAGCAAGAGCTAGGAAGGTCTCTCCTTCTAGTGATACCCTCACACAGACTTATAAGCAGCTCTTGGGAGTCCATTTTCTCTCAGTTTAATGGCACTTCTGCTGTTTGAAACTCTGTAAAAAACAGGGTTAATGATTTTAAACAGACCTTCTTGAATTTCTGCTGTTCCACTGCAAGAGACCTCAAATGCCAGGGCTAATCCATGCAGCACACGTGTGGTGCCACGTGAGACAGCCAGTCAAGGCACCAGAAGGCTCTTTCCTTCCAGCACTGCTCCATGACACCACACAGTAAAAAGGGCAGATGAGATTAATCAGCTGCAGCAAGTCCCCGAGATGCAGGCAGGAAGGCCAAAGCAGCAGCACTGAACTGCACCGTGTGAGGCGCTGGCAGGGGATGATCACACACAAACACACAGTCTGACAGCTCTGTCTGTGTGACTGCAGCAGGGACCTCTCCTGACTCAGGAGGTGGGAGCTGAGCTGCTGCCTGTGTTAAGTGTAGGGATACAGCCTCCAGCAGCATCTGTCAAGGTCCTGCTGCAGAAGAGGGTGGCAGCCCAGGTTTCCCCACTGCCCCTGTGAACAAGACTGCTGCTCTGGAAAGAGCTTCTGGGCTGAGACTCTACAGCCCATCCAATGGCTGGGGTCACCAGGCTTTTCACAATAGATGTGGGTCTCACCAGGCAGCAACCACAGCCACAGGAGGCAGTGACAGGAGGTTTTACCCACAGATAAAAAAAAGCAGTCTCTTCCCTCCACGGCTACACCCACTTGCTCTCACTCCCTGATCCCAAGGGGAAACAGAGGGGAAATGAAAGCCAAAACATTTAACAAGGATTCACCTTGCTGCTTTTTAATTCATGAGGTCATGTGCCCCTGCTTATTTTCATGGCAGACTGCCTGGGTCACTGACTCTGCCAGCCTGCGTCACTGCATTAATGGGTATTTAAGTGCTGTTTGTCCCAGCCTGTCACACACTAACTGAGCTGAACAATTTCAGGCACACTTATATATCTGTACAGCCTGAATCTCCAGCTATGACTGTAAATGACACTTCTCCACAAACACACAGCATTGCTAATTCCAGCGCCACACTGCACCGGTCAGGGCCCTCAGACTGGCAGAAGCACTGCTGGAGTCTTGTGGACTCCTATGACACCGATATCCCAAGATCTATGGCTCATGGATAAACAATCCTGCAGTCACAGGGCCTCCCAACACACCTGATTCCAGTAGGGAGAAGAGACCATATTTTAGTCTTGGCTTTCAAAAAAAGACACAGAGTCAAAGGGGTTACAGATCTCCTAAACCCTTCTCAATTCCCAAACTGCTCACTGCCAGAAGCCAATACCAGGGAAAAAACATTGCAGTTTTCCTCATGTTCATATTTTTTTCTCAAGTATCCACTACATGCATCTGTCTACAATTCACAGTCAGAGGTACCTTCACTATGACTCACTAAGTCTCATTCACATATTGTAGAGGAGGAAAGAAAAACAGGATGGCAGCAACTATTTAAATCTGGAAAAATGCCATTCAAAATGTTTCCAACTACAAATTCAAGGCTACTCTTGGCATGGCTCAAATCAGGAGCATTGTTAACACCTGCACTTTCCCAGGCAGAGTAAGCCTCACGCTTGAGAATTTGCTAAACCTGGCAATGCTGTTCAATGTCCCTGTGCCCCATACAAGAAGCAGCATCAGAAATGTTCTGTTATCACAGCAGAAGACAGAAAAGTCTTAAGATCTTCCTCAGATTTTATCCAGGCATTTGTGCAGCGACAGTCTGCACATCCCAGAGAGGGATCTCTCAGTCTGAAGCCACACTGGTGTCTGGTGAGGTACAATGAGGTGCAGACAAGGAATGGGACGTTTCAGCCTCACCACAAATACGCAACCTTGCTGCAAAGTCCCCTGAGCAAGAATCAGTTTATAGAACAGGCAAGACCCAAGAGGACAGAGCAAAACACAGGAAGGGGACAAGAGGAAAAAGGCTTCAAACTGATCAAACACCAGCTACGTTCTGTGCTAACCTATAAGAGGAAGGTTTGGGAATTACCCTCAGGAGGAGACAGGGACAAGCAAGGACATTGTGTGGTACAAGGTACCTGTTATCCCTTGGAAAACACAGTGCTCTTGATCCACAACACTCAACAGCACCAAACTTACCTTGTAACACAAAGTTGCCAAATTTGAAGGTGATTCTTCTCTCACTGCTCGGATCTCTGCAGCTGGTACAAGGGCAAAGACATCCTGCACTGAAGTGGCTGTGTCTGCCCAGAACTGATCCCAAAAGGCATCATCTGTGGCCTCCACAGGCTGTGGAGAGACAAATGTGGTTATAGATGGAGAACTACCATTCCATAAGATCCAATCAGCAGCAATTATGCCTGGTTTGGGGATGGGGTGAGGCAAGAAGAGGTTCAATAAAACATACTAGCACTGGTTTTATACCAGCCTCTGTTTCCAGGGCTTTGAATTATTTATCTCCCAAACTGAACATTCTTTCGACATACAGCAGGCTTTGTGTTTGCAACTGCTGCAAGTAATCCAAGATCTTCACCACTGCACATGGGCAAAGCGTCCTTGTGCACTCTGCAACTTTCAGAGCAAGTCAAGGAAGCCCTGAGCCTGCACTAGAATTACTTCTGTTGCAACTAAAGTCTCGAGGAAGCAATCAGGGACAGCTCATTAGGGCACAAACAGACCCACGGAACTGACAGACCCACCTCAAAGCACTTACAGATAAAATGCAATTGATCTTTCTGAATCAAATATTTATAGAGAACTGGACTCAGTGCAGCCGGTCGCTGCCAAGGCTTTGTTCTTAAAAAGCACTAAGTGTGCCATTCACGGAGGAGATGGAAGAAGGAAACCAGAGAAAACAATCCATTTCAAACCTGAGGTCTCAGAAGCTCAGCCCCCAAACCACCCTAGGAACACACCTCTGTCCAGTACATCTTCTGCTAATACTTGCCAAGAGAGACACTGCCCAAACACTGCTGGCAGTGCTCATCCCACCCAGGGCTCCAGCTACAGGGCTGGGATAAATCCATGCCTGTTTATGACAAGCAGTGTGAAAGAGATGGATCCATGCAGTCAGAAGAGGAAGATGTGAGCTTTCCCAGGAGCTTCAGCAGCCATGGTGGGGAAGCCATGGTGTGGACACTTGGCAGGTCAGAAGAGCTGCTCACCTGAGCAGCCCCAGCCCCTGAGGAGCCTCCTGCCTGCAACCAGCACCAGCTCCAAAGCAAACAGCAGCGCTCGCTAAGGGCAATAATCAGCACCATTGGGTGGGTCTTGCATGTCAGATATGAAAGGGGCAAAAATATGTCTGTGTGATTAATTTAAATAACTCCTGCCCACTCCCAGATTGGCTGCAGAAAGCAGAAAATTTGTCCAGCTCTGTGCTGTGTCTAAATGCAGCTCAGATGCCACTTGTGGGAGAACAGATCATTCACAACTCTGACACAGGGAAGTGCTGCGTTGCCCCATTTGCTGTCACCTCCTGAACTAACAGCCCCACGGGCACGTGATGTGTCACCACCACCAAAGGCCAAAAAGCGAGAGGGGCCAACTATCCCTGACTGGTACAGCAGGTTATTGCCCTGCAGCTCTTTGCCTTAATGCCTCAGTGCTCCTGCTCCTAGTCCTTCCAGTCATGCAATGAACCGGCCCAAGCGATTCCCCAGACTTTAAAAACAAAACCAGAAAAAAACCTCTGTGTGTTCAGACATCTTATTAAATTCAGCCCTAGTTTTGAAAAGCTATTTTTTTTTCAATTGGACACCAAAGCAAGACCCCATCAAACCTTTTCCCAAGAGAAGATCAGCTTTTCCCAAATGGTTCAAGATCACTGCTCCTCAGAGGGGATCTGTAGGAACAATCCAATCCAGTATTCACAGCTGACTTTCAGCTAAGCATGTGAAGAAGTTGAGCTCTTTGTAACCTGGGCATGAAAAGCTTAAATGGAAGGAAAGCTATTTTGCACATCTCATCTCTAACTGTACTCCTCAAAAAGAGCCAAGTATTCAGAAATCTGATCTATGTAATGCATTAAATACCCCACAAATCCCACACCCCATTTCAAACCACACACCACAACCTCAATAAGAACTGCCACATGTACATCCTGGCTGCCTGCCACGGCCACTCCCACTGACAACAGCAAGCAGCAATTGCTGCTAATTGGGCATCATGCATAAATAATGCCTTCACTCTCATCCAGAGGGGAGGCAGAAAACCATTTCCCTCCAGCAGACACCGATCCCTTTACCTCCCACTAGCCTGAGGCCTCCTCAGAGGTTGAACACGGCCGCTGTTTTACAGATGGCAGCACAACACGGACTGAGGATCTCTGCCTGCAGTCCCATGGAGCAGGGAAGCACAGGGGTGATCCCCTGAGCTGCAACGTGGGATGTACAGCAGCGTTCATGTCTCAGCTGCCATCTTGGCAACCAGATTATGCTAAAACACCGGTACCTTGCATTTTTAATAGCTGCAGCAAGTCAGCTCTGCATCAACAGATGGTATCCCATGTACAATCCTGGGACATGGATTCAGTACTGAGTCACTCACATCCCCACTGCCCCCCTGTTTTAATTACCAGCCTGGCATTATGAAGCTACTCAATCCACATAGTGTTCATCTCCTCGATAGAACATTACTGGCTGTTTTTAAGATGATTATATTCTGCATGCAGAGTCTCTGGGGATCTAAATATCCATTTCCTCAGTTGAGCTCACCCAACAGACTGTATCCAACAGACTGTATCCAGCCTCACAGAGGAGAGAAATGCAGAGACCCAGATCAGCCTTGTTCACCAGCCAGGGATATCTTCATTTGGAAATGTCAAGATTTAGGTACAAGAGAACAAGTGTTGGTACAGCACACACAGCAGTCACAAATCCCAGAGCACCCCCAGACTTGACAGAGCTTCAGCCACAGAGCTCACGAGGAGCTGAATCCTCAGCACAGGTAAGAAAGAGCCGAATGTTCCTCCAGCACAGTGCAGACAACCAGCTCTGCACCAGCAGAGCAATCAGGGTAAGAACTGAGGGATCAGTAGCTTGACTCTACTTTGGAAACACAACTGGCACATCTGGAGAGCAAAGGAACTTCCTGACCCACACACCTCATGGCAGAGGCTGCTGAAGGCACAGAGCTGACTGGCAGAGAGAGACTCTGGTGCCCACACCAAGCTCCACACCAAAGGAGCGAAGTAACTGCAGGGCAAAGTGTTGCTGAGGACACAGAGGGCACATCCAAGGTGCTGTGACAGAGCGGGCAAGGAGGGAGACTCGCCTTCAGTAAAGACCTCCCACCCGCACACTGGCCGAACAAAGGCAAAACCAGTCATTCTGGACCTCTCCATTCTTTGTGTTCTACTGGTTGTAAATGTTGTGTTTCAGGTTCTTTGAAGCACTCATGAGTTAGGAAAGGAAGACACTGAGTTTGCAAGCCTCATGGCAGTTACTGAGCAGAGAATCGCAGCCTGAGCAGGCAATCCCCAGACAAACAGGATACTTCACAGGAAACAGGAAAACAGAGAGGGCCTGACCGTATCCTAAAAACAGGAAAAGCTCCTAAGGCAGTCTCCCCTATTTGTTACTGTCCTCAGCCCGACACAGCACCACCTTCACTTTCTCTTTTAGACACAGTTCCTTACAAACTCTAGCAGTGTGTGTTTATGTGTGTGTGTGCATGTTTGTACCTCCTCCCAACCAAGAGCTCTCTGCACTTATGACTTAAATCAAATGTCCATTCCTAACAATTCCTCCAACAGGCCCCCACAGGAGGACTGTCCTAAAAGCAATTCCAAGGTTGCTGCAGAGAAGCAAGGGACAAACAGCCACTAGCCTTGCTCAGTGTGTTCTCTTTTTGTTTCCTGCCAGCTAAGCATCCCACCAGCCCAGGCAGCAACACTTTGGAGCAGGGGCTCTCCTTTTTCTGGGGCTCAACAGCAGAGCAAGTCCCTCATCCCTGCCCGGTTTCCAGCCTGTACTGCACAGGCTCAGGTGATGTGTTACAGCAGGTGCTCCTGTCCACCCCAAATGTCACAGAACTGTGCTGTGAAATGACCATTCACACAGCACCTGGCTGAACTTTAGATCAGGTAACCCTGCAGGGCCAGGGATTGCACATCTTTGTACCACCCGTTTGTGAGCCACCGTGCAAAAGGAAAGCCTGTAGACAGACTTATTCAAAATATAAGTAACTAGTAAGATTTCATCCCTCCTGGCAAGGATTGCACCTCTACACAGGCTTCAGAGCAATAATAATTTTTTTCTATAGGATCTTCGCAGCGCAGAATCAATGAGAGACTTTAAATCTACCACCAGCTCTCTGCTCTCACAGCAGAGACAGTGTTGCAAAGCAAACTGGAAAATGGGATTTGTAGAAGTCTGGCAGGGAAAGCCCAGGACAAAAGTCAGCTGTGTGAAGTGTTAGTTACAGCTTTGCTTTTAAGACAACTTTGCTTTTGATCAACCTGAGACTCTTGGACAGCTGAGTCCAGCTTGAACACTCTAAGAAATGGTCTGCCAGGGACCAACCTTTCCCCAGGCACAAGATGTGATTTTATCAGACTCAAGCTAACAGCCCATTGTACTCCTGGATTTCCACACCAGAGAAAAGGAAAGGACTGGGGTTTGTCCCTCATGCTTGATTCTTCCTGTCTCTTTAAAAGCAGAGGCACAGCTCCCATTAAAATCTAACAAGCTGGTACACAAAATCAAAATTTCTAATCTTCCGTCTGATGGCTGGCAGGAACCCCAACTGATTGGGAAAAGAAAAGGTGTTTCCCCAGCAGTTAAAGCTGCCTGTTCCCTGCAGCTGACCAGCCCTGATGAGCTGTCATATTCACAATCCATGTTTCCCTTCATCTGTTAAATAGGCAGCACTTTTATGGGCAATTTGGGAGGGCTCACACATTCTCTATTATGAAGCACATCTGTTTTATTGTCAAAGGGATGGGCCCTACCAGTATAATGTGTGCAGTGTAATGTAATATATACATATCATATAAAAATCCTAAAGATCATTTCTCCATGTGTGACTATAAATATACATCTGTGGCATAAGTTAATTTCTTCCTTCTGGTAATACTGCCCTTTTTAATCACTGAAATAATTCTGAAGTGATTTTTCTTTTTTAATACTCTTACACCTTTAGAGTTTCTCTTTGGCAGTTAAAAAATCAATTAAGTCAATTCCATTTGCGTCCAGACTTGGTTCCACTTTCAAGTTCTGGGCTCCCCGTGTGCTGTAAGCATTCAAGTGTTATGTTCCTTACAGAGATATTTAATTTTTTTTTAATGCTCACATAGGAACACTCATTTTTTAATTAAGAAAAGCCTGGAGATTATAAAAGCTTATTTTTAAGAAAATAATTAACTTCTGTGCCAACTCTAAACCTTCACCAATGAGCAAACAGTGACTTCTGCTCAACCACTTCTTCCCACCAGAGCTTTAGGAATACCTCACAGTGCATTCTGAGCTCAGAGTTTCATGTTACCAATGATTAGATGAAAATCTCTTTGTCCAGCTCCCTAATGTCAGAGGAGAAGGCTGCAAAACAGGAGACAAGCTGCTGAAGAAGCAAAGCATGTTGAGAGCCAATAGCTTGGAAGGATTTGGCTCTGTCCATTATTGCAGCCTGGTTTTGGATCCAGGAGCTCATGGGCCAGGAGGTTTTGCTGCTGGTAAGAGATCAGAAGGCTCCAGGAGAGCCCAGTCATGCGTTCTGCACAAGCAAACACTGGTGCCCTTCTACAGAATGTAAATATGGGAGCGCCAACACCCCACCCTTTTCCACACGCAGTCAGTCTCACCTAGATCACAGAGACGTGAAATGAATCCAGCCAAGAATGAGGCTTTTGCTCCTTCCTTTTTATTCAGGGCCCCTTCTTCCCTTACACAGGTCAATAAATCAGGGGAGGGGAGCGCTCTCGCCTGGGCAGCTGATCCAAGGGATTGCCTCATACAGGATTTTCTTTGTGAACAGCAGACTGGGCAGAGCCCTAAAGGCCTGATTTACCACCCTCCAATCTCATTTTATAAGCACATTTCCCCATGAAGGAAGGACAGCCCAAAGCTGAGGATACTCTGAACTATTTGGCATGCAGAAGAGACTTTGGAAGAATCCCTTAAAACATCAATTCCCCCACTTCTCACTCTACCAACATCCACAACTAGTGGTTTTTAAGAATATATTCACAAAAGCCATTCTTTAGCAATGCAGATAAATGTGATAGTGCTTTAGAAAGTATAAACATGTTTTTTCCAGGCTCTTCCACAGCCTTACCCATCTATAATTCAATTCCCAGTAGTAGCCTCTGTCTCTTGAGTTTTCTCCTACCACCCTTTACCCCTTTCCATCCATACCCTTGTCTTGTGAATTCATTCCCCATCATTAACTATCTTTCTGACATCACCCCCATGTTTTCTTAGGAGCTGTTATTTCCTTACTTCAAAAGCTGGATCATAACAGCTGTTCTCCATTGTAGCTCAGAAGAATCAGAGATGGGACTTCTCAATAGAGCAAAAATCCTTCTGCTCTTTAGAAAGAAGGACAGGCTACTAATTTTCCGCCAGTGTGCTGCTGCTACTGGGCACCCCACTTAAAACAAAAATTAAGCAAGCTCCCAGGACAGGTACAACATATGTTAGACCTCTAGACAGCAACCCTCCCTTCACACAGCCCTGACTTTCACTTAACTCCTTCTCCACCTCAGCCTGCAGAAATAAAACATTATTTCACAGATTACAACTTGAAACCTCTGCTGCAAACAGCACAGCTGCTCAACAGCCCTTTCCATCAGCTATTACCTAAAAACAGGGCAAGGTTCTCCACCCATTATGCGCGGAGGTGGGGGAAAGGATACAGAGAAGGGAGCAGTGGCAAACCGTGTGATGTAAACCCGCAAGCGGAATACATTAGAAGCTGTGGACATCCCTTATGACAGCAGCGTCTGCTCTGTTAGCACAAGACGCCGTTCAGCAAGGCACAAGATGTCACCAGAGGTGGTGATGGGGCCCGGCCAGGTCTGGCGGCTGCCCCGGGGACCGGCCGGTGCTCTCCACAGACCGGGGACGCGGCGATGGGCGCAGAGCCCCACCGGCCTTCGGGCACGGCCTCGCCGGGAGAGCCTGGCCAGGGCCGGCCGTGACTGCAGCCCCGGCCCCGCGGGTCCCCAGCGGCTCCAGCCCCGGCCCCACACGCTCGGGGACCGCACACAGGAGCGCCGGGGGTGCCTCGGGCAGGGGCGGCTGTGCGGGGCCCCTCAGGGCGGCGGTTCCGAGATGGCGCGGCCCCCGCTGCCCCCCGCCCGAGATGGCGGCCCTCACCTGAGTCTTGGTGGTGAGCTGGATCACCGCCTTCCTGAAGTTGAGCTTGGAGTCGGCGCTGCCCATGGTGCGGCCCGGCTGCGGGCAGGGCAGGGCCGGGCAGGGCTGTCCCCTCACGCCGCCGCTCCTCGGGCCGCCGCTGACGCCATCGCCATCCCCGTGCCNGCATCCCTCCCTCCCTCCGCCCGCGGCTCCTCCTCCGCCAGCTCTCCATCCCTACATCCCGCCCCGCCGCCTCCCCTCTTTTCCCACCTCCGCCCGCCATCCGTCCGCCGCTTCACCCTTTCCTTCTCGCCCTCCTCATCGCAGCCCCTTCCCTCCGTTCCTTTCCCTCCCACACTTTGCTCCCCACGGCCGTGGTTCCCCACAGACCCTGCTTCATCTCCACTCAAGCAGAGCACGGCTTTTCTCATTTCTTCTTCCTCTCTATCCCCTCCTGCCTATGCGCCCTCCACCTTCTCTGCCCCGCGCTTTCCTTTTCAGCCCTTCTCTTTTGCTCCATCCCTTGCCTTATCCCTGCATCAAGTTCCTCTGCTCCCATGTCACCACTTCTCCCCTTTTCTTGCCCCTTTTCCCATTCCTCTGCCCGCAGCCTTTGTCCCCCGAAGCTCCTTTGCGAGGCTTGGGCACAAGCCCAGTGACAGCTCTGTCAAGCCATCACCGGCCACTCCCAGAGCCTGGTCCCAAGCCCAGGTGGTCCAGAGGTGCAAGCAGGATGCCAGGACAGCAGTCAGCTCCAGTCTGTCCCTAACCGTGGGTCGAAAGGATGCCAGGAACAAGCACGCTTGTAACACAGACCCTGCTCGAGCACCTTATGAGGAGCTCATTGTATGCGGTGGCCCATTAACCCTAATGAAATTCCACCCACACACAAGGAGAGGATGTTTTATAACCCTGGGTGCTGGGAATTCAGGATTTGGCACTCGCTGAACACCTCAAAGCAGCTGTTTGAGGGCATTCAGTGTTGCCTTTGAAGCCATTGTCGCGATTTTCTGCCCCGAGCAGCCTTGTGAACTGCAAGCAGGTCTTTTGGTGTCCCTGAGTTACATTTCACATGCTCAGCTCTGCAAACCTCCTTTATTCAGAGGAAGTGAGGTAATTCCAATCGTTCTGCAAAAGAAAGCAGTGTGCTGACTCTCCAGCTGGGGCAGACTGTGGGAATTCTCATTTGTTGGCATATAACCTGTGCAGGAGTGATGTTTGATTCGATTGAGTGACTTATCAGATCTGAGACATTCTGGTAAAACCTACAGGAAAAAATATTTTCACAAAATTATGAAATCTGGCTTTTGCTGCCAAACAGCCTGGGGCTTTACATCCAAGTACTCAATATGGAGATAAATTATAAGAATTTATTGTTAGGAACAGAATACTTTTCCAAAGCAATTTTTTTCTCACAAATAATAGAACTAGTCCAACTACCTGACCACTTCAGGGCTGACCAAAAGTTGAAGCATGTCATGAAGAGCATTGTCCACATGACTCACCAACAGGCATGAGTTAAAGATTTGCCCATTTCTGTATTAAAACTGCTTAGAAATTGATCTAAGACCTAGAGATAGCTTTCTCCCAGATACACCAGAAGTGCTTGATTATGTTTGCTGAGTTATAAATGCCAAAGAGACTTCTTGATTCTGGTCTGTGACTGTATTAAGGCAGATGACTTTCCAGGCAGCCACTGGCTTTTCAGAATGTGTATATGTGATGGAGAGGTCTATGAGGAGAAAAGGAGAGAGGAATTATAGACAATTCCTCTCTTATTCCCATCTTTATCCCTCTCGTCTGCTGTTGTACACAAGAGCTGAGTACTAGCCCTTGCTTTAATCATCCAGGGGCTCCCAGCTGCCTGTCACTGCTGGATTGGATAGAGTTTTCTGACACAAATCCCATCTTTTCTGGATGCACAGTCTGCTGCTCTTGCGTAGACACTTTATATTGCCTTTTCTGTAGGCACCAGTGCAAGGTAATGAGATCAAGTATAAATCCATGGAGTTCCATCATACAGAAGGCAAAAAAAGCAAAAACAAACAAAAAACCAAACCAAAACAATCCACCACCACCAAAAAAAAAAAAAAATTTACCTAAACCCACTGTTACCCCCACAGAAGTTGATTTGGATCTTAGAATCTCTAATAGATTCCAGGGCTGACAAGCATCAACAAATTCCCTTGGGTGAAACTCCAGCTAGTAGAAAGACCACAATGTCTAACCCTTATTCCATTAAGGTGGAAAGCAAACAGCAAAATCCCAAGATTTTTTCTGAATTTACTTCTATGTAACAGACACATTTCTTCCTCAGAACCCTATAAATCCGGATTTCCCTGAATTAAAAGCTCATTCCATCCTTCACAAAGACAAGGAAAACGAAAGAGGAACCCGCATCCGAGGCACTGAATTCCCACCAGAGGGCAAAACAACGTAGGGTTGGAGGAAGACAGCACACTGAGGAAATGCTGTGGGACTGTTTGCATGGGGTGTCCCCTTTTGCAGCCACAGCTAAGGAGGGATGGATGATCTTCCTGAAGAACAACCCCCACAAACCCAGCAAGGCAGAGAAGGCACTGAAACCCGCACTGAGAGGTCCCAAGCCACCGTGAAGCCCATGGCAAGGCCAGGACACGGCATTCCGACCGCAAGCCCTGCTCCTGGCAGACCTCCCCGCCGGCAGGGACAGAGCAGGGGGCTGCGGGACAGCTCCCCTTCCTCTCCGCCCGGGTCAGCCCCACCCGGGCGCCCCGCGCTCCGCTCCCCGCAGCCCCGCGCCCGCCCCGCTGTCCGCGGCAGGGCTGGGCGGAGAGGAGGAGGCGGAGAAGAAGGAGGCGAAGGAGGACGGTCTCGCCTCGCCTCCCCCTTCCCTCTCGCCGGTTTTCTTTGCAGCATTTCCATGCTAGAGGTCCCCACCGAGCTGCGGAGCGAGGATCTGCCTGGCTGCGCTGGGCCCTCTTCCTTCCTTTGTGCATCCCCCAGCCCTGTGCAAGCCGTGCCCCCCCGCCCCGGCCGCCACGTCCCCGCTGCTTCCCCCCCTCCGGAGCCCCCCCGGCCTTGGAGGCAGGAGGAAGCCGCCCCCCCGGGCACGCAGAGCCGGGGCAGCAGCCAGGCACCGGCTGCCACGTCGTGCCACCTCCTCCTCCCGGCCCGGCCGGGGCACCGAGGCCGCATCCCTGCCCGCATCCCTGCCCGTATCCCCGCATCCATCCCGCCCCGCGGTTCCGAGGCGCCGGGCCCCCCCTTCGGCGGATGCTGCGCGTCTCCCCGGGCCGCTGGTGCTAAATGCTGAGCGCCGACAGGATGGAGGAGTTTCAGAGCGAGGAAGAGGAGCCCTGGTACGACCAGCAGGACCTGGAGCAGGGTAAGGATTGGGGCACGCCGCAGGCTGCCAGGGATGGAGGGCCAGGGGATGCGCGGGCAAGAAAACGGGCAAACCCCGGGGACGGGAGGGTGGGAGACCTTCTCTCTGGACTGCTGTTTGGGTGGCAAAGCCACCGCCTCATCCTGCAGCGGCAAATCTCGGCTCCGCTGCTCCCAACCACTGACCTGGCCGAGGAAAGTTTAAAGCCGATGGATAGAGACACGGAGCCCAGAGCTGTCCCAAGCACCAGGGCAGTAAATAATTTTACTGTGTTACATCTTCAAGGAAGCTGGTTCCCCAAAAACTTGCTTCAGGCAGAATCAAACAGGGGTAGTTATGACACTGCTTTTATTTCAGAGTAGTCCAAGGTAGAGTTACCAGGCGCATTTGTTAGAAATTAATACATGGGAAATAATGTATAGCTAAAGATGCTGAAAGTCTCTCCCAATAGCTTTTGCTGTCCAAGCCCAAATCCAAAGGGATCTTCAGCTTCTTAGTCACCTAATTACTTCTGAAGATTTTTCCAATCAGCCATAAAACCAGGAGAAATATGGGAGGAGAAAAAAAAAAAATCAAGGCCAAGTTTCAAACAGCAAAAGAAGCCTTGTTAGAAGATAAATGTTCACTTTTGTAGTTTGCTTTGAATTAACTCTACCTAGTTCAATGGAATATTTATCCTGAGTCTGGACAGTTGGTGCCTGGATTTGGGGCTTCTTTTAATTTAATTTTTCTTATCTTAATATTTTGAGTCAACAAGCAGTAAGTAAATAACTGGAAGAAGTCCTATTTCAGGCCAGTAGCCCAGGAATAAAGGGATCTGATTTGCCAATGCGTAGCAAGAAATCATTCCTACCTAAACAGAGTTCCCCTCTGGCACACTGGGCTATAGGCACAGTTCTGTATTTGTTTTTCCCAGCTGACTGTCAGAGGGATGTGCAGTCCAGCTGCAGTGCCTCAGCCCACCATCGCTCCAGTACATTATGTCATGGTCTGAAGTTTACACAACTTCAGCTGCAGGACAGGGGCCCAGCAAGGAATGACAACCAGCCCCTCAGGGGTTGTCACAGCTGAGCTTTAACCCCAATTCCTCAATTAACAGGAAGTAGTGGGATACTGGGCCCTGCTCTTTGAAACAGAACACTCAAACAAAGCCAAGAGCACGGAGATGAAGCTATCAGCTGGATAAACAGTGCAGCCTTTGAATGCTCAGTAATTCACATTTCTGGGTGACGTCTTCCCATGGCTCACAAGGGGCCTGGGCACCGGTCCAGGGGCGGGATGCAGGCTGAGGAACAGCACAGCTAGGGATGAATATAGGCAGCGTTGAACAACGTGGGACCAATTGATTTTTAGCCTAACGCTGTCCCTGGTGTCAGGTTCATGAGTCAGCACTGGCAGTGCACAGCTGCTGACAACAATAAAAGCACCTTCCCACTGCAGGCCAGGTCCCCAGCTCTGTCCCAGCAGCCTAAGAACACAATGACTGTCTCCAGATGATGGACTGACGCTGGGCACGGGCTCCACTTTTGAGCATACACAGAACTGGAAGAAAACACAAACCCAAAACAAAGCCCAGCTGTGGCTTTGCAGCCTCCTGTACATGAATAGGAGCTGCACAGGCTCGCACAAACTCAAGGAGAGATGCAGGAAGGCTTTAACTGGAATCAGCCAAACGGAAAGGTCCTACGGGGTAATTACAACCGTAATTAATTTGCATCATGCACAAAGCGTCACAAAGGACAGTGCTAGACTTTGTCCACACACCCTGTGCCTTTGCACGACACGCAGAGGTCTTTGCTGGCGGCACAGCCCTGGAGCTGCTGCTTTGGGAATGGGGGTGGGAGCACAGCACAGCACCTCCAGCGTGGCACGGTTCGAGGCGTTACTAAGAGGATTGGCACGCCAAGAGCTCAGGGTCGCACAGAAACCCACGCCTCGGGAGGGCAGAGGACAAAAGCAGAGGCTTAAAGACCATTCCTTAGGAGCAAGGGTGGGAGAAACAAGAAACAGAGAAGGTTCTTCTGTGAACCAGTTGGTTGCTGGGCCTTTATCGTCATTTCACAGCATCATCAAATATTTATTACATTTACATCCAAAACTGTTTGCTAAGCAACAGATGGCTTAACTGGGAGCTCTGTGATGATTATGTTAATTAACCATTTTAGCACCAGAGTGGAAATCATGCCTCCAGCTCCACACCAAGCACCTGTTACTTTCTCCGTCATCCTCCACGAGCTTCACCTTGCCAAAGTAACTATTTTTTTTTCAAAATAATAAATCCCAATCACTCTTTCTTTCCCCTGAAGTGTCCACAGCAACTGGGTGCATCCACCATATGCTTTGGAAGCAGCAAGATCTGGTCCCCAGCCTTGTTCAGATTAAGCCAGTGCCTTTCAGATGCCTTTAGCTGTTTCCTGCACGCTGTGACACTCTGTGGCTCAAGGCATTGTACCAAGATGCCCCAGCACACAGAAGCAGAGACTCAAATCCCAGCCAGGACCCTCAGAAATAACATGGTAGCAATGGTGTCCTGTGAGGTTTCCAATGAAGTTCCCTCTGGGAAGGCTTGAGGAAAGTGGTAAAAATGGAGCTGCAATTCCCTCATATCATGATTTATCTTATTCCTTTCTAAGCATGAAGAGATATCAGTGTTGCTTTGGTCCAGCCAGCTTCCATGGGCCAGGCAGTCTGTGCCTCTAAGTGTTAAAACCAGAATAAAATTCTGGTGAACCTTTTTCCAGCCATTGAGAACTGATGATGTGGCTGCAGATGCATCCCACCCTGAGCACAGGGCCTGTGTGCAGCCAGACCCCAAGAGAATGAATGAGCTAAAATTAGAGCCTGAGCTGCGGATAAGTGGGGGCACCTTTACTGTTCATCAGGAGCTTTTGTTTGGGAGGGCTGTGTGCCAACTCAATTGCATCTGGATCCAAACAGCCCCAGCAGCTCTGCCAGCCACTTCCAGCCTTCATCTCCCCCGCAGCAATCTCACAAGATGAATCCTCCTTGCAGTCATCCCACTGATCTTCCCAGCCTCCCTATCCCCCTGCCAGCATTCAGAGTGCAGCCCAAGAGGGAGCCTCTCAAAGGCATCTGATCTCTGTATCTAACCATGCCTAAGGCACATGGGGGGATTCCTGGGTGTCCTGCATGGGGCCAGGAGCTGGACCTGATGATCCTGATGGGATCAGCATATTCTAAGATTCTGTAAGTGTGGGATGATTTTCCCCATGTCAATAATCAGCTTCTCGTTGCTCTGAGATAGGCAGCAGGAGCAGAGAGAGTGCAGGAACGAGCACATCACCTCACTGCCACTGCCAGCCCAGTTGTCCTCCTGGGCAGCCACAGGAACGTTTGGGCCAAACCATCTGCAATGCAGGCTTAGGACATTACAGCTGTAACCTCTAAAGGTCTCCAGATTTAAGGATCTTTTTTTAATTCCTCCTCCTCTTGCCAAGCATCTGATTGCTTGAGTCCTAAGAAGGAAAATGACACAAGGTGCTGAGCTTGCACCGCTCCCAACTCATCCGTGTAAAGACACAGGGTCACCGGTGCTCCAGTGACCAGAGCCTGAGCCCAGGGGATCCATGCTGGCACCCACACCTGCACCACCCAGGTGGTCCAGAGCACTGCAACCCATTCCCAGCTTCCCCAAAGCATTCACTGCACCGGGGAGCTGGTGAAACTCCCTATTCTGCCCCTCATGAGGCAGTTATCCCAGCAAGGACAAGGCACACACCTTGCCTGTCCTCCAGGAGCACAGCAGTTACCTGCCCTCCCTCCCCGGAGGCGTGCCAGAAGGACAGAGCTTTGCCTGCAGTAGCTGAGCCACTTATTTATTTAGCAGTACAGTACAGCAGGTAGCTTATGGAAGTGGAAAGTTTTCAGTGACTAATTTCTGAGCTGCTTAGGAATGACAAGAGGGACTAGAAAAGTCCCAGGAGACAAGGAAATAAGATGACAGGTTAGTCTAAGGAAATGATGAGAGGCTCCAAATATGGGGGGGAAAAAAGAATATATATAGATGTATTTTCCTAGAGTGGAAATTCCCCTGTTACATGAAGGCAGCAAGAAAAAGGGGCACAAGAAAGCCCCTCACAGCAACTTTTAGTGAGAGACCAGAGGCTCCTTTCCACATCTGCTGAGCCCAGCCACATAGTTGCAGCTGTGGGAGGGAGCAGAATTAAAGGAACTGCTGGAAAGGGAAAAAAATCTGAGTTTTCCATATCTCCCATTCTGAAACAATCAGCTAACAGTGTCAATTCTCCTTGGCAAGGCCATGCACAAAGGATTTATGGTCTGAATCCTGAAGGACGTTTTCCCTCAGCAGCTCTGAGCCTGAGGGACTGGGAGCCAAGGCACCGGCCACTAACACCCTGCACGTGGAGCCTGTCCCCCACCGCAGCATTTTCCAATCCTCTTTCTTTGCTCCTGTACCAGCCAGTACTGGCTGGTGACAGGGCAGATGCACTGACTCAGTGTGACAGGCAGGAACTACTTAGAGCAGTGACAGCACCAGGGTCCCATCCTGCTGCTGCTCAAAGCAGTGCCAGCACTCAGGATAACGCCCTGCTCGCTCACTCTGCACTCACACGCTCTGTCTCCTCTCCCAAAAGGCTTTCCCAGAGCAGCACAGTGCTAAATTCCCACCTCATCTCACTCCAACAGATCTGTGTGCTCACACCAAACACACCTTCAAGGTTTCCAAAGCTTCTACTTAATCTGCCCAAAACCAGGAAAATATCTCCAATACAAAATACCCCAAAGGAAGGAGCCCACATTACACAACTGCTGCTTTTTGCACAGCTAGGAATTACAAAGGGATTTTATGATACGGTTTGTTTTTTGTTGGTTTTTTTTCCGTGTGTATTTAACAAACAGTTATAAGCCACCTCTCCAAAAAGCAGCAGTTCTAATGGTTTAAACAGACAGTTCCTCTGCAGCTTTCTGGGAAGTCAGTGTAGTCTATCTCACATGTTGTGCAGCTGCCCTGGCCCTGCTCAGTTAATTTACCTCCTCCCTGAAGAATTCAGACCTTCAAGTGTGTAATATCCAGGTCCATGCTGGCCTCTTCCAAATATGCAGCTGCAGCACCAGCAGCTGGAGCAAGGATGTGATCACGCCATCCTCCAAGTTTTCTTGGTCCACAAGGAAATGTTGAGTCCTGGGAAGGCACCTGAAGTGGGAAGTGGTGGCCAAGGCCTGGTGTGTGCAGGAGGAGGCAGAGCAAGGAGCAGCACAGCACGCCCCACAAGCATCAGTCTTTGCAGCAGAACTGTGCCAGGGACACTGGTTTTGGTGTTGGGCCCACAAAAGAAGTATTGCTCTGCACCCTGCTCAGGACTAGCGGTGGACGTAACATCATTTTGGGAGTACATCAAGTATTTCATCACTCCCTTTCCCTGCACACTCAGGCTGGAATGTTACAGCCCTGTGCAGCTGCACAAGCAGCACTGATCGCTCAGCTGAGGTCAGGATCTCTTCCCACAGGGGCAGCATCTCCAGCCTGTGCCAATAGCCAGGCACAAGGCAGCTGGGCTGAACTGAGCACCTGGAGGAACAGGGCTCCCTAACACAGTACAGACAGGACGGGAAGGGAGCAGGAGTGGGGCAGCACCCTGCAAGATGACACACTTTTCTTCAAAGTTAAGAAAAAGGGCTGCTGGAGAAGAGGTGGGCAGGTTTTGGCTTTGCTGCAGAGGGTCAGGCTGTTTCTGCATCTAGCTGTAACACGTGGAAGAAAGGTCTCTGTACCTACAGGTCTCTGGACATAAGAGGAGGCAGACAGAAGTAAGCAGCAGTGGCAGTGCTGGCAGGGGCCTTGGGGGCTGCTACAGCTGCAAAGCGACAGTTGTGCTGGAATGCTTGCTCCCCGAGTGTCCAAATCGCTCAGTATCAGCGGTTCCACCTGCCTCCCCCCAGCAAGAGGGGAGCAAGGGCATCTGAGCTGCCTGGGAAGGGCTCAGAGCAGGGGAATGTGGAGCAGGAGCAGGGCAGGAGAGCTGACAGGGCTGTGGCAGCCCAGCGCTGTGGGCACCATCCCCTGCCACGTGAGCACAGTGACCTGTCCTTCGCAGGGCGCCCCTGCCCGGGGCTCTGCACATGCACAGCACTGTGCTGAACACCCTGGTGCTCATCCTCCTCATCCATCCTGGGTCACTTACAACCTCCTGTCCCCAAAACACACAGGGGACAGGAGTTCTGCCACATGGCAGCCATCCACATGTCTGTGCCTTTAGCTTTAAAAGAGTAGAGGCCTTTATTCACGGTTTTCTGCAACCCAACATAATTAATTAGTTGGAGATTTGCTGCCCGGGGGAGGAGAGCATGCAGGAAAGCTCTGGCTGCCTTTCTCCCTCCTCTTTCTTCGCTCCTTCTCTCCAACAGCCCCACTTGTATATATTTATTTAGGACATTCTGATCCAGGTGCACTATCAGAGCCTCGGAGCCACCAGTAACCAAGCTCTTTCAAACCATTTCAGCCTATAAGGCAAACACAGGCAGTGAGGCTGTTTAGATAAGAGAACAGCAGGAGAATATGCAGATGGGGCCTCAGCCGTGGTCTAATAACATCCTCTGTGTTCTCATGCTCTAACAGCTTGGCAAAAGGCTCAGCAATGGCTGTGGGCACAGGGATGGGTCTGCTCTGTGTGTGTTTGTAGAGACACAGCTCACAAGCAGAGGTGACCATCCTGGGTCTCAAGCATTCATGTACAGGGGAGAATTTGGAGTGCAGGATGATAAGAGGGAAGAAAGAAAAGGCATAAATTAAATCTAAAACGGCTGGTGAGCATCTGAGAAGAATAAAGCGGAGCTGATAGAGGAAATATCGAATAGAACTGAAAAATATAGAAGGCAAGGAAGGGAGCAGCAGGGGCTGAGAGAGCTGGAGGGCTTCACTGCAGCACAGCACAGTACAGACAGTGCAAGCCTGAGCCCCTTGTCAGGGATTTCCACTCCTTGGTGGTGCTACTTTTGCCCAGGGGGCTCAGGACAGCACGGAAGGAGCTGTTCTCAGTGCACTGGGCCTGCCTTGACCCCCTGCCAAACACCCCTCTGCCACCACCTGAGCTCCCCCCACCAGGGACACTTGCACAGCCAAAGGCAGCACAGGAGCACGGAACAGCTTACACAAGAGAAAGAAAAGGAAGAAAAATAAAAAAAAAAACAAGCAGGAAATCCAGCAAATCTCATTAGGGTAACAAAAATGCCAGTGTGACCAACATCAGCTCAGCCCAGCCAGAGCCACAGCTTGAAAGGAGGAGAAGGAAGAGCAGGCAGCTGTGCTGCCAGGGACTCTCACCCAGCCCTAACTGAGGCTTTTCCCCACCTGCTTCACTGGGGCTGTTCTACAAAACAAGCCATGCCTTTTTGGAACACCCCACTACACCAAAATAGCAGATCCTCCCAAAAAACACTCAGAACAGCAAGTGCAAAGCTGAGCTGAGCAGCGATGTCTGAGTTACACCAGGGTAAAAGGGAGGGGGAATCCACGTCTCAGCAGTAACACTGGTGACTCTCTGGAAACTCTGGCTGGCCTTGAGAAACACTGTCTCCTGTGGAATCTGGCATGTTAGAAAGGCTTTTTCAGGTTGTTTTGGAGATGCTGCCTGATGACATTTGCTTCCCTGCACCCCAGAAAGTTCCACTGCAATGCCTTATACAGGCCAAGTACAGAGATTGCTTCCATCACCTGCTATGGAGCAGCAATAAGTGAAATACAAAAGCTGATCTTCATTGTAATATACCCAGACAGCACAATCCCTTGCAACTATGAAGGAAAATAAATTAGTAGCAAGTATACCCTACCCCGAGGTAAACCAGCACAGCATCATTCATTTAGACTTTGAAAGGAATAATTGCACCCACCCTTGACTTTAAGTACCCATGTGTAATGGAGCAGACAGCAAATGCCATTAAATTAAACGTCAACAGCATTAAACATCAGTTCTTAACTCTCAGTGTGCCCCATTCATCAGCTCACAAGCACCCTGAGCTTCCTCCAGAGACCTCCCCAAGCTCCCCCCTGATCTTCAGCAGATGCACTCACATGTGCAGCACGGGACAGGAGCAGCCCTTTCCACAGCCCCACATTTAGGACGGGGCCACAAGTAATTCCTTTCTACATGCTCAGCTGCAAAGGACCTGCAAATCCATAAATCCTTGCTCATCTGGGCCACACAGCAAAGGACTTCTGTGTCCCCTGCAAGCTGCTGGCTTTGCAGGACAGGGACAGAGCTGGTTTATTAAAGGTGAGGAGCCACGTGCAGCATCCCCAGAGTGTTCTCTCACAGCCTAAACATGAGAATCTCTCGCTGCAAGAGAGAGGACAGGGGAAAGTCCAAAGCAGCTGCACCAGATGGTGGCTTCCTCCAGAAATCTGCATTTACAAGGAGCATCTGAACAGCTACAGGATCATCATTGTGCCCAGAGCAGCAAAAACGTGCCCAGCACCAGGCTTACACTCTCCCAAAGTCACAACCAGGAGATGCTGGAGGGAAGAAACCCCTCCAGAGGGCTGTGGCAGAGTGCTCTGCTCAAACAGATGCAGGCCAGCACTGGGAAGGCAGAAGCAGCTCCAAATCCTCTTTGAGCCTCGTTGCAAGGCTGGGGAAGCACCAGCTGTGCCCCAGCCCCATGCAGGGAACATGCCTGTGCCAGCACTGCCACTGGACATTGCCACGAGGGATTACCCTGGAGTTTGTCCCTCAGCCTCTTCCCATCAAAGGCAACTGCTACAGCTTTTGGATCAGGACGGGGTTTATTCAAGTTTCCTCAGTGGCACAGAGGTGGCAGAATTATTGCTGGGCTGCTGCTGCTGATCTCTGCAGCTCCAGGACAGAGCCTCCTTGATGTTCTGCCCAGCCCTGCTCCCCTGTACCAAGCACCGCTTGGATTCAGCTCCCGCTCCCTTCCCACCATATGGTCTCTCTTCTCATCCCCACCCTCCTTGCTCAGAGGCCTTTCCTGTGGAAGCTTTCAGAGAAATGCAGCCTCCATCCCTCCTTCCCCTGTTCCAGAGGCACAGCCCCTTTGTTTGGGGACACAGCGTGTCTCCTTGGCTGGTGTTAATTAGAAAGGTCACATCAGTGCTTGCAGTGCAGGGAGCCAGAGAGCACCAGGCTGGTGCTGCCCGGGACAGTTTGCGTGCACAGTTCTCTCCTGATAGGATTTGGCAGCATCAAGATCCCATTTTTGAATTGAACATTGGCCATTTCACAGTGGTGCCTTCAGCATAGGCAGGATGTGGAGGCATGGGGCACATCGAGCGGACACACAGCAATTTATTTCTTCTCCTGCACCCAGAGGGGAGGGGGAAGGGAGGCATCAGCATATCTGCTAAATTAGGACAAGTCCTTCAGCATTGGCTGGCTGATCTGACAGTGGAGAAGAGGAATACAAAAAATTGTGGGAAAACTATAGTACTATGTAGAAAGGATTCCTGAATTCCTAAACAGTTCTTTTTCTCTCCCAGAGAACTTGGGGAAATTTCACATTCAGCCTCAGGTTTCCAAGGTCTCTGTGGGGAGGAGCTGTTGCTCCCTCAGCCCATGCAGAGCCACAATTAGTGCAAAGATCAAGAGGGATCTGGTTTAAAGATGACATTAAAGCACTTCCACAGCATCCCCTCCCTCCTCCCAGCCCCACGAGCTGGGAACCAACAGGTGGGGAAGAGGATTCAGGCACAAGGAGGTGGATGAGACAGGATTATCAAGGATGCTTTGGCTGGCGGGCAGAGAATGAGGGAGTGCATGTGACAATGGCTAAGGCATTAAAAAACACAAAAAGCACCAATTCCCCCATGTCCTTCAGGCCTGGAGTCTCTCAGGACCTTGTGCTCAAAATGGAAACGAAGACTCAATTTCCTCCTCAGAGCTGAGCCCCATTCTTTCCTCTTTCCCACTCGTCCCCAAACGCTGCCCATTTCCCCCATTAAATTATTGCTGACAGAGCCCTTTAAATTACAATGCAGGATCTTGCACTGCCTAATCCACTTAACTCAACCCCAGCTGATTAAATTGGATGCCATATGGTGGGAGAGCACTGGTGTAATCCACGGGGACGGGGACACACTCGACTCATTACCTGGAGCCCAGCACGGAGCCCTCTCACTACACACCTCCACATCAGGGCCCTGCTTGCTGCCAGGGATGGGATTTCCAAGGTGCCACTCTCCAGCAACAGCACTGGTTCTGGCAAGGTGGAGCTGACATTAAACACAGCCCGAAGCAGCTTAAAGGCACAAATTATCCTTCATCTCTGCTGGCATCCGGCTGTTCCCCCAGCCCCAGCTGGTGTGGCAAACACTCGGGTCTCCCAAGGGCACTTTATAAACTAGGGAAATTTGGTGCTTGGAAAAAAACAAATAGGTGGAGGAGGTCTGTCCATGGGGAAACGTGCCAATAACTTGATTGCAGGGAGAGCTGCGACTGCAGCTCTCGGACTGGGTCACTGTGCAATGAAGAGGATTATAATTAAAAAGGTCACAGCCCTTTTAACAATAACACCCTGCAATGCAGGGCACAGCTGGGAGCACATTCCCATGGAAAGGGGAGATTCGAGGACATACCGAGCAGCTGTTGGCAGTGCTACATCTGGGGAGCCAGCAGAAAGAAACACACAAACTAGGAACGTATCAGCACATCCCACAGCACAGCATTGTCCATCAGGAGAGCCCTGGAGCTCAGCCCCTGGCAAGAACTCGTGTCCAAGGTCAGCATGAGCCTCATTCTGTGAGGTGTGAGAGGTCAGGGCTTTCCCAGGCTCAGAATACATCCCAGGAGTCCTGGTTCCCCTTCTTATTGTCTTAGTGACCAAGTATCCCTCCTTCCCAATCAGCTGCATGGCCAGATGAACCACTGGAGAAAATTACAGCTACTCACAGCCCTGGCACAGCCTTTGCAAAACACATCATTAGATGCAGACGAGAGGGGAGCACCACAACAGGCTAAGAAAATTCCAGGCCAGGAGCCCCAGGTCCCCTCACACTCTGCAGGATTTGTCACTCCTTAATTACCTACAGCTGCATGATAACCACACCAGAGAAAGAAAGAGCAATAGCACACACCAGGACCTGTTTCCTTACCTTTTGGAAGGATTAAGGTCACATTTTCACTCTGCCATCCTAAGAGCTGTTACCTCTAGAAGCACCAAGAAAAATGAAACCCACCTGCTCACAGTCGGCTTTTAAGAAAACAACCAATTCCTGTGAAAGCAAAGGGCTGTTCTCAGAGCCAACTGTGCTGTCCCAGCCTCACAAACAGCATCACCTGTGTGCTCAAGCTTTGGCCAACACAGGACTCACAGGCCTGGAGGCTTTTTCTTTTCCCAGTAGGAAAAACAGCATTTTAAACTGACCACACTGTCAACATCTGCTTTTCTCTGCATTTCTCCTGAAGTCCAACTATTTCAGTAGCTTCCTAAGGGCGTTTAGAGGTGGCAGAGAGTGAACACAGAGTGGTTTGTCCTTTCCCTGGGGTTGCCCCGAGGAAAGAGCCTTGGATTTGGCCGCTGCAGCGCTGCCAGGGTGGCACATCTGGGAGGTGCCTTCAGCCCCCTCGGGCCACACGGGGTTTTATTACTCCTGTCAGTCTATTAGCAGGTGATGGATGGAGGCTGACAGGGAAGGCAAGGCATTCCCTTCGTTAGAGATAATAATGTAATTTAGAAAGCATCCCCAAGGCCCTGCAGGGCTTTACTAACCCTTTTCTCTGTTCTGACGGGTGCTGAGCCCTTCTCAGCCATAGGGGACGGAGGTGCCCCTGCCACAGCCCAGATCCCGGGCTGATGCTGGTTACATTCTGCAGGGAGTGCATGAGGGTTCTGCAGCCAGCAAAGCACCAAATCATCGCTGCATGGAGGAGCTGCAGAGTCCTGAGCTCGGCCTCCCCTTGCTCCTGCAGCCCAGCAAGACAAGAGGCCAGGTCCTGAATGTTCTGTGAGCACGGTCACAACGTGCCAGTAAAACCAGTGCCATGAAAAGTGCCATGCTGTGCTTGGTGTGGGGTCATTTGCTGGGGCGGGGGGAGATCCCACCACAGCCAGCTATGGAGCTGTGGGAAGTGCAGCAGCTTTGTCCCTCTGCCTTTCAGACTTGCACTTGGCTGCAGAGCTGGGGAAGACACTGCTGGAGAGAAACAAAGAGCTGGAGGATTCCCTGCAGCAGATGTATGCCACCAACGAGGAGCAAGTGCAGGAGATTGAGGTAGGGACACAGTTGGGACAGGGGTGGAGACAGGGGCTGCTTGGCCACCGCTGTCACCTACGGGTGAAGGTGGGAAAGGGGCCCTTCCACCAGTGCCAGCAGCTCAGATGCCAGCAGAAAGGCAGAGATGTGCTGTGGGGCATGGAAGTTGAAGTATCTTCAGGATGGATTAAAGTCTGTTTGAGTTTTAAAGTCTGTTGATGGATTCAAGCTCATCGCAGCCCTGGGGAGGGTCTCGTTCCCCCATTAAACTGGCATTTTCCCTTTTCTCACATCCTCACTCCCTGCCCAGATGTGCACACCAGATCCAGGCTGCACCTGGGTCACGTTTGGCCTTCCCCTGCACATCCGTCAGCCTTCACACTCATTCCTCTCTGCTCTGCTGCAGCTTTGCCTTGATCCCAGAGATTCAGAATCACGTTTGTTCCCAGCTGGCCCCTCGGCACCCCCATAACACAGCCCCCTTTGTTAGAGACATCAAATAGCTCTTTCTCCAAGAGCTGCAATCTAAACCCCCATTTCAAGCATCCTGTGAGGTCAGGGCAGTATTTCTAAGAGCTCACAGAACTGATCTTAGAGGCTTAAACCTGCTGTGCCTGGGAGGGTTTTCATCCACTGGAAACCTTCTAGGGATCTGTGAGTTAAAAAACATTGGACACCCCCTGATTTAAAAGGACACAGGGCAGAGGAGGGCTGCAAGTTCCCAAGAGCAGCACATGATGCTGCAGGGATCAGACAGCTGATGTTTGAGGGAACTAGTGGCTGGATTTAGCCATCCCTCCTCCAGCAGCCTGTCAGAAGCACATCCACCACAGGATCTGGAATCTGGCCCCAGCTGAGAGTGAGCACCTGAGCAGATGCCCCTCTCCTTGTCTTCCAAGGATAAGATTTTGCAATGGCAGACTTACAGAAAAGGGTGTGCAAATCCACAGAAAGCACAGGTCTCATATTTCACAGACTCAGAGTTTTAGCCTGAATTCCCCAGGAAACACAGCTTCTGCAATCGATCTGTCAGATGATCCAGTAACCAACTGGCCATTTTCAGTCAACTTTCAGTCCCAGGAATATCAACTTTCTTTGGTACTGAGAACAAAACAGCAGCTGAATAGAGAGAGATAGAGGTTAGTGCCCTTTACAGAGGGCAGGGGAAGTTCAATCATATTTTAGACACAAAAATATTTACAGTGGTCAGGGGGATGAATATTTCATCTGTGGAAGAGGCTTCAACCAGGCAGACCACAGAACACAGAGGAAGAAAAGGCTGTAGGGGGTTCTGCTTGTGAAAAAAACCCTGTTTTTTGGACGTGGAGTGCTCATGCTTCACTTTTCCTTGCAGTACCTGACCAAGCAACTGGAGATGCTGCGGCAGATGAACGAACAGCACGCCAAAGTCTACGAGCAGCTGGACCTGACAGCACGGGACCTGGAGCTGGCTAACCAGAAGCTCGTGCTGGAAAGCAAGACTTCCCAACAGAAGATCCAGTGGTACGGCCTCTCCTGGATCTTCAAGATCCTAAAATCTCCAGCTCACCTTTCCCCCGCCCCAAAGCACAGCCTGTCATTGCTATTTGAGCCGTCCTCTTTTGTATCAGCCCCTTTCTGCAGCTGTTTAGAACACAAGTGTGTCGCAGTAATGCTGGTTAGCAGGAGTCAGCCACAGCACAGACATCCCTGGGTGAGGGCTGGATAAAGGAGAGTCTGAAGCTGCCTGGAGAGAGGCACAGCAGCCTCTCCTCAGATGTGTTTCCTTGGAGAAAAGGCACATAATCCTATCAGGGAGATTCCCAGCACACAGCCCTGAAGAAACCAGGCACAGATCCAGCAGCTCATGAAACCCTGGCTAGTCCATGCTGAAACACCAGTTTATCAATAATATTTCTTTCCTAAAACAAGCCCATGATCAAGGTCATCCCTAGAAACAACAGCCTAAGCCATGTCCTTGTAATGCACCATCCCTTGCAACAACAGTGTGGGGAAGGAATTTCTGAGCAGAGTGTTTTACAATCTATCTGCAGACAGAACAAAACAAAACCTCTGTCCAGTCTCTGTGTTTCTCTACAAGATAAACAAAAGGAATAGATGCTTGTTTGAAGTGCAGAGATGTTCCAGGATGGTGTTTATTTCCCAGAGGTGACTCTTTCAGCCAAATGATTTGAGGACAGAAGGACTCAATTTAATCCCCCTGTCCCTTTTTATAACCAACCCCATTCAAAAGTGACCACACAGAGAAAGACCAACAAAAATAACTGCTGTCATGATCCCAGGGCACACACTAGAAACTGGAAGCACCTTCCCTAGACTGGATTTCTCTATAGGAAAAAACACCTTTTAGGAATCTGTAGCGCCTGACTCCTCACCTGTGCCCCCTCCTCTCTCTGCAGCTTGACAGAAACAATCGAGGGTTTGCAGAACCAGGTGGAGGAGCTGCAGAAGCAGGTGGAGGAAATGAGGAGCTTGGAGCAGCTCCGCATCCGGAGGGAGAAGCGGGAGCGGCGCCGAACCATCCACACCTTCCCCTGCCTTAAGGAGCTGTGCTCCAGCCCCAGGTACGGAGCCTTGGCTGTGGCAACCCCTCCAAACTGCTCCCCACAAACAGGGGAGAGACTCTCTGGGTGCACAGAAACCCCTCAGACACAGAGGCTGGCCATCAGAATCTGAAACCCACGGCTGGAGCTGAAGGGGGACGTTCCTCTCACCTGCCTAAGGTGGTGCTGGCAAAGCAGAGCCTTCACGATCACGGCACTTCCCAAACCAGCACAGCCCGTTTTCCCTTCCCAGCTGCCTTCCAGCACAGCACCAGCACCTCTGGTGCACCAAAACCAGTTGAGATAGTGCATTTTGTGCTGTGTGACTCCAGCAGTCCCCGGGAGCACCAGTCACACACCCAGATACACCATGTGCTGCTAAGTGCTGTACAAACACCTTCAGCAACCCAGCCACTGCGTTAATTCACTGACCTCAGAGGGCATTTCTTGCTCAGCTTTGTCCACAGAAGAGGGTTCTTTAAATAGATAAGCAATCAATAAACTTTGTTACCGAAAGCATCCTCTGTCAGAGGATACAAACCAAAGACATTTTCTCTGCAGCAGCAATGGGGATGTTAATCAGGCCATAACCTGACCCCCAGCAAAATCCACTTAATGTCTCTTTTTCCCCCAGTCCCCCAATCCTGCTCTACCCCTCTAGCACAGGACCTTGGGTCCCCTTGCAGCTCCACAGTTGGCTCTGAAGGTCAGGCTGCCCTTCAGTGCCTTGAAATCTGTTCAATACCCCCCACCACAGCCATGCCTCCCAGGGAAGCCATGGAGCTTGCACTTTTCCTGTTCTAAACAAACAGGATGCCATGGCTGCTTCACTGAGGAGGAAACCCCAAATTCCCAAAGGGAAGGGGGAAGTGCTTGTTATCACTTCCCAGGCAAAGAAGAAGGGGAACCACTATCAAAAATCTCTGTCTGCCTTGCCACGCAAATCTTCCCTCCCTCCCTCCAGAGCACCTCCCAGACACAGGGCTGCACAGGCAGCAGCACACGTGCTTCAGGGTTTTGGCTGGGTGGGTCTGGGATTGTTGCCACATGCAGTAGGTAGCTGGTGAACTTCACAGTGCAGAGAGCAGCTGATGGATTCTAGCAGGAAAAACCCAAAGCCATCTATTTTCAGCTCAGACTTGAACGCTCATTCTTGCGTCACTGCAATGCTGGTGGCTTGTCTGTTAACCAGATGTGTCTTTTACCTTTTACAATCTCATTTCCCTCCTGTCTTTTGTTACTGCTGTCCAATAAAACTGCAAGTTCTGTGGGACTGAGATTGGTCTCTGTGTCCAGAGGAGCCACACCTTGTGGTCTCCTGGCACATGGAGAAGGCACATCTCACTCCATGAGCTTTTTGGACATCAGTGGGATTATTTACATAACAATAAGACACAAATCCCTCATGGGAGTATTGCTTGGTCAGACTCTCTCAAGCATCTCTCTCTTTCAGGTATGAGGATGCATTCCAGGTCCACAGCTCTTCCACAGAATTCAACCAGAAGCCTCTGGAGAGGGAGAACGAGCGTCTCCAGGCCATGGTGAACTCACTGAGATCCCAGGTGAACCAGGAGAAGCAGCGGAAGGAGAGGGTGGAGCGCGAGTACACCTCGGTTATCCAGGAGTACTCGGACCTGGAGCAGCGGGTGTGCGAGATGGAGAACTGCAAACTGCGCATCAAGGAGCTGGAGGCAGAGCTCCTGGAGCTGCAGCAGATGAAACAAGTCAAGAAGTACCTGCTCAGCAGAGAGGACAACCTCTCCGAAGCCCTCCTCGAGCCGCTGAACAACGCCCCAGAAGCAGATTACATCGACCTGTCCGAGGAGGAGGGAGGGAAAAGCCACGGGACATCCATGACCCCTTCCCCAAACCACCCCGTGAGGAAAAGCTGCAGCGACACGGCCCTGAACGCCATCGTGACCAAGGACGCCGTGAGCCGGCACGAGGGCAACTACACCCTGCACGCCAACAACGTGCGCAAGCGCGGCATGTCCATCCTGAGGGAGGTGGACGAGCAGTACCACGCCCTGCTCGAGAAGTACGAGGAGCTCCTCAGCAAGTGCCGGCAGCACAAGGACAGCGTGCGCCACACGGGCGTCCAGACCTCGCGGCCCATCTCCCGCGACAGCTCCTTCAGGGACTTCCGAGGAGAGGGGCACGAGCTGGAAGAGAGGAAAACCATGGAAAAGACCATCAGCAAACACGTGGAGGCCGTGGACAAGCGGCTGGAGCAGAGCCAGCCCGAGTACAAAGCTCTTTTTAAGGAGATCTTCTCCCGCATCCAGAAAACGAAAGCGGACATCAACGCCACAAAGGTGAAAAACAAGAGCAGCAAATGAGTCCCGGCTCTTCGCAGCTCCCACGTGCAATTTGCAACGGCCACGTCTTCCCTTGAGCCCCAGGAAACGCCACGTGGCCCCTCTGCTTTGAAGGTTCGAGAGGTCTGCAAGCAAGAGAATGTCACAGGGACCCAACTCACTTTTTTAAGCTTAGGCTCTGGACAACCCGTTGGGACAATTGTACATTGTAGTTAGAGGATTTCAGAAACCACATGACGGATCTCTGCATGAGTTACTGCCGCTGCCAGACATCACAACAGCAATGTAAACCCCACCATGAAAGAAAAGAAACCGATCTCCCCCTCTACCCTTTCTCAGCTTGTCCTACAGCCCGATTATCTGCAAGCAAAAGCCTGGATGTCCTCCAGTGTACTTCCACAGCTGGAGTACAGCGTCTCAAAGTAAAACAAAAAGCCATCAGAACTTTAGAGGCTGCCCCAGCACAGCAGCCCAGTCCTCCAGTTAGGTTTTATGGCTGAGAACCTACGCTTGAACCCAAGAGACTTCCATCTCTGCCTTCCCCAAAGGGTGGTATGGTCTTGCTATTAAAGCCATTCTCTAATCAAGTCAGGTTTTTCAGCTCTTTACAATGCAAGCTCATTGCAACTGGAAAAACTTGAAGAGAAACATAAAACTGATTGTTCCATCTCCATCAGTGTCGCCCAGTGTTTCAGTCCACGCTCCCCAGACCTTGCAGGCATATGGGATTTACTCGCTTTAAGCCTGCCCTGGTATTTCAACCCAGGTGAAGCACCGTGCCTGGTAGGAGCTCAGTGCCCAGAGCTTTCCCACAGCGAGACAAGAAGTGCTATTACAATATCAGAGACACGCTTTCATCTCATGGTCTGGGTACCAGCTCTCTGTGCTGTGCTCCTCAAGGGGTCATTGACCCATCGTAGCAAAATCCTTAAAAACAGTTTGCATGGGCTCACAGAACTGACTGCCAGGGACTCGCACACCAGCCAGGGCATGCAGCATCCCCCGGGTCAGGAGTCCAGCCCTGGCAGTAGCACGGATCACACATCACCCCTCACTCCTGCTCCAAACACCTCCCCAGCCACGAGGACAGATTGCAGCTTCCTGCTGAAAATAATCTTTCTTGGCTGAGACACTGTCACCTCTCATGTTCCAGTTCCCGTTCCAGCACTGAAATCTCCTCACTTTGGCTTCCCCAGACATGCAAACACGCAGCCAAAAGGCCACTGCAGTCTCAGGAATCACCGGTTTCCAGTTTCCATGAACTAGATGAAGACCTTGTACGGTCAGACACGTTTTAGGCAGAGAAGCAGCATCTCATTACAGCTTAGGCAACACCCTGAGCATTGAGCCACAAAACCCAGCAGTTCAGTGTAAGCAACTACTCTGTACCCGCCTGGAGCAACCATCAGCTACATCTGGATTCTCTTTCCACCAGCTTACATCCCAAAACCTTGGTGTCTATAGCTGGAACTTTGCAACACTGAGAGAAAGAAATATGAACGTGGCTTTGGAAGGGGAAGACTGTTCAAATGGAATTATCCCCCACGGTCAGGGCTTTGATGCTACAGGGAGCTTCCTTTCTTTCACTCCCCATGGAATTAATGCAGAAAACCCCCAAAAACACCCTGTTGTGTTAAGCTGAGTACCACAGAGGTAAGTTGGCAGGAGTGTGATGCACAAACATCCCCTGCTCCAGAGGGATCCTCCTCAAAACCACCAACTGCTCTGCTCTTCCACACTCTGCATTTCCAGGTGCCCCACGGCCCCAGACACATCAGGAGCCGCACGCACGGCTGTGGCTACCAGCTCTGTAACAGTATGGAGAACCTTCATGCCTTATTTATTTATAATGGAAAGCAGTTGTCTAATAAAATAAAATAAATAAAAATGAACAACAAGAGCAAGAGAAGCGTTGTTGATTTCCTGGGAGCCTTCACCACCCGTTGACTTGGCACCTGTAGCAGTGTTGGTTTAAGCCAGGCAGGGTTTGCCCTGCAGTCAGTTGATGCTGGAAAGAGAAGGGACTCACCCTCACTCTCTGTTTTAAACAATCACATGTGGATCAGCATCACAGTTAAGTGTACAACACATTAAATATATTTTTAAATGCTCTGTTCTCCTCTTGAACACAAAGAAACACCGATTTTCTCACAGTTCTTACTTTTAAGAACAGCACAAGAGTTAATTCTTTGATTTTCATGTACAATTTGGGTCAAGAAAGTGCTTCAGGCACCCTTGCAGAAAGGAAAGAGAATATGCTGAACTATTCTGCTGCATTATTTATATAACACACATTTTTGTGCAGTTGGACTGGCAACGCTGCCACGCAATAAAACCCCTCTTTCCAGACAACGGAAGTCTCTGTAAAACCACACCATTTCTAAGCTCCCAATTCAAATCCTATTTTTCTTTTGGCCTTTTTTTGCAAACCACAAATCCAAAAACGACTGATGTGAGTAACATGATATTAGTACTTGCCTTGACAAAGGCACAGCTGCCGTGTACCAGCAGCATGTTCAGCAAAGTGCTGAGGGCAATTTTGGATGCAATTTCTGCATCCAAAAATATTAGTGGCCATATATACACATCCTGATTGACTGTGTGAGTCAGAGTCACTTGATTCCTGCCTTAAGTGATGCTTTCAGTGATCAGAGGAGAAGAAAATGAGCATCTTCTGGCCTTTTGTGCCACCTTTGATATAAACTTTTCCAATTGCTTTTGGAACACCAAGGAAAGCTCCACTGAGAGGGAACAAGAGAGTCCTGAGCAACCACTCTGCCAGAGAAACTGGTGTAGCAGAGAGCAGCAGCCACGTAACAGCACACCCCCATGGCTCGTGGCAGAAAGGAGAATTGCTGCATGCAATTAAAATGGATGAGGAAAAGTACGAAGTCAGGGAAAATAATTGTTAATTTTAGAATTGGGCACAATCAGTGACCCTATTCCGCTCACAGCATTAAGATCAATAAGGGCACAGCTTGTCAGCTGTCTGGTTTGATGCTGAATTTGAAAGCTGCCATTTAGACACGTGCAGTTCCCTCAGACCTGGCCTGGCTTCTCACTGTCCCACCAGCTGGAACAACCCTTGAGAAGGTTTGTTATAAACAGGGAGGGGCCATCTGAAGCACAGATTCAAGGGATTTACAGAGCTTGAGCTCCCACGGGAAGGATTCAGCATCTTCCCTCTCTTACAGCAACTGAGAGCTCCTGGAAGGCCCCTCAAAGCCCTGAGGGACCTGGCTCCTGCTTTCACAGCCCTACCCTCACTCACACAAGGAGTGACCGGATCCTTGCACTCCTCAGCCCTTCCCTCAGGTTTCTGGGATGGCTCTTGATGGCTTTTGTGCACCAGTGAGCACCAAGGGGCTGAGGTGGCCTCCTCAGCCAGGGCCAGTGACAAAGCAGTTCATTTCTCCAGCTAGAATGCCAAAGCTTTGGCTCTCTTGGCTCTCACCAAAGTCAGACCTTGCCATGCCAAGCCCTGCCTGACAGGGAGAGCAGTTTCCAACCATCCAAGCAGAGATCACCCAGCTTTTTACCAAGGCTCTGTGGAGCAACACAGCTTGGGAATGAAGCAAAACCAGACAAATTTCCTTTTAGACTGGTCTGGCTTCTGTGTGACCTTCCAGCTCCTTTCGCATGAAGCCTGTGGCACTGTCCTTGGAGGCTGCTCCTGCACAACAACCACCAGACACGTTTGACAACAGCTGGTAAATGAGTCATCCTGCCTTGAGTATTTTACCCATCCCTCTGGCTACAAATCACACACATTTACCTGTTCCCTGTTAGAAATTAAGGTCACCAGATGGCACGGTTTGCCTCTGACAGCTCTGGGTTTTTTCCTTAAAGCATTTTGTTTTCAGCTGAGTTTGGACAAGGGCAGTGGAGCAGAACTCCAGGACTGAGAAGTTCAATTAAAGCAAAGTGAGGAGCTCTCTGTGGCCCTGAGCTGCTCAGCTGCAGCCAGGGCAGAGAACCTGAGAGAAGGTTCAGGACCTGCTCCCTCCCAAGGACTGAGTTCCCTGAGATCAAAGGTATTATCTGGGTGGGACACAGCTCAGATCAGTTACACAGTCTGTATCAGCTTCTGAACACCCATTCTGGCTTCATCCACAGTTTTAAATAAGAGATTGTCAGCTCCTGTCAAAACACCAGAGCAAATGACAGCCCATCCCTGCCTGTGCATTTTCCTGCTGCCAGGAATAGCAATCCCTGTCCCTCTGGAACGCACACCCTTCTTGTCAAGCCAGCCTGACAGCTCCAACAAGAGTAAAAGCTGAAGGATTTCCACAACTGCCTCAGTCTGCATCCTACATCCACTGCTGCCATATCATCATTCAAAGTAATAATTGTGTATATATAGGTGTGTTTGTATGTAACTCCTTAGCGCTCTTGAGAAGATAAAAATGTGGAAACTGAAGCACTCCAGGTGCAAAAGCTACACAATACATTTAAAAAGCGGGATGTATTTTCATTTTCAGCACTCGGCACCACGCAGGTTTGGGGCGCACAGACACCGTAACCACGCCTGAGCTCCCTCCTCCCCCGCGGTACCCCACACCCCCTCTCTTGGCACCCCCAATAGTGCTGCAGACACCTCCCCGCCGCACAGACCCGCAGCACGGACATCACAAACTCCAGCTCCATCCCCACAGCCCCAAAAGCGCTTTTTAATCCCTCGAAACCCCCCTCGCTCCCGGCGCCCCGCCCCGGAACGCGGCGCGCGGCCGCCGTTTCCGCGGGGACGCTTGGAGGGAGCGCACGGCGGGGGCCAACATGGCGGCGCACACGCTGCGGGGCCTGTGCCGGCCGCGGCTGGCGCCTCTGTGCGCCCGCTTCTCGCAGCGCGCCGGCACCGAATACCGGAGCTCGCACAGCCTGGACAAGCTGTACCCGCCGCGGCAGGACGGG